>CAIGQZ010001197.1:3375285-3430255 GCA_903798205.1 Danio tinwini
GAATGAATGAATGAATGAATGAATGAATGAATGAATGAATGAATGAATGAATGAATGAATGAATGAATGAACGAATGAACAATTAGATTTTTTTTCTCTCTAATCAAGTTATTAAAATTTTAAAATATTCTATAGAGCAGGGGTTCTCAAACTCAGTCCTGGAGGTTCATTATGCTGCAGATTTTAGCTCCAACTTGCCTCAACACACCTGCAAGGATGTTTCTAGAAAGCCTAGTAAGAGCCTGATTAGCTAGCCCAGGTGTGTCTGATTGGGGTTGGAGCTAAAATCTGCAGAACACCGGACCTCCAGGACTGAGATTGAGAACCCCTGCTATAGAGTATTATTTGGTGAGAGCAGCAGTGCACATCAAGCCAAATAATGACATAAGTGTATTGTTACACCCCTGCTTTACATTCAGGAACTAAATTAATTGCTTCCCAGACGCAAAACACTGAGACAAAACAATTTGTGCATTATGTGAATTGAGAATGTAAAAAAATGATCCCAGAGGGCCGTAACTGAAATCACTTCAGATTTTTTCACTGCAGGCAAATGATGAAGGGTTTTTTACAGGTGATTAGATGCTTCCAGCACCATTACGGAAACAAACAACCACAAGACCCCAACAGCAGGAAGGTCACAATTCCTCCCCACCAGTGACAACTTCCTTGTTCTTAAGCACCGTCATGTAAATTCAGACAGAACGCCAAGCCTCACCTCTACATTCCCTCAGGGGCACAAAAAGCCTCTGTTCTCCTCCATGAATTGGACTGTCACTACAACAGAGAAATGGCTGACACTTTTTGTGTTCGTGCTGTGCATTTGGAATGAGGAGACCTGGACTGAGCCTTGGGAAGCTAGTTAAGTATAATGCTTAAAAAGGGTTCAGAATAAGATAAAGGAAGGCCTCCGCTGGATATAAGGTCTGTCTGACTGTGGCACATGAGAACTTGCAGTGGAAAAAGAAAGTCAAACTCATTAGTAAGATTGAGATCTTAATGATCCTCCATGTAGCAAGGGGAAAATGCAACTACTTGTAAACAAAGTTTTGGGACATAATAGATGGAACATATGCAGGAGGTGCGGGCTGTAAAGATTGGCAAGAGATGTTCACTTTTGGCTGACAAAAGGGCAAAAATGACAGTGACGACTGAGTTGACCATGTCTGTGCTGTAGTTATTCCCTTATTTTATTCTCAGGGTTTGATGGCCAAACCCAAAATGTATAGGGATTTTTTTGTTTGCCATTAATGATGAACCAAAATTGATTGTTTCACAAACAGTTGCCTTTTTTCTTCTGGTAAAATTCCAAAAGTCTACTTAACGTCTTTAATACTTAAATAAGGATTCAGTATTTTATCCTCTTATATCCTTTATCCTTTTTATATCCTGCCTTAATAACTTATACACCGTTAGAAGGAATAAGCACTGCATTCTAGTGGGAACAGATGAATATGAAAGACAATATTCATCAGTGATAGTTCACATGCCTCCCATTGAAATGACTGTTTTAAATGTACAAAAATTTCACCTAATGAAAAGTTTTGATGTTTTGTAAAAAGCTAAGTTTTTGGCAGAATAATGATTTGAGACTCAAGCTAAATTTTCTGAACAAAATACATTTTAAAAGCAACATTTTTAAGACTAAAAGTTTCAAGCAAAACACAGAGACTCAAAAGTGTCAAAAGCCAAAAATATTTTCAGTATTCTTTTGATATATTTCAGTTCATTTTCAAAGTTTTCATAGCAAAATACAGTATTTATTTTTTTAAAGTCAAACAAACTAAGATTTGTGAGCAAATTCTTCAACATCTTTACATTTTAAAAGTAAAATGTTTTGAATTTTGAAGGCAACATTATTTAAGACACAAATTGTCAAATAACAACACACTGAGACACAAAGTCAAACAAAAAGGTCAAGAGCAAGTATTATAAATGCTAAGTTTTAACATTTCGATATGTTAATGTAAGTATTTCACTTTATAATAAAGACAAAAAAAAAACAAAAATGAACCCATAACCCTGGTTTTAGTGACCACCATCAACCTCAACTTCCTTATGTCAACAGAATCCTCTCCAGACTGTTTTTATGTTGATCTCCCTCATTCACTATATTGTTCCTTCAAATACATCGACCTTTCATCACTGAGAAATGGCTGAAGAAGATATGATGATCAAGCCCCCATGTTTCCAAAGCAACAAATGAAAAAACCAGGAGCAAAAGGTTAAGGATGGAGAACTGACCCTGAGGGACGGGGATGCAGGGTTCACTGCCTGTCTGGCCAGAGATATGTGCCCCCCCCCCACCTCCATTCACTACACAGTGCTAGTCATGCAATACCAACAAATCAGACCTCAGACTGACCGTAAACAAACAGAACAAAAGAAATAGGACAACAGAGCAAATTAAGCGTCCAAATAGAGTCTATGGAAGAAAATCAAATCAAATACATTTTTATCCTAGGTTACATCAGATGAGAATTGAAATAACCAAAACTTGAATTTCAAATAACCAAAAACTCTTAAAGCTTATTCACAGCAATGATGATAACTGTGAATATAAATATAACTATGAATATATTCTCATCCACACTGACAAATAAAATCTGGGGATTGTTTGGGATTTATCACCTATAATGTTCTAGAACTGTAGAGACTATAGACAGGGAAGTATGGGGAGCAGAGAGAGAGGAAGGACAGGCAAAGATCGACTAACCACTAGGCTATTGGTGCAAACTAGTTCATTCTTTTAGTTTTTGCTTAATTAGCAAAAATGAATTTCATTAATGTTTTTTCATTTTGCATTGTCCCAGCAGATCTCTTCAGATTGCAACTAGTGCATCTGACCAGTGAATCCAGCTTGTGGAATGTATCTTATCAAATGTATTAATTTAATCAATAGAATTGAGCTATCACAGTCATTCATTCATTCATGCATTTTCTGTTCGGCTTAGTTACTTTATTAATCTGGGGTCGCCACAGCGAAATGAACCGCCAACTTATCCAGCATGTGTTTTACGCAGCGGATTCCCTTCCAGCCACAACGCAAAACTGGGAAACACCTATACAATCTTGCATTTACACACATACACTACGGCCAATTTAGCTTATTCAATTCACTTATACCGTATGTCTTTAGACTGTGGGGGAAACTTGAGCACCTGCAGAAAACTCACGCAAACACAGGGAGAACATGCAAACTCCACACAGAAATGCCAACTGACCCAGCCGGGGCTCAAACCAGCAACCTTCTTGCTTATCACAGTCAATGTAGTGGAATAAAAACTTTCCCCTTTATTTTCAAAAGGAGAAACTAGCACTGGAGACTTTTATTGTTATGCTCCAATTTGCTAGCATAACATTCATGGATTTTTATATTTCTTTAGAAAAAGTTTTTAAAAATTAAGACAGGTCACGTGACTAAAGAGATTAAAAGCATCGGCCATTTCAGAAGCGTTCTTAAGACCTGGCAAATCTCAAAACCTCTATCTCATGTAGCCTAGTTGACTGAGTAACTGTGCTGCAAACGAATCCTGACTTATACAAATACTCAGAAATAGTGACTTGATGTTAATTTTTTATGATGATAACAAGACATATTTATTCACAAAATGTTAAATCGGATGTCAGACCAATGTAAAAACAAAACATGTTACGAGAGCAGAGTATTTAAAAATGAATGACTATAACTTCTTCACCTGAATTCAAACACATTATTTCTGCATGCTATTCAGGAACTCTCACTGCTCCACTAAATCACTTGAAACCTAAATTCTACAACGTGGGGTATAATTCCTCAATTTGCATAACTGTTTCTTAGGCTGAAGCTGTTACAAAGAAATACAAAAAAATTATCACTAGGTGTTACTGTAGAGAGGTGTTTTGATACGTTTCAAACCTTGGACACATTTGCTTTGACAGTTTCAGTGTTTCATGAAGCTTTGCTCTGCATATGACCTGATAAAGACCATGTAGGTTGAAACAATGTCCAATTAAATTTGTCTTTTGAGAGCGAAAGTGGATGTGCCAAATATTTTTGTACTTTTTCTATTGTGTTTGGCTTGATCAAGCACCTGCCTTTAAGAATTTCCTAGATGTGTGCATACTGACTATATTTCTTGGATTTCTTTCCCACCTTTAACCAATTGTTTCCAAGAAAGTATCTTAAAATCGTATAATAGTCTTTTAAAAGAGGACATGAAGTAGTGTGCTTATCCACAATGTTGTTTAAAATACATGAGCCTTTTATGTTTCAGTGGACTCTGAATGCTGTCAATGTTTTATCACTTAATTAGCTGAGAAAAAAAATCTTTCTGAAAGGGATGCCAACTATATAATTTCTCTAAATAATCATCATTATTGTTGTAGTCTGCTGCGGTTTTACACTTAGAATGAGTTTTAGAACTATAGATTTATTGTTATATTAATAGTTATCATGCTTGGCATGAAAAGGCCTTTAGAAGATGTTGCTAATCTTTTTTCCTGTTGTTTATATGCACAAGTTTAACATGTTAGGAAAGGAAAGCAATGCATGTTGTCTGAATGACAAGATGAATTTCTTCAACTAGATGTGTCACGATTTGTATCCATCTTAACCAACTTCTGAGCGATCAAATGCAACTTAAATGTTCAGTTTCTATTTGGTCTGTTCCAGATATAAGAACTAAAACACATGGAGTAACCAAGTGTAAACACCCAATTAGGCATTTGTTTAAAAATTTAAGCCAGCACTAGTTTTAATGTGTTTGTGGGTAAGCTGCTCAGCTACTTTTGTGCTAATGAGTCAAACAGTGGGAGTCCAACATTTTCAAAACTGTACCACATCATCTTCAAACAAATTTCTAAATAGACCAAGAAATGTCTACGGGGACTTTTAAAACTTGTGTTTACCCCAATAGCGAAATAAAAGTAATTGCAGTTTGTGGTGCAAAAATCCCTTTTTGAAGTTTTATTATTAAGCCTTACAAAAGTACATTGGGTGGTCAATTCCGCTAAACCCGCAGGGGTATTGCGAAAGCAAAACGCTGCAGAGGGACCACTTAATCCAGAGTTATAAACTCTAGAGAACATTATGCAGTGGCATGGCTCTGTTTTTCTACTAAAGTAGGACATGAAAGGTTTCACCCCCATCCACTCCTGTTAAGTTTGCTCAACAAGTGCTTATTCTGGTGAGCTGTACTTTTCATTTGCTCAATTGCATCTCTACTGAGTGACATATATAGGGTACACACAGTAAAACAGCACAAAAAAGCTCTGTTTCCCTCAGTGAGGCACTTCTTACAGAGGATCGTCATTTTTAGCCTCCAGTTAACAAATATAAACATGAGTATCTGAAACCTCCCACTATCAGATCTATATCGAGCTGTTACATAAGCCATTCTAGGGATATCTCGGAAGAGATCTTTTAAGAGACTTCCTCCATCTCATGTGAATTGTCAGACACTGTTCTTGGCTCATCTGATAGCCAGACACAACTGCACCTCATGCCAAGTAACTGTCAATCGGTGCAGCTGGTATTTTACACTAAATAGCATCTTTCAAAAAAATTGTTTCTCCAAAAACAACTGAACCATGAAGGATAAAGTGCTTTAAATTGATCTAAACCCTCCCCTGTATTCAAACAAGGCAACTCCACCATTGTTTCCTAATTTCTTCTAACCTCTCCGGAATTTCCACCAGGAAATGTACTTTACAGCAGAGGGCAAAGAGCCCAGGCTCCCGCGTCATGGTCCCCCTCCTGGCAATACCTCCAGGCTGGTTCCAACGGGGAGCCATATTGTCTGGAAGTGACCCCCTTCATCTAATTCTCACAAACACAAAATGCCCTCTGTTCTGCATGGCACCAGTCCTCTGGGCCCTTCAGGCCATGAAACACCACCCCCCGACAGCCATTGTCTTCTACTATGTACAGTTGTTATCGTGTAACTTCACTTTTGCACAGGCTTCCGTGTAACCGTTGCCTTGCTTCATCCAGACATTGAGGAATTCTGGTTAAGGCATATGGGCTTTGCTGTGGAAGATGATCAGTTGAAAGTGATCATTTACAGACCTGCAGGGGCACCCATGGAGACTTTGATCCTTGAGAGCATGTGTGTGATATTTCCCAGTGACTTGGATTGATAAAGTTCCCTCCTTGACCTCTTCATCACACTTGGGGGTACAACGCCAAGCTTTCAACATCAAAAGAAGCACTTTTTCACCTCTGTTAGAATGAAGAAATCACTTTAGCACTGACAATAAAACTAACTGTGGTTAATGCGATTGCAATTGTGCTCAAAACGATTGAAAGGGTACTGACAAATCCTACTCGAGTAGAAGTACCATTACTTGCCAAAAATGTAATGAATGTACAATAAAAGCATCTATTTTAAATACACCTCTAAGAAAGAGTAAATAGAAGCCCTTCTAAAAATACTCAAAAGATGTGAATAGCGAGTATTATTACGCTGTGAAAATGATTCCACCTCCTACCCTGCAAAATAAACATGTAGCTTACATCAGCAATGTGTGCATGCTTTTGAAAACGTAACATTCTGTAGTGCATATAGTTATTGTTTAAGGCCATTTCTCAATTTCAGTCATTATACAGTAGACATCCTTTGTCTTATCATCTGTGACATGCAGTCCAAACAGTCTTTGGGTCATTGCATGTAATGATTCTTCATCTTCATGGACACTTAATGCTTGCACACTGTGGATGTTATTTTATTTATAAAGTGTCCATGTCTTGAGTTGGTCTGTCTGATGCAATTTGTTATGTGCATTTTGATTTGACTGATTATTCTACTTAGCCAATCACCATGGACCAGGAAAATATGCATGTAAAGTAGTGACCTCTGTTTGAAGGAAAACATCGCAGTAAAAGTACTGATCTGAAAATCTACTCAAATAAAGGCAAATGTACACTTTTTTAACTATAGCAAATTCCTAAGTATTTTAGTATTCGAAATTCATTACTTTACACCACTGGTAACACAACCTCAGGACATATTCATAGAACTCATTGTTATAAATGATCAAGAGGTAAAAAGATCATTTTTGTGCTCATGACTGAGTAGATCCAAATGTGGTCCAATCAACCACCTGTGACACATGCCCTGTATTCACCGGGTATTAATTTAATATACATTTTTAGTGATCTGATGGGAAACAAACAGAGGTCACTGATACAACTAATGCTGCAAATAACTATTCAAAAGACTTCAAACCTTTTAAAAAAGCTTTTTCTTCCCAGCAGACACACAACGTTATAAGACATTAATATTGAGTTTGATTTAGGTCACCAGCATCTAAGGAGAATGTTATTTTGACATCCAATAATGACATGAAGGGATGTCGATATTTTGTTGATTTTAGGTTTTGGAAAGTGAACAAAATCCAACGTTGAGCCAACATCTTAAACCAATGTCAAATTAACATCAAATACTGACATTTATTCGTCGGGTATGGCATCCAAAATCCAACGTCTGATAGACAACATATTGGTAATGTCCACACAATGTCAAGCTGTAACATCATTAGATGTTCATATTGTGTTGTTTTTAGATTGCGTTTGAAACTAACAAAAATGCAATGTCTGTTCGATGTTGGACATTGACGTCAGCCTGACTGTGGGTTCTGACGTCAACCTGATTTTCATTTCCAAACAAAATGCAATGTCCCACAACGTTGGAATGCAATGTCAATCTGACATTATGTTGATGTCCTGTGCCTGCTGGGTTTGTTCGCTTCAGTTTTTTATCTACATTTAGATCCAAACTTTAAACATGGGCAAGTAATTAACCACTAACTCTCTCATTTAAAGAATCTTTTTGCTTGTGTGTCTAAAAAAGGCATTACACAAACAATAAATAATCCTTTCCTTCCTGCCTCCTGTTGGGCAATAAAGGCTCACAGTTTTCAATTCCTCCAGTAGAGGCAGAAATGATATTAGTTGGTACAGTCCCACAGCGTGCCAGTCTGAGGTTTTCACTTTCAGTCCACCTGCTCTGCCTCTTTTTTTGGCTCATACTCAAAAGCATTTACCTACCCTGCTTACTGAGCCTTGGCAAATCATATACAGATGCATCTCTGCTAGAGACGTCCAGTATGGAGACTATAATCTTGCATCACATTTAGAAAATCTTTCAGGTGTAAGTTTCAGTGCTGATTTCGCAGTAGTTTCTCTTTGATGGCAAAAAGAACAAATAGAGATTTCTGCTCAAGTCTAAGGGTGTTTTCACACTCACTGGCTGACTGCCCACTTTGTTCAAAAACAGGCATTAAAATGGTTACAATAAAGTTGACATTTTTTTCTTGGCTTGATTCACTTTAATGCAATGCTTTCAGACAATGCCTTCAAGCAATATTTCTAAATGTACCAAAGATTGTCAATGGCAGTCATCTATCAAGAGCACCTATTCCAATATCAAGGCCAAGGAGCAAGGCTTTGTCTGTATTTTATTATTTTTATGTGTTTTGGACAATTGTTCTGAAATTGTTCTAGAAAGCTCTAAATGTGTCCAAGATTGTTGACTTATAGGCAATTGTTGCTATCCTCATTCATCAAGTCATGCGCTGATTCCGTTTTACCCTGTGATCTGTAAGCTTATAACTTCATCTTTTTTTTTTTTTGTTTACTTCATTTTGAGGTATTTTTAAGTCCTGAATATTTCATTTGAATGCAAACTGCAGATGTTTCTGTCTGAAATCAGCATGTACATTTTGTTCATTATATTCATTATTCCCCAGAGATTTGACAGTGGATTCACTGTGGCTGGTAGTGAAAAGTTGTTGGCCACAGTAAGGGGGAGCAGGTCTTGCGAAGGGTCACTTTGCTCCAAGTTCATTTTGTAAGTCATTAGGAAAACAAACACTACTATTTCTAATATATTGTATGTAATAACTCATCATATATTGTTATTAAACCTGGTTCGTTTAAGATTGAGATTTCCTTTTTACCAGAAGTAAACCACACCACAGTTTGCTTTCATGTTGACTAAAACCACCTCGTTCCAGCAATCTTGGTGCTGGTTTTTGGTGCCTAAACAATCCAAATATAACTAAGAAAAAGTGGCAGGTTTCAAAACATTAGGCCATGTGTAAAAGCAGCCATATTTTTGTCCTTATGAACAATTCTAATTCATTTTTGAGTTTCTTTCAACAACATCTCAAACTGTGCTCATTTTCCAGAGCCACATTTAATCTAAACTCAAATGTGCATTGATATGAATGCAAAAACATATCATATTCCTAGTGTAAATGTCCAATTTATCCAAACTACAATTTCAACAGAACAAGAAAAAAGTGCATATAATAAACAACTGACAACTTGTGTCCAGAGTTATAAAACCTCGAAGCAATAAACATTTTGTCTATCAATCCAAACATTGTCTGTGGGCTTATGGTCAACATGAACTGGAGAGAAGTGTTGAATAAAACAAGAAGCACATATAAAATTTAGACAAATTGCTCTGTTTTTTTTTTTTTTTTTTTACTTAGATAGAGCTACAAACTAAAGCGACTGACAAACGAAGGACTGACAGGCATGGCAAAGTGTGGGTTTTGAGGTTCACCACAAGAACTGCTGCTTCTCGCTCGCTCCCAGCTTATTAAACAGACAGTAACAGACAGTATGTTCAGTACAGCCTATACTGAAAGTATGTGATGCGACAAAAGTGTGATTTTTTAAAAACATTTGATTATTAAAATATGTTAACTTAATTTATTTTGCTGCATGTTCAAACTACTTATTTAAAATGAGCTGAAACAGCACAAGTCAACATTGTTTGGGGTAAAAAAAAAAAAGATTATTGTTAATGTTAAACTTTAATGTGAATGAGACAACTTTAACAGACTGGATCCCAACATCACCTATAAAAACACTGTTAAAACTGGACGTTTGCTTACACTATAATAAAAGAATAATAAGTGAAGCATAACTTTATAATCTCCAGTTCGTTCACAGTTCGCGCGCAGAGTTCTGGTCTCTCATGAACGCGCCCATGATCCCAAAGAAGATGCGCGCGCTTAAGGTAGGATTTATCTCAATATAACTTGAGTGTACACCTTGTAGCTAATGAATGTATGCTATTAAGCCCAACGTACCTATAAAAATGCTAAACAGGCGACCGAATAATCACACTTACCGAAAGAAACTCCAGCGTCCCAACATAATCCCGTTCGGTCTTCAGAAGTTCGTTCAAAACACAAACTCTCAAACGAAGCTGCTTCTCTAAATCTTTCCCACTTTCGGCTCTGTGTTCGGCTTTGCTTTCCTCAGTCATGTCGATTGTCTTCCTAAGTCTTCAAAGTTGCCGCAGGAGAAGTTTAAACGACCTGACGCTGGCTGGAGGTTTGAAACATGATAAAAAACGAACAAGCAGCGGACAAATTCACCAGAACAAATGAACGCAATTGAAAAACAATCTACTCCTCGGTTGCATTCAGAAGTTCAGCACTAGTCTACTCTACACGCCTGAGAACAGTGTAGTAATGGCTTTTGGACATCAATCAAAAACTTTGCTCCATGTGACTCCCAAGACCTTCATCCTAAATCCAGCCTCCCTCCAGCATGAAAAGGACAGGAAATAAATGGCTGGGAATTCGTGCCAGCACAGTGGGGAAATGTTGATGACATTGAGGGTAATTACCGATGCAAGACTTTCCCAGACTCCAATATTAGTTACATTGCTTTGAAAAGCTGAATGGAACCAAAGAGGAGAGTAATGTTTGTTATGTAACAACATGCAATGATGTAATAAAATCGGAAAAACGGTTTAAATGTTTCTCAGATTATTAAAGCTTTGGGGGAAAGAAAAAAATCTCTGTCCTTATATTAGCTTTAAGCATATTTATGAGTTACTTCAGCTTTGCTTTAGTTCATTATTTTTTTTTTGCAGGTAAAAAAACTACATTTGTTCAGTTCTTTTTCCCTTGATATCAAATTGTCTTACATCATGCATCAATGCATCTGTCTCCAGCTTTCACTGAAATAAATAAAGCATTAGAAAGGCTGAAAAATGATGGGAGGGGGAGGGGATCTCCAGACTTCATGAACATCATCAATGTTCCCAAAAAATGAAAACCTATAAGTTAAAAAAAATTATCTCTCGATTTCTGTTTTTTAATGCAGTCAGTGAGCTTTTAATGCAAGAACATTCCTAAAAAAAATTATAAATAGGTTTTCAGTATTTGTGGATAGTGCATATTTGAATAAAACACAAGTTTAGCAGGATTTAAATCAGACAAATGTACATATCTATGAAAGCATGAATATATGGAAGCCCATTCCCACCACTGAATCATAAAAAAAGAATAAAAAAATATATAAAGTCAGATATCCGAGTTATAAAGTCAATTCTGACGTTATAACTCGGAATTGCGACTTAATAACTTAAAAATCTGACTTTATAACTTGGAATTCTGATTTTAAAACTCAGAATTCTGACTTTATAATTTATTTTATTTTATTATTTATTTATTTTATTATTACTCCGTGGCGGGAACAGGCCTCTGTACAGTATGTACAGTTGAAGTCATAATTATTAGCCCCCTTTTGAATTTTTTTTCTTTTTAAATATCTCCCAAATGATGTTTAACAGAGCAAGGAAATTTTCACAGTGTGTCTGATAATGTTTTTTCTTCTGGAGAAAGTCTTATTTGTTTTATTTTGACTAGAATAAAAGCAGTTTAAAATTTTAAGCAGACAAAATTATTAGCCCCTTTAAGCTATTTTTTTTCCGATAGTCTACAGAACAAACCATCGTTATATAATAACTTGCCTAATTTCCCTAATCTGCCTAATTAACCTAGTTAAGCCTTTAAATGTCACTTTAAGCTGTATAGAAGTGTCTTGAAAAATATCTAGTCAAATATTATTTACTGTTATTATGGCAAAGATAAAATAAATCAGTTATTAGACATGAGTTATTAAAAGTATTATGTTTAGAAATGTGTTGAAAAGATCTGCTCTTTGGTAAACAGAAAACGGGGAAAAGAATTATTCAGGGGGGCTAATAATTCTTACTTCAACTTCAACTTATAGAACAGAAGACCCAAAATGTCATTCAGTGTAAGTTTCTACCAAAAAAATTACACATATTTCAAACTTATATTACATTTCTAAAACATGTATAATTAAAAAAAATTATTATAAATTAAACAATTATAGGTTGGATCACCTCATGTTACAGTATACTGCACGTTTCAATATAGTACAAGTCACCAAGTATAGAATCAAATTTTACATAAATGTCCATTACGCTTATTGACTATGCAACATTATTGTATTCTGTTAATGTACAATTGCAAATAATAAACATTGCATGCAACACATTTATTATATTAAAACTGCATTATTTATTTAAGACGTTCATGCTCCTTATATAGCACTGAGGATTTCCTCATCTTCAGTTTTTCAGCATGACAGCTGAGCTCTCGGAAATGTGTCCTGTGTTCTTGTATTCTCCGCAACAGCCTGCTGCTTTACTTTTCTCTGTTGGGCAGAGTGTTTGCCCTGTGCAGAGTCTGCCAAATTGAAATAGCTCAATAAAATTTGATCAGCCGAGCCAAATATTTAATATAGCACAGTTATTGACTCGCTGAGCACTAGTATACTCTGGAGGAGCTGCTGGAGTGGTCAAATCAGAGGCCATCAGCTAGTCTGGGTTAAAATGTTATGACGTGATCTGAGACATGTTTAGTTTATGAAGACATTGGATACAGCAGCAGATCTGCTGAAGGGAGAGCCTGTGAAGCTTTTACTGCTGTCTGACACTGCCCTCTGCTGTTAGAAAGTGCCATCTGTAAACTATGGATTTGTAAATGGGAATATACTGTATATACACTGTAAGAATTGCAGGTTTCCACATAATTTGTTCATGTTGTCCCAACACAAATCCATTTACAACAAATCATTAACAGCAAATCATTAACAACAAATCGTTAACAAATTCAATTGAATTGGACATAAAACAATTAAGTTTCCCCAAAAAAATCTTCATAATTGTGTTGTTTCAGCTTATTTTAAATGCATAGTTTAAACAAGCAGCAAAAAAACATTTTTAGTGTAGTTACAGTTAATTTTAAGGTACAATTTCTCTTATTAACAAACTATTAGCTAAGACGCTTGCCTCCAACTTCTAATTTGCTATTTGTATGTATATGCTTAACTATGACAACAACAAATAATTATAATAATAATTATTATAACCGAAGTCATAATAAATAAGACATTTTTTTATTCATAATTGCTCAAATTTCCAAAAAATTACAGCAAAAAAAGTAGATCTTTAGGAGTATTTCATTTTTGTAAAGCATTTTCAGCACCAGCAAGGCAATTTATATCACACATTTTAATAAATATATAGACATTTTTTAAAAATAGCTTTTTGTATTACATGAATCTTGTTACAGTAGGAAAAAATAAGGCACATTTCAGACACAAACTGTGTGATTTATGACTCATTAGTATGTTAAATAATTTAACACACTGTTAAAGCGAATAACACATTGGTTAAGTTCTAATTCTTAATAACACATAATGTGTTGTCCTCAACTAGATAGGTGTCTTAAGAAATAACACAGGTTGTGTTGTTTTAACACATTACAAGGTTTTGACACTCCAAGGTTGTCAAAAAAAAATTTTCTTTTCATTCATGTTAAATTTAAAGTAAAACAATTGTGGAAAATATATTTTTTTCGTCCTGATACAAACATACGGTAAAATATTTATGAGTAAATAAATATTTAAAGTTGTTGGACAGTACTGGTGGAGTAAAGATAAAAATAAATACTAATAAAAAAATAATTTTAATTTGAAAAGTGTGTGTAGTGGGGAGAATGTATTTGTTATTGTAACATATTGTGTGTATGTTTTTATGTGTTATTGTAAGTTACACTTAATTCTCTTAACTGTAACTTACAATAACAAATAAAAACATTTTATTTTTAAAACATCAAAACAAGCTTATCATAAGTCAACATACATAATGCTTTATTAATAATTCTTTTTTTAGATATAATTTTTATTCAAACTGTATTTTTTTTACTTTTTTTACTTTACTTTTAAAACTATTGTTACTCAATGACATTAATTAGTGCTAAGATTAATCATGATTAATTGCATTCAAAATAAAAGTTATTTTTTACATGAAATATACATTTGAAGTCAGAATTATTAGCCCTCCTGTGATTTTTCTTTTTTAAATATTTCTCAAATGATGTTTAACAGAGCAAGGAATTTTTCACAGTATTTCCTATATTTCATATATTTTTTTCTTTTGAAAAAAAGTCTTATTTGTTTTATTTCAGCTTAAATCATTTTTTAAAAATCATTTTAAGGTCAATATTATTAGACCTCCTAAGCAATATAGTTTTTTATTGTCTACAGAACAAACCCACTGTTATACAATGACTTGCCCTATTTTACCCTATTTACCCTAATATACTAATTAACCTAGTTAAGCCTTTAAATTGTAATTTAAGCTGAATACTAGTATCTTGAAAAATATCTAGTAGATATTATCATGTCATCATGGCAAAGATAGAGTAGAAATTGGTTATTAAAACTATTTTGTTTAGAAAAATATTTCTGTTTTGGGGAAAATTAGGGAAAAATATACAAATAATTCAGGCTAATAATGCAGGAGGCCTAATAATTCCGACTTTAACTGTATGCATGTATATATATATATTTATTATGTATATGTAATACACACATACATAAAAACTATTTTTTTTGCATAGATATTTAAAGTTTTTTGATACATGTTCTATTAATATATAATATTTCATATATAGTTTCATATACATATATATTATTCATTTATTTTCTTTTCGGCTAAGTCCCTTTATTAATCTGGGGTCGCCACAGCGGAATGAAACGCCAACTTATCCAGCATTTGTTTTACACAGCGGATGCCCTTCCGGCCGCAACCCATCTCTGGGAAACATCCATGCACACTCGTTTACACGTATACACTATGGACAATTTGGCCTACCCAATTTACCTGTACTGCATGTCTTTTGACTGTGGGGGAAACCGGAGCACCCAGAGAAAACCCACGCGAACGCAGGGAGAACATGCAAACTCCACACAGAACCGTTAACTGACCCAGCCGAGGCTCGAACCAGCTACCTTCTTGCTGTGAGGCGACAGCACTACCTACTGCACCACTGTGTCGCCCATATATATTATATCTAAATATAAATAAACATTTTCTCAAATATATGCATGCATCTGTGTATTTTTATATATACATAATATATGTGTGTGTACTGTGTATATTTATTATGTCAAAACCAACTTTTATTTCGGATGTGATTTATTTTTAAAAAGTGCTCTATCCCCTATCCATTACACATCCAAATACTTTTATGGACGTCTGCTATACATTGTTGTATGAATATACTAACGCTACAGTCATAATGAGTTCTGACCAGTAGATGGCAGCTTTACCTTTTCTAGGGGTTGAAGAGAGGAAAGAGGGACTGACAAAACATCAGACCCCTAAAAAACTAAATTTAAAACAGTCACCATTGCAAGTGTTTTACAATGTACTCATATTTATTGAAGTACCAATAACAAAATGTTCAACATATTAATTTTATGACGTGAGTTCCTAAATATAAATGATGAGATCATCATCATACACTTAGCCTCAAATGCTCAGGTAGAACAAATAGGATATATTAATGTGCAGTTTCTCAATTCTACAATGGCCAAAGAATTGGTGTCAGTTAAGTTCAGATCATAGGGCATTCCATTTGTGATTTTAGCCAGGGGTGTCTAGTCCTGCTTAACATACTTGTCTATAAACCTCTAGTGAGTTAAAGACTTGATTAGCTGGTTAAAGTTTGTTTAACTGTGGTTAAAGCTGGACGTTGCAGAAGACTGACCCTTTGTTTATACTGTAGGATTAAAGACCACTGCTTTTAGCTTCAAGCGAGTGTTTACAAACACCATTTTTGTTGCCTCTAAGAACACTTGATGGTATACACACTTCTACACTACATGACAAAAGTCTTGTCACCTATTCAAGTTTTATGAACAACAAATAATAACTTAACTCATAGTTGATTACAGTTGAAAGGCAAAGGCTTCTAGATTACGCATATTTTACCAAAATAAAATATGATTGTGCCTTGATTTTTTATTATTTAATTAGGACAGTAAGGTCTGACTTTGGTAAGACAAAAGTCTTGTCACTTAACATAAATAATGCACAGTATAGAATATATAGTCATGATCTATAAAGTCAAAGTGGAAAAAGAATGAATGTTATGTATGACTCCATGAGCTTGGACGACTGCATCCATACATCTCTGCAATGACTCAAATAACTTATTAATAAAGTCATCTTGAACGGCAAAGAAAGCTTTCTTGCAGGAGTTCATCAAGATTCTTTGGATTCATCTTTAATGCCTCCTCCATCTTACGCTCAATACTCTTCATATCTCATGACTTAGCTGGCCAATTCTGCACCTTGACCTTCTTTGCTTTCAGGAACTTTGATGTGGAGGCTAAAGTATGAGAAGGAGCGCTATCCTGCTGAAGAATTTGCCCTCTCCTGTGGTTTATAATGTAATGGGCAGCATAAATGTCTTAATACCTTAGGCTGTTGATGTTGCCATCCACTTTGCAGATCTCTCGCACGCCCCCATACTGAATGTAACCCCAAACCATGATTTTTCCTTCACCAAGCTTGACTGATTTCTGTGAGAATCTTGGGTCCATGCAGGTTCCAATAGGTCGTCTGCAGTATTTGTGATGATTGGGATGCAGTTTAACAGATGATTCAACAGAAAAATCTAACTTCTTCTGCCACTTTTCCAAAATTATCAACTAGAATTCCATCTTAGGAATGACAGATACAAGTCCTGCACAGTGACCAGAGAGATTTTGAGCTATTCTTCTTACAGAATAGTGGCCAGGTTACTACATGATGCAGGTGGAGGAAAACGTTTCCTGACTCGCTCCTCCAAAACACTCCAAAGTGGCTCAATAATATTTAGATCTGGTGACTGTGCAGGCCATGGGAGATGCTGTGTGTCCTAATACACAGCACTGCCTTCAGGATACAATGTTTGAACTATTGGGTGTGCATGATCCTCCAAAATGGCTTGGCAGTCCTTAGCAGTAACACGCCCATCGAGCACAAGTATTGGGCCTAGGGAAAGCTATGATATTGCAGCCCAAACCATCACTGATTCATCTCCATGCTTCACTCTGGGAATGCAACAGTCTGGGTGGTATGCTTCTTTGGGGCTTCTCCACACCATAACTCTCCCAGATAAGGGAAGACAGTGAGAGTGGACTAATCAGAGAACAGCACATATGTCACTTTGTCTACAGACCAAGATTTTCACAGCTGGTACCATTGTAACCGATGTTTGGCATTGGCCAGAGTGACCAAAGGTTTGGCTATGGCAGCCTGGCCATGTACGTTTATTGACCCTGTGGAGCTCCCGACTAACAGTTTTGGTGAAAACAGGAGAGTTGAGGTGAACACTTACTTGAAGTGAGTAGGGCAGCTGTAGTTTTATGTTTTTTGGATACAATCTGGGTTAGCAAACGGAAATCAATTTCAGTTTCCTCTTGCATACAAGGTTACTCCTGTTTGCTGACATTACCCTAGATATCATGGCTCTTGATACATCACAAAGCTTTTTTTAAACACAGATGTGCCAGTAAGATATGCACAAAAAACTTGTCCTCTTTTGAACTCTGATTTCATACCCATAATGTTGTATGCATGGCAATATTCTAAGCAAAACTGTGCTATTACTTTACAAATTAAACTTGCACACTCTGATCTTACTAGTGGAATGTGCAATCAATGAAGATTGGCCACCAGGCTGGTTAAATTTAGCCATGAAACCTCCAACACTAAATTGGCCAGTGTTTCAGTTTCATTGTCCAAACTCATATACAGTATAATCACTGAAAATGTCAGTCAAGTCACTGTTGCACTGCAGAATTTCAACAGGAAAAGTTGCTAAAGCAAAGGTCAAGGACTCATATTGCAATTTAAACACGTATACACACACACACACACACACACACACACATACACAAACACTTCTGAATCATGAGATGTGGGCAACGCTCTTAGCTTTATTTATTTTTTCACTTGAAATCACGGGGGTTTAATTTCCCTTTGAAATGATGCCCTTTTTTTGCATCTTATAACCCCACTTCAAACATCTGTGGTAGGATTTATCTGAAGCATGACTGTGAAGAAAAACATATCCAGAGCAATGACAGATAAAGTGCTATATAAATATGGGCAAAATCATGTTTCTCTGTCTCAGTTCACTTCACCCAGCATCTATTTCCACTAAAGTTTAACACAATAAATGTCTTCAGTCACAGACAAGACTGATGACACATATTTAACATTTGCGCAGTAAAGTTCTCCACCTGCACATATTATACAGTATATAAATGCAACACATTAAATATAAATATATGCCTCTGGTTTATGAGACAAAACATGAACTGCCTCTTCAAAGATTCAATATTTCACTCAGAATCCAGTAAAGTTGTCTGAAAAAAAAAATAACACATGGTTACTATAGTTCCTGTAGATCATAACAAATATGCTCACACCTACATACACAGACACACACACAGACACACACACAAACACCTTTTCACACCCTACCATCATGAATATTTTCATACACGGTATGGATTCAAATTGAGGCCAAAGACAACAGAAAGCCAAGTTTCAAACAAACACAACTGACTAGTGCTTTGGAACAAAACAAAAAGCAACTGCAGCTGGTAACTAGGGAAATTTGAATGATTACTTGAAAGTTTCTTTTTTGGCCTGAGTTAACGAAACCATTAAAGGATCAAATCTTAAGTGTAATTTTTAAATCATTGAAGTGGAAAAAAGATAGTTTTTTTAGGTTGATATGGCTATAGGAACTATTCTCTCATTCTGGCGTAATAATTAGGAATGTTGCTAGCGTATCATGGCTCTAGCAGGCGCAATATTGGCAGCTTTACCAAAGTTTCTGTCAGACTTAGTACATGATAAAACTACAGAAGCTTTAAATATTATAAAATTTTATATATATAAAAAAAATTATAATAATAATAAAAACTTTAAACAAGACGCTACTGGTCTAGTCTGATTTAATGATTTATGCTAAGCTAAGCTAAAAGGGCTCCTGTCAGACTGTGAGAATTGTTTATCTCAAGGTGACAAATAAAATAAGCCTATTCCTAAAAATGTGGGCTTTTAAGGCTCTATGATATATATGATGAACGATTGGTTCCTCTATTTTATGGAAAAAATCTATCCATCAGTCAATCAATTATTTAATCAAAACTGTGTCACCTTACACAACCACTTGCCCGAAAGTTTTGATATTTGGCATAGAGATGGAGGACAATCTCAGTCCTACCTGGCTGCCAATACTAGACATCCAAAGACTACCGGAAGTTCCAGGAGTTCCGGAAGTTCCCCCTGCTCTTCGAATACGTCTGGCACCCACCCCCATACCACAGTTTGGCTTTCAGCTTTTTGGTACAGTCGGTAACTTCCCCCACTGGGCAACTTTGGTATACAGTGCATCCGGAAAGTACTGTATTCACAATACTTCACTTTTTATGTTACAACCTTATTCCAAAATGGATTAAATTCATTGATTTCCTCAACATTCTACACACAGTACACCATAATGACAATGGGAAAAAAAGATTTTTTGAAATTGTTGCAAATTTATTACAAATAAAAAAAACTCAAAAATCACATGTACATAAGTATTCACAGCCTTTGCTCAATACTTTGTTTATGCACCTTTGGCAGCAATTACAGCCTCAAGTCTTTTTGAATATGATGCCACAAGCTTGGCACACCTGTCTTTGAGAATTTTTGCCCATTCCTCTTTGCAGTACCTCTCAAGCTCTATCCATTTGGACAGCCATTTTCAGATTTCTCCAGAGATGTTCAATAGGATATAGGTCTGGGCTCTGGCTGGGCCACTCAAATATATTCCCCGAGTCGTTGTGAAGCCACTCCATTTATATTTTGGAGGAGGTATGTGCGGTCAGGGGAGGCAGGTGAGGCTCTGCCTCACCTGTCATTTTCCTCACCTGCCATCATGAGATGTATACTAATAGTAAAATAAATTTTGTTCTCTCATCTGTGCTATAAGTGCAATTTATGTATGATTCAAATGATTTCAATCATTTTTATGATCAAAATCGCTGTATTTTGCCTATCTCCTGTTTAATTACAGCATAAGAAGTATGGTAAGGCAGCAACAAGCGGTGTCTCATGTCAGATTGAGCCTTTTGAGCCTTTTGCTCACTCAGTGTATGCTACCAATGTAATGCTTTATTAAAATGTTTTTATACATTCTAGACATTTTTATATGTCCTCACTTTCCATATAATAGGTCTTGTATTTTACATATGTCTATCACTTATTTAGAGTTAGAATCTGACATAAAGCTGCACTAAAAAACATGAGGTGAGGTAGGCAGTAGCTCTGCCGCACTCAAGAGGGCGCACGTGAGCTCACTGTTGTTCTTATTCAGTGGTTGCTCTTCTTCTTCGCCATGTGTATAGAAATAATGCTGATATAATATATGCAACACAATCGGTAGTTGGCAAATATATCGGGTGGATATGTTTGTAAATCTGACTTTAAAAGAGTCAGTGCCTCACCAGCCACAAACCTCACAGCACGTCACTATTTTGGCAGTGTGCTTTGGGTCATTGTCCTGCTGGAAGATAAACTGTCGCCCCAGTCTGAGGTCATGAGCACTCTGAAACATGTTTTCATTCAGGACTTCTCTGTACATTGCTGCGTTCATCTTTCCCTCTATCCTGACTAGTCTTTCAGTTCCTGCTGCTAAAAAACATCCCCACAGCATGATGCTGCCACCACCATGCTTCACTGTAGAGATGTGCCTGACATTTATCCAAAAGTGTTAAATTTTAGTCTCATCAGACCAGAGATTTTTGTTTCTTATTGTCTGGGAGTCCTTCAGATGTCTTTTGGCAAATTCTAGGCGGGGAGTGACTTTCATCTGGCCACTCTACCATACAGGCCTGACTGGTGGATTGCTGCACAGATGGTTGTCCTTCTGTAAGGTTCTTCTCTCTCCATAGAAGAACGCTGCAGCTCACCCGATCACTCAGCTTAGATCACTCAGCTCTAGGAAGAGTCCTGATGGTTCCAAATATCTTTCACTTATGGATGATGGAGGCCACTGTGCTCATTGGAACTTTCAGAGCAGCAGAAATTTTTCTGTAACCTTCCCCAGCCTTGTGCTTCAAGACAATCCTGTCTCGGAGGTCTACAGACAATTCCTTTGTCTTCCTGCTTGGTTTGTGCTTTGACATGCACTGTCAACCCTGGGACCTTTTATAGACAGGTGTATGCCTTTTCAAATCAGAATCAGTTTTATTGCCAAGTGTGCTTCACACACACAAGGAATTTGTTTTGGCAACAGAAGCTTTCAGTGTACATAAAGTGACGAGTGACAACACAAAATTAAATACAAGAAAAGAAAAGGCAATAAACATTAAACAGAGATGCAGTTAGTCAAAAAGATCTGGATGTTGAATGTATGTACAGATATGTTGTAAATATACAGGTTATAAGGTGCTGTGTACAAGTGCGTATGAGAAAGTATTGCACGTTTATTGCACAGTAGGGGAATATTTAACTGTTCATGAGGTAGATGGCCTGAGGAAAGAAACTTTTCCTGTGTCTATCTGTTTTTGTGCTTGGTGCTCTGTAGCGCCGACCAGACGGTAACAGTTCGAACAGGTGGTGTGCTGGGTGTGAGGCGTCTAGAGTGATTTTACGAGCCCTTTTACTCACTCTGGAAGAGTACAGTTCTTGAAGTGTGGGAAGGGTAGTGCCAGTGATTCGTTTAGCAGTCCGGACTAGGTCGGTTTTGGCAGCTGAGCTGAACCAGAAGGTGATTGAAGTGCAGAGGATGGATTGGATGACAGCTGAGTAGAACTGTACGAGCAGCTCCTGTGGCAGGTTGAACTTTCTCAGCTGACGAAGGAAGTACAGTCTCTGCTGGGCTTTCTTTACAATGGAGTCTATGTGAATGTCCCACTTCAGATCCTGAGAGATGGTGGTGCCCAGGAACCTGAATGACTCTACTGCAGCCACAGTGCTGTTCATGATGGTGAGTGGGGGGAGTGCAGGGGGGTTTCTCCTAAAGTCCACTATCATCTCCACTGTTTTAAACGTGTTCAGCTCCAGGTTGTTGTATCTGCACCATAAAGCCAGCCGCTCCACCTCCTGTCTGTATGCAGACTCGTCACCGTTCCGGATGAGGCCGATAACAGTAGTGTCATCCGCAACCTTCAAGAGCTTAATGGAGGGGTCTTTTGCAGTGCAGTCGTTTGTGTACAGGGAGAAGAGCAGTGGGGAGAGAACACATCCCTGGGGGGCACCAGTGCTGATGGTGCGGCTGTCGGATGTGATTTTGCCCATTCTGACTAGCTGTTGTCTATCTGTCAGAAAGCTGGTGATCCATTGACAGACAGAGCTAGGGACAGACAGCTGGGTCAGTTTGTTCTCGAGCAGTGATGGGACGATGGTGTTAAAGGCAGAACTGAAGTCCACAAACAGTATCCTTGCGTAGTTCCCTGGTTTGTCCAGATGTTCTAGGATATAATGCAGTCCCATGTTGACTGCATCATCCACAGACCGGTTTGCTCTATAGGCAAACTGCAGGGGGTCCAGCAAAGGTCCAGTGATGTCCTTCAGATAAGCTAGCACCAGTCTTTCGAATGACTTCATGGCCACAGATGTTAAGGCAACAGGTCTGTAGTCATTGAGTCCTGTGATCTTTGGTTTCTTTGGTATTGGGATGATGGTGGAGCATTTGAAGCAGGATGGAACTTTGCGCTGTTCCAGTGATCTGTTGAAGATCTGTGTGAAAATGGGAGCCAGTTGGTCCGCACAAGTTTTCAGACAGGCTGGTGAAACACCATCTGGACCTGGTGCTTTTCGTCTCCTCTGTTTACTGAAGATCTGACGCACATTATCTTCACTGATCTGAAGTGCCGGGGTGGAGAAGGAGATGGCTGGAGGTGTTGATGGCTGTTTACTGAGGATCTGATGTCCATTATCCTCACTGATCTGAAGTGCAGGGGGTGAGAGGGAGATGGCTGGAGGTGTTGATGGCTGTGTAGGGAGATGATCCGGGTGGGTGTGAGGTGTCTGGTCAGAGGTGTCAAATCTACAATAGAAGATATTCAGCTCGTTTGCAAGATGTTTGTTGCAGTCGATACTGGAGGATGGCGTTTTATAATTTGTGATGTCTTTCAGGCCTTTCCATACTGATGCAGGGTCGTTGGCAGAAAACTGGTTTTGCAGCTTTTTGGCATAGCTTTTCTTGGCCACACCAATCTCCTTTGTCAGTGTGTTCCTGGCCTGATTGTATAAAATCCTGTCCCCGCTCCTGTAGGCATCCTCTTTTTCATGACGAAGCTGTCTAAGTTTTGGTGTAAACCATGGTTTATCATTGTTAAATGATAAGTAGGTCCTGGTAGGGATGCATAACTCCTCACAGAAACCGATGTTACAGTCTCTGTGAGCTCGTCTAGGTCGGTGGCTGCAGCTTCAAAAACACTCCAATCAGTGCATTCAAAACAGGCTTGTAAGACCTGCTCTGTGTCGTTGGTCCATCTCTTAACAGTCCTTAATACTGGCTTAGTAGTTTTAAGTTTTTGCCTGTAAGTTGGTATAAGATGAACCAGGCAGTGGTCGGAGAGTCCTAAAGCTGCTCTGGCAACAGAGCGATATGCATCCTTTATTGTGGTGTAGCAATGATCCAAAATGTTATTGTCTCTGGTGGGGCATGTGATGTGCTGTTTGAATTTAGGCAGCTCGTGTGTGAGTTTTGCCTGATTAAAGTCACAGAGAATGATAAAAGCAGAGTCTGGGTGTCGTTGTTCAGTCTCTGTGATCAGATCAGACAGCTGTTGTAACGCAGTCCTCACGTGTGCTTGTGGTGGAATGTAAACACAGACAAGAATGAACGAGGAGAACTCCCGCGGTGCATAAAACGGCTTACAGTTAATGAAAAGCGCTTCCACATCAGGACAGCACATCTTCTTTAACACAGTTACATCCGTACACCATCTCCTGTTGATGTAAAAGCATGTCCCACCACCGCGTGTTTTGCCCGTTGACTCCGTATCGCGATCTGCTCTGTACAGCTGAAAGTCCGGTAAGTGTAATGCGCTGTCCGGAATGGCTTTGTTCAGCCAGGTTTCTGTGAAACACAGCGCAGCAGAGTTGTTAAAGTTCTTGTTTTCGCATGAGAGCAGAAGTAGTTCGTCCATTTTGTTAGGAAGCGAGCGGAGATTCGCTAGATGGATGCTAGGCAGCGCTGTTCTGAAGCCGCGCTGTCTCAGCCTGACGAGCGCGCCAGCTCTTTTTCCATGTCGCCGGGTCTTGTATTTCTTCCACAAAGCAGCTGCTCCGCCGATGACAATGTTCCGCAAAACGCCAGAGAAATCAAAATCCAGTTGGTGATTAGTTGGTGTGCACTGCCGAATGTTCAGCAGCTCATCCCTGGTATAACTGATCGTGTTTGATAAACATAAAACGGGACAGACTAACAGAAATAGTGCAAACACCGAAGAGCTCCACACCGAGGCAGCCATCCGCGGCGCCATCCTGAGAGTAATCATGTCCAATCAACTGAATTTACCACAGGTGAACTCCAATTAAGCTGCTGAAACATCTCAAGAATGATCAGCGGAAACAGAATGTACCTGAGCTCAATTTAGAGCTTCACGGCAAAGGCTGTGAATACTTATGTGATTTTTCAGGTTTTGTATGTTTAATAGAACAACATGACAACATATTTTTATATATATATATATATTTTTTGTGTGTGTGAACGGACACATAGTTTTCTATAGCACCACCAACACCAATGTTTACAAATAATGTTTAAACCATTTAGTTCTTTCATTTTTTGCTACTCTCCAGGTTAAATTAAAAAGAGACCAAACTGTTCTTGTAAAGCAGTGACCAGGAACCTGTGTGAAAAAAAATCATATTTCAGATTAACAAATGCACATTAAATGAAATATTTCTCTTTGATATGTACACTTAGCTACACCACCAGCAATTTCTCCCACACCATTTCTCTTTTAATCAGACGATAAGGGCAAAGGTTTTTTAAAAGCTTTTTGATGTTTCTAATTGTTTACATATAACTCAATAAAGTTGTTGACATGATGCAAAAACGAACTGGAGACTGCATATCAGCAATGAACATCAAGCTTTATGTCTGTCATTATTAATAACAAAATCTTTTTCTGTTTTTCACATATTTTGCTTAAAGGGATAGTTCACCCAAAAATATTAATTTCCTCACCATTTACTCACACTAATAGTAGACTGCAGGAGGCTCTAAACTTTTAGGAAATTCTTTTTTCTGTTGAGCACAATACAAGATTCGGAAGAATGTTGGATAAAAGCAGCCATTAAGATCCATAGTAGGCAAAAAAAAAAAGAAATCTATGGATGTCTAGAACAAGTTTTGAACAAGGAGAAAGAATATTGTAAATGTATTTTTAAATTTTGTGTGAACTATCCCTTTAAAATCATAATAAAATAATTTTAACAGAGGTCTCCAGCCCTGCTCTTAGACCACTACCATCTTGCAGAGTTGCACAAGTGTGTGTGTGTGTGTGTGTGTGTGCGTGCGTCCGCGTGCGTGCGTGCGTGCGCGTGCGTGCGTGCGTGCGTGTGTGTTAAAGCAAAACTTTCTATGTATGCGTGATCATTTCATAAAAGTAAGATCTAATATGTGAGTAAGATTATAACTGGTATCAGTCATGTATCAAATTCCCTCATCATAAACAATCAATCATAGATTTGATGCAAGCAGATTTTACAGCTTTAGCCATTATGATGTGAGTTAAATGCTTTATTTTGACAATAAATGCTTCCTCTCAACATGATGTTTACAGCACAAACCGGCAACAGCATTTGAGCGTTAAAGTAGCCATTGTCCATGTCCAGTCAGTGAAGACCCTCAGTTGGCATTATTTCAGTACGCTACAGATCTAAGTAGATCAGTTCAGAAATTAAATTGAAACTCTTGATTACTTGTTTTGACAGTTGAGAAAATATTCCTTTTTAGGGAGCAATTATTTCCAATATACTATGGGTAGCACTGAGTAAATATGCCCAGGCAGGGATGGGCAAAAATACATTGAAATGTATTTTAAAATAAAATACCAAATACCTCAATTTTAAGTGTATCAAAATAAACTACAAAATACAGCAGCCACAAATGTCTCAAAATAAAATACTGTATTTTTGTATTTTGAAAATACTACAAAATACTTTTACAAGGGAGCATGAAATTTCTTCGCAAACCTTCTATCAAAAGGCCTTTGGATCTCTTCACCATTAAACAGGCTTAGTGAAGTAAACAATGTTTGACAGCAACAGCGTTTCTCTGATTAAGTTTAAGTCTCTGTCAACTCATTTATTTCTACGTCTACATAAAAAATGTAACTTGCGTTTCTCTTTGATTTTAGTATAGATTTTGTACAAATTTTACACAGAAAGTATTTTCTTGAAGATGTTCCCTTAGATTGCTGTAAAAATCATTCAATGCAGATAATAATAGTATCTTGGATGTAATTACAATGTAATAGCAATGTAATTATAATGTAATGACACAGTAATTGCACACAAGATAAAAGTTTGTAATTACATGTGCACTGTGTATATTTACGTATACAACTATAACTAACCAAATACTGTACATGCAATATACAAAAAAGATTTACATTCATAAATATTATCTTGGATGTAACTACAATGTAATTACAATGTAACTACATAGTAATTACATCCAAGATAAAAATGTGTAATTACATATAACGTGTACTTGTATATTCATGTATATAACTATAATTTACAAATACTGTACTTGAAATATACAAAAACACATGTGTATATTGTCTTGAATGTAACTACAGTGTAATTGCAATGTAACTACAGAGTAATTATAATGAAACGACACTAATTACATACAAGATAAAAGTTTGTCATTACATATTACATACATGTGTACTGTGTACATTTAAGTGTAAACTATCAATACACACTGTACATGAAATATACAAAAAAACATTGAAAAATATTATCAGGGATGTATTTACAATGTAATAGCAATATAATTACATTTAAGATAATAGTTTATAATTATATTACATGTGTATTGTGTATATTTACGTAAATAAATATAAATACACAAATACAGTACATAAAATATACAGTACAAAGAAACATTTACTTTTATAAACATTGGACGTAAGTACAAACATTTGTAATTTGTAACAACAGTAATTGCACACACGTACAAACATGTTTATAAATCAAGATTGAAGTTTGTAATTACATATTACATGTGTACTGTGCATATTTAAGTATATAACTATAAATACACACTGTACATAAAATATACGAACACATTTGTAAATCTTGGATGTAATTACAATGTAATCACAATGTAATTACAATGTAATGACATATTAATTACATCCAAGAGAAAAGTATGTAATTGCATACTACATGTGTACTGTGTACATGTATATAGCTATAACACAAATACTGTACATGAAATATACAAAAACACATTTATAATACTATCATAGATGAAATGACAGTGTTATAACAATGTAATTACAATGTTATTACAGTGTTATAACAAAGTTATTACAGTTATTGTTATTACATAGTAATTACATCAAAATAAAAGTTTGTAATTACATATGTACAGTGTATATTAACATAAATACACACGTACTGTACATGAAATATACAAAGAAACATTTAAGTTTATAAATATTATCTTGGATGTAACTACAATGTAATAGCAATGTAATTACAACATAATGACATAGTAATTAAGTTTGTAATTATATGTGCACTGCGCATATAAATTACCAAATACTGTATATGCATTATACAAAGAAAATGTTACATTTCTAAATATTATCTTGGATGTACCCACAATGTAATTACAATGTAATGACATAGTAATTGCACACTATGATGTTCTAACAATGTAATTAAAATGTCATTACACTGAAGCTGTTCAGGACTAATTACACAGACTATATGTAAACCTCTCAAACACACACGTTGCTGAGTCTTGTTAAACTGTATAGTGAACATAACGATGCGTTTTCCTTGCCTTGTCTTGCCGTGTTTTTGACCCTCACCTTGTTTTGTTTGTTTACGTTGCCTGCTGCCTGCCTTGTTGACCTTCTGCCTGTTTAATTGACCACGGCTCTGGATTGTCCGTATACATCTGTTTGCTCCTGTGTTAACTGTTGCTTGCCTGACCATTCCTGCCTTAATAAAACCTGCATTTGGATTCGCACCTCTGTTCTCAGTGTCACTTCACGTTACACCCGGGTACATATTTCTCGGTTCTCAAAAATGTAGCTCTTGACACATATCTCCAATGAGCCTGGGTTGACAATGGGACTGTTGAATACTTCATACTGATAGTTCTTTGCAAACCTTGACTACATTACTGTTCCATATCCCTACACTGAATTATTATAGTTATTTCACAGCCTACAATTTAATAATTAATTCTATTTTTTGCATTATATGTGTACTAGCACTACACACAGGAGCTGTTTGAGGACAAAAATCTGTCAAATATCTAAAAATACATCTGAACAATGTTGTTAGGTGTGGTAACCATGGGTGTAAGTGAATATGCACTTCAAAAAACGCCACGCATTGTCTTGTTGAAATATGTATGGGTATCCCTGGAAAAAGACAGCATATTGTGCTCTAAAAGCCCTGGCTTTTGGACTTGTTGGTGGTAACAGTCTGGACGATCCTTATCTTTTTTGGTCCGTAGCACACTGTGTCCATTTTTCCAAAAAAAAGACCTGAAATATTGAATCATCTGACCATAGTACACGTTTCCACTGTGTGATGGTCCATCCCAGATGCCTCAGTGCCCAGAGAAGTCGACAATGTTACTACGTACTGTGGTACATGAAAAAGGTTTGCCAAAGTAGTCCTGAGCCCATGTTGTGATAAATGGCATTCGTGATGCAGTGCCGCCTAAGCACTGCGCCCTTGTCCTTTATGCACTGAAATTCCACTAGATTTTCTGAACCTTTTAATTATGTTATGCACTGTTAAAGGTGAAATATTCAAATGTCTTCCTTTCTTTTGAGGAACATAATAATAATAATAATAATTTTCTCAGGTATTTGTTGGCAAACTGGCGATACTCAGCCCATCTTTGCTCCTAAAGAACAAGACCTTTCTTGGATGCTGCTTTTGTACCGAATCATAATTACAATCACCTGTTAACCGGTTTCAAATAACATCATTTAACCAATTTACCTGATTACTAGCCCTGAATTTGTCCTGTCCCAACTTTTTTTGGAATGTGTTTCTGTCTGAATGACAGAAAAGGATGTATATTTACAAATGAAATGAAGTTGACCGGACAAAACTTGGAATATTTTGTGTTCATATTGTCTGCAATGAAACACAAGTCAAATTAATTTGGAAATCACTATTTTTTTTTTATTTATGTTTTCCATACTGTCCCGACTTTTTTTTATTTGGGGTTGTAGTAATTCAAAGGCCTATTGTCAAATATGTCTTATTTTATATGAAATTTGATCTTAGCAAATTGAGCTTTTTATTGTACATTTTCAAGCAGCCTCATAATTTTTATTGTATTTTTGCGGTAACTTACTGGCAGCACGGTTGCCAGCAAGCTACTGTAATTTTACAATAGCCTCTTTTTACATTAGCTTACTGTAGATTTGTTTTACAGTAGTATTCCCTTACCGCAATTTCTGTTTACAGTAAAAACAACTTACCTGCAAATTAAATTTACAGTATAATAACATTACAGTACTGTTAATGTAATTTACATTTACATTAATTTACATAATGTAAATTTCAACTACCGCAAATTAATTTTCAATATAATAACATCAAATAGTTACTGTAAATTATTTTTATATTACCGCATATAAATTTTACAGTATTATTACATTACAGTACTTTACTGTAATTTGTTTCAATCTTCAATCACCAGTGCCAAATTTGTATTTCTAATATTTAACATTAATGCTATTTAAATAAATAAATAAACAATGACATGAGACCATGTACAACCTAATTTTTTACTATTCATTGTCATTCAACTTAAACATAAAAAATTCCAGAAATGTGTGAGATTCTCTCAAATTGTTCATGACAGACAGAATGAGAAACAATCATTCATCGCCATACTGTTTAAATAAAGCTATTTACTAAAACAAGAAAAGCACTAAATTTTTAATATTTTATTTATTTATTTTTCTCTATTGATTATGTATTTATTATAGCTTTAATTCATGTAAACCCATTAATGCAAACCCACATCCTTTGGTTCATTTTCTTGTTATTGTTGTTTCTTTTCCCTCTGTATGTTATCTTTACACTTATATATATATTTGTTAGATATATTTGTTCCATTTTCCTGTTATTGTTTGACAGGGGAAAAAAAGTAATTACAAAATACAAATTAGCAACTAAATCAAAAAGTTACAAATTGCTGTGAGATCATGTTGGAAACATTACAGCTGAGATACAGAACGATATGATCAACAATGTGATTAAAACATGTTACACAGGGAGTCCACAGAACATGTAACTTTCCCACAAAGAGCCTGAAGAATTGTTAGGTGCCTGAACCTGTTTTTCTTTTAAACTGCATTTTTTTCTGCTTTCATCTTCTGAGGTTCAACAGCAGATAATGACAGAAGATCAGTCTTCACCAGAGCGGGAAGTTCAGTAGGAGGAGTGGGAGGGATGCTTCTCTACAAAGTAAATTGTCTATCTCCTCCACAGGTAATTTTATGGTGCTTTTGTCTGGTCCATTTTCTCCACAACCTAACTCTCTTTCACTCTCAAGCATAATGGGACACAGACCTTGAGTGAGAAATGCGCAGCTCTACAACAAAGCCCAATTTCCCATAAATCAGTAGACCAAGATGACAACTCTGTTCCTCACAAATATGATGTCATCCCATTGTGGCTGTTTGAAGATGATATAAATGTGTTTTCATTCGCCCATGGGTAACACATTTTCAGAGACAGTGACCTTTTATCGTTCTTAGCACCAGGGGTTCACTTGATGGTTTCTATTACATAATGATGACTTCACACAGCTGTACTTTGACTGAGATGGCAGGCAATAAATAGTGAATAAAATTAAGGTCACAAAAAAAAAGAATGAATCTGTGGAACATGTGAGTAGCAGCTTGATTGAACTAAATCTGTTCTTTATTATTATTATTATTAATGATAATCATAGGCGACATGGTGGCTCAGTGGTTAGCACTCTCGCCTCACAACATGAAAGTAACTGGTTCGAGTCCCAGCTGGGTCAGTTGGCATTTCTGTGTTTAGTTTGTGTAATGTAGACTCAGACAACGAGGGATCCATTTGCAGCACATTTATTAGACACAGTCTAATTACAAACACACAATAAGTAGATGACTGAACTCACAAGAGTAATAGGGCTTCCAGGCAGATACAAGGGCAAGGCAATATCGTAGTCGTAAGGCAGGCAAGGATCAAGGGCAGGCGGCAGGCAATACAGAGTCAAGACAGTCTGGGTTGGCAACAGTGAATACAACGAGGAGTAATGGAACGCTCAGAAATGTCAGCAGGGCAGAACAAGACTTCGCAACGGAGTGAGGGTGAATGCTGCTTTTATGTGTGTGTGTGTGATGAGTCTCAGGTGCAGCATAATCAGTGAGCCGGGGAGGATTGTGGGATATGTAGTGTTTAATAGTCCGGTGAGAGTGACTTCTGCTGGCCAGTGAGGGGAATGACTGGGACCGAGTCGGTGACAGAGCCCCCCTCCTGCGAACGGCTCCTGACGTGAGGAAGCAAGCGGCGGCAGGGTCTTCCACGGGGACGAGGGGCCGGCATTTCCGGATGTCGTAGATGAAATTCTCTGAGTAACGAGGGGTCAAGAATGTCTGCTCTGTTGATCCACAATCGTTCCTCCGGGCCGTACCCCTCCCAATCTATCAGATATTGCAGGTTCCCACCCCGGCGTCTGGAGCTCAGGATATCACGTACTTGATATGCCTCCTCGCCGTCTATGATGATGGGTGGTGGGACCTGCTCACCGACTGCCAACTCCCTCTCCACCTCAGCTGGACCAACAGCGGGCTTGAGCAGGGATACATGAAATGTGGGAGAGATACGGTAATGGTTAGGCAGGGTCAGGCGGTAAGACACAGGGGATATTTCTCTTTCAATCTGGAAAGGACCCACATACCTGGGACTGAGCTTCTTGCAGGGGAGTCTGAGTCGGAGGTCCTGTGTGGATAGCCAAACCCATTGTCCTGGTGAGTAGGCTGGATTGGCACGGCGATGGCGATCTGCCTGTTCCTTGAAACGTCGTACTGCGTGTGAAAGGTGGGTATGAGCCGAGTTCCAAATGGTCTCACTGCGTAGGAACCAGTCGTTGATTGCTGGGAGCTCTGTGGGTGTCCCGGACCAGGGGAACAGTGGTGGTTGAAAGCCTAGCACACACTAAAAGGGAGTCAACCCTGTAGCTGCTTTTCTCAGGGAATTTTGAGCATACTCAGCCCACATAAGGAACCTGCTCCAGTCCTCCTGATGTTGCAAGCAGTAGGTACGTAGAAAGCGAGTGATTTCTTGGTTTAACCGTTCTGTCTGACCGTTGGACTGTGGGTGATACCCGGAAGTTAAACTGACGTTGATGTCGAGACTCTTGAAGAACGCGGACCATACTCTGGAGGTAAACTGGGGACCACGATCTGATACAATGTCTTCGGGGAGACCGTAAAACCTGAATACATAATTGCATAGGAGTTCCGCTGTCTCTAAAGCGGTGGGTAGCTTGGCAATGGGTATGAGTCTACAAGCCTTGAAGAATCTGTCTATTACCGTGAGAATGGTGGTATTGCCCTGAGAGGGAGGAAGGTCCGTGATGAAGTCAATGGCTATGTGGGACCAGGGTCGACGGGGAATGGGGAGTGGTTGTAGTAAACCGGCTGGACGATGATGAGAGTGTTTGTGCATACTACAGAGGGTACATCTATTGACAACACTTATGACTTCTCTGTGTAGAGTAGGCCACCAGTAGCGATCCTTGATTAGGTCAATGGTGCCAGTAATACCGGGGTGACCAGAGCTGGGTGTGGAGTGAATCTCCTGTATGAGTCTCTCTCTTAATGAGGAAGGAACCAAAGTTTTACCTTCTGGGCAGTTCTTGGGTGCAGGGTGCTGTGTAAGGGCTTGTGATAACTCGGTCTCAATGTCCCATACTACGGGTGCCATGACGAGATAATCCTGTATGATGGGTTGATCCTCTCTCTCCACCTCCACTTCCTCACTCAAACGAGACAGGGCGTCGGCCTTAATGTTCCTGGAGCCTGGGATGTACGTAACTGAGAAGTCATACTGTGTAAAGAATAGTGCCCATCTTGCCTGCCTGGGATTTAATCTTTTCGCTGAACGAATGTACTCCAAGTTCTTGTGATTGGTGATAACCGTGAACGGATGCTTGGCTCCCTCCAACCAATGTCTCCACTCCTCCATGGCGGCCTTCATGGCTAGGAGTTCTCTGTTACCCACATCGTAGTTCATTTCAGCGGGGTTAAGTTTGCGAGAAAAGAAAGCACATGGATGGAGTTTGGCTGGATCCCCTTGCCGTTGAGATAATACCACCCCAATGCCTGTATTGGATGCATCGATCTCCACGGTGAATGGCAGGTTGGGGTTGGGATGACATAGTATGGGCGCTGTGGCGAAGCGAGACTTGAGTCTTACGAATGCATTCTCCGCTGCATCATTCCATCTTAGGCGAGATTTTCCACCCTTGATCAACATGGTAAGTGGTGACGCCACGGTACTGAAATTCCGAATGAATCTTCTGTAGAAGTTAGCGAAACCCAAGAACCTCTGTAGTTCCTTGAGTGACTTAGGCTTGGGCCAGTTGAGCACAGCCTCCACTTTCCTCTCATCCATAGCCACTCCTTCAGTTCCGATGATGTACCCTAAGAAGGAGATAGAGGTTTTATGGAACTCACATTTCTCTAATTTGGCGTAAAGTCGATTCTTGATCAGCCTCTGCAGGACTGCTCGGACATGGCTGATATGTTCTTCCCAGGAATCTGAATAAATCAGAATATCATCAATGTAGATCACAATCCATCTGTTTAACATGTCACGGAATATTTCGTTGACAAAGACCTGGAACACGGAAGGACTGTTTGCTAGTCCGAAGGGCATAACCAAATATTCGTAGTGGTCATTTGCGGTAGAAAACGCTGTCTTCCATTCATGGCCCTGCTTAATTCTGACTAAGTTGTAAGTGTTACGTAAGTCCAACTTCGTGAAGTACTTGGCTGAGCGTAATTGTTCTAGAGCTGCTGGGACCAAAGGTAGCGGGTAGCAATACTTAACTGTGATCTCATTCAACCCCCTGTAGTCGATGCATGGGCGTAATCCGCCATCTTTCTTTTTCACAAAGAAGAAACCGGCCGAAGCTGGTGATGTTGAAGGCCGTATGAATCCCTTTTTAAGCTCTTCCTGGATGTAGGAATTCATGGTTTCGGTTTCTGTTTGGGATAATGGAAAGATTCTTCCATGAGGGGGCAGTGTACCAGGCAAAAGTTCAATGGTGCAATCACATTCACGATGGGGTGGTAGCTTAGTGGCCTTCTGCTTACTGAACGCCTCGGACAGGTCTGAGTAGTAAGAAGGAATGCCTTGATCCAACGATTCTTCTGCTATCGTTCTTACGGCATTAATTTGTACTGGAACAGATCTCAAACATTTAGTCAAACACTTCTCACTCCATCTTTCAATTTCATTCTTCTGCCAGGAAATGCAAGGATTATGGCTCTGTAGCCATGGTAAACCCAAAATTACGGCGTGCTTGGGAGAATGAATGATATAAAACCTTATTTCCTCCTCATGAAGTGAGCCAGTTCTGAGGGAAATCTGAGAAGTGTGGTAGTTCACCTTACCCTCCCCTAGAGGGCGTCCATTTATCGCCGTGACTGCTAAGGGAGAATCACAGGGCATTAAGGGTATGGCATGTCTGAGGGCAAAAGTATAATCCATGAAATTTCCAGCCGCACCCGAATCAACCATGGCTATGGCATTTACTATTACTTCGTCCACGGTGAGGGTTATCGGCACATTTAGACTCTTATTATTGAATGACAGAATGGTGGAACTCACCGACAAAGCTTTGATAGCTGGTTTGTTCGGGCAATGAACTTTGAAATGACCCGGATGACCACAGTACAGGCATAGACTTTGTTTGAATCTTCTTTTGCGTTCTTCTGGAGACAGCTGAGTGTGACCGAGTTGCAAAGGTTCGCTCGTTACTTGGGATGCGGAGAAACCTCTTGCCTGAAGGGATATGAGCATGTCAGTGACGGTTTCCATGTGCGAAGCAGATTGTCTAGACGAATAGAAAGTTCAATAAGCTGATCTAAAGATCTCTCCTCGTCACGACACGCCATTTCTGTCTGAAGGTCGGGATTAAGTGCTTTCCTGTAGAGGGTTTTCAACGGATCGTCTGCCCATCCGGTCTGAGCAGCCAGCGTGCGGAAGTGTAAAGCGAACTCCGCTGCTGATTTGTTTCCTTGTTGTGACGTCAACAACTCCTCTCCTGCACTTCTTCCACCCACAGGGTGATCAAACACAATGCAAAATCTCTCGAGGAATTCCTGGAAGGTGGTGTACAAGGGAGCGTTATCACGCCAAACTGCGGTCGCCCAGTCGAGCGCTTTTCCGGTGAGCAAAGAGCATACAAAGGAGATTTTTCTGTTTAGTAAAAAACATATGGGGTTGTTGAGTGACAAACAAGTTACACTGTAGCAGGAATACAGAGTAGAGCAAAAGATACCTGGTACTGGGTTGGTTGGAGGATCAATGGTGATGGGTTGATCCGATGCGGTGTCGTTTAAGCCTTGCAGAGTCCTTGCTAGTTCCTCCGTTAACTGCGTGAGATGAGACAGTTGTTGTTGGTGAACGGCGAGCACTTGACTTTGGGTGAGGAGCTCGGTCGACAACTGTTGCATAGCTGCGGGATCCATGTTCGGCGAAGTCTTCTGTAATGTAGACTCAGACAACGAGGGATCCATTTGCAGCACATTTATTAGACACAGTCTAATTAAAAACACACAATAAGTAGATGACTGAACTCACAAGAGTAATAGGGCTTCCAGGCAGATACAAGGGCAAGGCAATATCGTAGTCGTAAGGCAGGCAAGGATCAAGGGCAGGCGGCAGGCAATACAGAGTCAAGACAGTCCGGGTTGGCAACAGTGAATACAACGAGGAGTAATGGAACGCTCAGAAATGTCAGCAGGGCAGAGCAAGACTTCGCAACGGAGTGAGGGTGAATGCTGCTTTTATGTGTGTGTGTGTGTGTGTGATGAGTCTCAGGTGCAGCATAATCAGTGAGCCGGGGAGGATTGTGGGATATGTAGAGTTTAATAGTCCGGTGAGAGTGACCTCTGCTGGCCAGTGAGGGGAATGACTGGGACCGAGTCGGTGACAGTTTGCATGTTCTCCCTGTGTTGGTGTTTCCACCACAGTCCAAAGACATGTGGTATGCGTGAATTAAATAAGCTGAATTGGCCGTAGTGTGTGAATGAGTGTGTATAGATGTTTCCTAGTACTGGGCTGCAGCTGGAAGGGCATCTGCTGTGTAAAACATATGCTGGATAAGTTGGCGGTTCATTCCGCTAAGCTGAAGAAAAATGAACAACAGCAATGTAATTCCCAAGCAAATTCTTTTGAAATGATTTCTGTTAATGGGTTGAAACCCGAGTAGTCATATAATTATAGTTTGTCAACAACACGTTTTCAATCATTCAAAATACAATGAAATGTACATGATTACTTAATCTTTCATTAAGTACATTTTTCATACTCTTATTTTGGCATTTTAAAGATAAATCACCCAAAAATGAAAGTTCTGTCATGATTTGCTCACCTTTGACTTTAGTTTGACAGAGGTTGCTGGTTTATTTCTGTTCTGTTGCACACAAAAGATTTATTGAAGAATGTTGGAAACCTGAAACCATTGACTTCCATAGTATTTGTTGTTCCTACTATGGATGTCAATGGCCACAACAATTCTTTTGCACTCAAAAGAAGAAAAACAAACTCAAATGTGACAAACAATGGTGATTAAATAATCACAGAATTTTCATTTTCATATCCACTATATTTATAAAAAATTGACTATTTAATTTAATGCAGACATCTCCTCTACACATCTGTGAGTTCTAAATATGTGTTTGCAAAATGTGCCATTTCATCTACAATGCCAACCAGACCACACAGACCTACATGAACTGCCAGAAACAAATGTGGATTGGAACACCAATAAAACAACGTTCAGACAGCACAGTAGCCATTAAAAGCATTAATTCCAAATCTCCTCCAGGCTTGAAGGACTAGTGTACTTAGGCTGCCTTTTTACTACCACAAAGCCATAAAGGTGTTTCAAATGGTTTCTTACAGCATCCCTGCAATCAGAGTACTCAACAAAAACCCCCCTTCAGCCTTCGCCTCCCACCTCTTGACTATTTATTTAAACTCCTCCAGTCCCCCACAAGCCGTGAACACGATCTGCTCCGGTTGGAAGCCCAGTAATGAATATCTTACTGTATCTCAACCTGTCCATATTCCTCAAAAACACTTAACGGCTGTTTTTCTTGAGCGCAAAACTCAACCACTGCTCCGAAATTTGATTCTGTTGAGCATTTATTGCAGCTCGTGTGGGTAAATGGCTATTTTTATTATTGCTGAATGCAGCATTTTTATGATTCTTTTTCGGTGTGGCGGCCGAATGCATGCGAGCTAAATTGAGGACAAAAATTATGGACATCAGAAAATAAAGTCTGAATTTCAAAGTCATTGTTAAACACTAATTGCCTCTTTAAACTTTATTTGGAAGACGCCGTTGCTAGTAATTAACTTAAATGCCTGAACAAAGTAAAATGAGCAATGCAAGAATTTTAGAATATCAATATTTAACTTTGCACAACACCACCACCACATTCCCTGAGAATTCACTTCATTTACTGTTTCGGACCAGCTTTTCCAGGATCAGCTTTCCTGTCAGTGCCTGTCGGTGAGGGTAATTTGTTGTGCAGTAATTGGGTGTAAAACAGGTGTTGGAGTGTTGACACAGGGGGAAGCATTTGAAAAATGTGCTGCTGCCATGCAATTACAAAAGCCCTGCCGGTTCAAGACCTTTAACCGCACTACAGACTGATAAATGCAGAATCAAATGGAGGAATGTATGCGGCTACAATTAACGGGAGTCACCAAGAGCTGGAGGCTGCAACTCAAAACAAATGTCAGTTGCTACCTCTTAAAAGACATCTCCGGGATGACTGGAGGAATAAAGGAAGAAGTAAACAAAACATTATTTGTCAGACGCTGGTGTACACTCTTAATCCTTAAAATTTTATAGGCTTCCTGATGGATAGAAGGACACTATATGGCATAAAGTGTAACATGTTTTTGTCAAGGTCTCAATATATGTATAGAAAATGTCTTTGTTCTTCTTTGTTTAGGGGTAAAAAGAGAGTAGCGTTCAGATTGATATCAAGTATCAAGAGTAACACATTACAGGTATCGTGACTTGCATACTGTAATCAAACAACTTTTTATAAGTAACTTATACCAGTGTTAATTTTGAAAGCAAATTTTGATTTAGTTTTAGTCTTAAGTCTTTTGACAAAAAAATCCATTTCTGTTTTAGTCTTAATAAGATTTTAGTCGACTAAATGTACTTGAGACTAGTTGAGTAAAAAATGTTTGGATTAATTTAAGTGTAATTTAATTAAAATATTGTATACATTCATCTATACAAAATATTCTAACTTAAAATTAAATAAAACCGTCTCATTAAAATATGGAATATAGCTTTTCCATAGAAGACTAAAAATTAGATATGCATTGTGTATTTATATCATAAGTAATATGTAAAATTATGTGTCAGTAATTAATCCACATGTAAGAACAGTAGCCATCTGAAAATGCAGGATTGTGCAATTATTTAGCAAACCTTTTATTTTAACATGGTAAACTACTAGTCTTTTTAACCAGTTTTTTTAACCCGGTTACTTTTCAAATGTGTGTGTGCGTCATGCATCACAACCCAAGATTAATTCTGATTGGATATTTACCCAAATACAACCCTACAATCACATTCTCATCTCGTTTTTATTAGTCAACAAAAATGTCAGTATATTTTATTATAGTTGTCGTCATTATCACTTCATTTTTATTTAGTTTTCGTCTAGTTTTTGTTGTTAGAAACTTGTTTGTCATGAAAATTATGCTGAAATTTTTACGTCAATGAAATTAACACATTATTAATAATAAAATATGTGACAACTGACAGCTTTCCTGTCCCATGTTGAGAGATGTGAACTTATTTACTCATCTCATTTGCATAAAAACTGATTCAGTATGCCTTAAAACTAGAGGTTTAACAGTTCACAGTTGATTCATGATTTGTACGGATCACAACTCACAGTTAACACACTTGACCCGCAAATTTATACTTTTTTTTTTACTAAATTTGTAACGATCGCAGAGAGATTACAATGATTAATCGCACGATTAATCTTTAAAATATCAGGTTCTTTATACCCATGCAACATAAATTCTAAATGATGGTGATTTGCATATGTTTATTAATTTTTCGAATCGCTGCATTCAAATCTGTGTTTAAAAAAACGCAAAAATCAAGAAAGAGAATCAGTTTTTTAGTTTACAAACAGTCAAATAAAACAGACATACTGAGATAACAGTTTATAGTTTAGATATAATCACTGATGTTTATGGTAAAGATCAAAATCACCGTCATATGCATTTAACTTGATGCTTAAAAATGAAAGTTGTAGGCAGCAATTGTTATTTAACCAAAAATGATACATCTAGCAATGAAACATGAAGTTTTATGAGTAAATAACTGAATCATTTATTGAAAATGAGACAAAAAATAAATATGGGTTGTACAAATTATAATGTTAGATTTATACATTTAGCGATATCAGCAACAGCAGTAGTAACAGTGAATTTTTCACAGTACAGAATATTTAACAATTTATTTTTATTCAGGTGATAATTTCTTCATTTTATTTTTAATAAAACAACAGGTTCTAAGTTCTGTTGGTTAACAGCTAAAGTTTCTTGCAGTACTGTTTTTGTAATAAATTACATTTGTCTCCTCCCCTTTTTGGCTGATTCGAAAAATGGTCCGATCTGTCTAACAAACCATAATGTAATCCGAACCGTGAGATTTGTGATTCCTTACACTACTACTTAAAACAAATGAAAACTCTGAATATATTTTTTTTTCCTGTGTCCAACTCTTTGTGCAATTTAGAAATGGAGCACAGCTGAAAGTTGTTTTTTGTTGTTGTTGAATTGTATAGATGTGAATTTACATTTCCTTCAGCCTGATGATAATACATATTCAACACATTCATTTAGGTGTAAATGGGTCTTACATCTGTCAAACATAGTAGTATTTTTATATATATTTTTCAAAAACAAGCAAGCCGAGTCTAAATGAAAAAAATAAAAACTAATGCAGAATAGATGTATTTGAATACTTTCCCTACATAGTAACTACTAAGTAACATAAGATTTCAATATATTACTCTGCCCAACAATGTTAATATGTAAATACAGTATGTGTAACATGCTTTCCTCTTAATGACAAATAAAAGAAACAATAGAAATTGAATTATAGCAATAACAAAACACCTTTATTGAACTGAAAGAGTTTGAGATCTGAGTGAAATTTCAATCAGACTGTAAGTCTAATCTGAGCATTTATAAACTCATTTGTATAACTGGATTTTAAAACTGATGTAATGTGCACATATCATAATATCAAATAAGATTTAAAGCTTGTGACATGAAAAATTTACATCTGGCTAAACTATTTAGGAGTGCATGTAAATGTTAATAAGGACATTTTTAGTAAATATAGAAGAATATACATCAGAAGAACATAATATATTACATGGTGTTCCTCAAGAATCTATCCTAGGCCTAAGTTTATTTTCATTATATATACCTCCCTTGGTCAGTATAATTCACAAATATGGCATGAATTATCATCTTTATGCCGATGACATACAATTATACATTTCTGTTGAGCCCAGAGACACTGCTGCAATAAAAAAAAGTTCCAACTGCATGTCCAGTATTGTACAATGGATGATTGCATTTTTTTTTAAAGTTGAATAAAGATAAAACTGAAATTCTTATTGTGGGAAAAAAAACCTGAACGAGAGGATTAAAGCAGAATTGTGTTCTTTTAGGTTTACAATCTAAAAAAGAATTAAAGAACCTGGGTGTTTTTTTCGATTGTGATCTTAATTTTAAATCTCATATTAATCAAGTAACAAAAACAAGTTTTTATCATTTGAGAAACAGAATTTGCCAGAATTTGTTCTTTCCTATCTTTTAATGATGCTAAGAAATTAATTCATGCTTTTATTTTCTCTCGGCTTGATTACTGCAATGCTATTTATATTAGTTTACCTAAGGGTTCTATAAGGAAGTTGCAATCGATACAAAATGCAGCAGCCAGGATTTAATGAAATTAAAGAAACGAGAACATATCACACCGGCATAAAGAGAATTACACTGGTTACCAGTGCACCAAAGGATAGATTTTAAGATTATTTTATTAGTTTATAAGGCACTACACAACATGACACCTTCTTACATTTCTGATTGCTTATTGAAATATAATCCAAATTGTTTGCTACGCTCTTCTAGCGCTGGACTTTTAGAATTTCACTTTTTTAATTTGATGCGATCTGACGGCACCTCTGTTAGTCGCTATGCTCCAAACCTTTTTTTTTTTTTAAAGAAGTGAAAGAATCCCCCAGCATTCATGTTTTTAAAAAGATGAAATTGCGTATGAATATTACATTTTGTGAAGTGTTTGCGTTTCATGTATTTTGTGTAGGTGTATGTATGTACGGTGTGTCCATGTATATTCTTATGTGAGGACTTTTTTGTGTGTGATTGTGTAGATGTATGCTTACATGTGTGTACATGTATGCTTCTATCTGAGTATATATTTGGTGGTTATTTTGCTTTATTTATCTATACATCTTGTTATTTGTTGATTTTAATGCTTGTTTGTTGTTTGTGAAGCGCTTTGAGTTGCATGCATGTACGAAAAGTGATATACAAATAAAATGTATTATTATTATTAATAATTATTAATATATTTATATTATTCTTGTGTATACTCTTGTGTATATTATTAATATTATTAATTTCAATACATGTCTCTAAAAAGAATGTTTTTTTTGTCATCTAGCAAGCGCTGACACAGCCTGTGACATACAGTATTATGTGGAGTTTATACTTATGATTGAATGCGTCCCATTAAAATGACAAATTTGCTATTATGAAATTACAATATTTATATCAGTGTTATAGAGGAACATGTTGCAACTGTATGTACACTGGAATTTATAATAAAACTTAGATATTATTATTTAAATGATATACCTTCAAAGTTTGTAATGCAAGCATGTTAAAAAGTAACAAAAATTCTCAATCACAATTCCTTCGGCTTATTCCCTACTTTATTAGGGGTTGCAACAGTGGAATGGAACGCCAGTTACTCTAGCATACTGTATGTTTTTTGCAGGGGATGCCCTTCCAGCAACAACCCAGTACTAAGAGTACACTAACTCCTAACACCCAGTGCTGGGAAACACCCATACACTTTCTCATTCAGACACACTAATACACTACGGACAGTTTTTTGTTTATCCAGAGTATCTTCTGCATGTCTTTGGAACATTGAGGAAACTGAAGCACCGGGAGGAAACCACACAAATATGAGTCATTGCAGATGCAAATCACAACAGAAAATCATCTGTTTCATATCAATTTCATATCTTTTGAAAAACATCTCACAAACACTCAGAAATAAAATGGTCTAACGTGTATATACCTTTATAAACACTTTGCGTGACTGTCAGACACGCTCCATGGTGACAAGACACACTGTTCTTTGAGAGGCTTCTGCACACACGATTTAAAGGGGAGCAAAAGACTTTAGGAATTAAGGTGTGTGTTTAAACCAACGTAGGCTCATTCTGAAAATGACACCGTTCCTTTTCTCGCTTACCAGCTCCACTTACCTGCATGTGGACAGCTTTTCCGCTGTTACCAGTTTGTCCAATAGCTCGACACATACGTCGGCAGACTTGAGATGCAGAGCAGAGTTGACCACAACGACAGTTCGAGTCCAGTGAAGAACGGTTCCAAAAGCCTGTAAGACAAAAACAGAAGCAAAAAAATTTAATAAACAAGTAAATAACAGGGTGAGAATATGGGAAAATCTGAAAGTGTGGTAAAACTTCTTTTCTGGATTGCTTTTCAATACACTGTGGTTGGGTTTAGGAAAGGGGGTGGACGGGTTAATCAGTGCAAGCGTAGCTCCTGGGATGTATTTTGCTCTCTCCAGAAATGTATATACAGTAGGAGTATGTAATCAGAATGAGCCTGGGTTGATTTAAACAGACAAATACACAACACACAGCTAATTGTATTTTAAATTATCTAAAGTTAGACAGGGTTGGTTATCCATTATTTCTAGATCCCAATGTTGATAGACCATGATGTAAGTAGGCTACATATGTTAGCAAAGATTTAAGCATGGTTTAGTGTTTTTTGGATATTTTAATAAAAAAAAAACTTTTATTGTGCTTTTAAAATTTCATCCACATACCTCATTCCTTATTAGAGAAATTTGCATTTTGCAAGTCCTGCTCCTTGTTGCAACCCTCTTCCCAACTTAAATTGTCAAACAAACTTAGGTATGAACATATTTTTGTAGCAATGCTTTGACTTGAAAACTTTAGTCCAAAAACATACAACATTCAATCAAGCGACAGTGACCAGGCAGAATTCCGCTCTTAATTATCTACCGCACTTCCACTGATCTCACTCCAAAACAGGGATTCGGTTCCCAACCCCTCTGACACCCCGCATCACGTGACCACACTTCCAAAAACACTTTAAAAGACTCGGGATACCACCAGAATACCCACATGAGTGCTTTCACACCTCCACCTCAAGGAATCATCCCGGGATAGGACAAAAAGTGCAGAATATTCTCACAGTGTGATGATTTCCATTCAGCATCCAAAACACCGCACAGCCTCTGACTGACTGCTGTAGAATCGCCGCTTTATTCATATTCTAACTTAATATGGCATTGAGAAGCACAGACGTGTCTAGTAACGTTAAGTCTACTGTTTTACTCGGATGTGTTTTAATTCTCTGCACCGCGCTCAATAATGTGGATTCTTACCTCTATAACAACCGCTACGTCGGGTAAGTGTTTCATTCATTCAAAGTTTATAAGCTGGAGTTGTAGGGAAGTCTGCAGTTCACTCGTTCTTGACTCGCGAACGAATCTTTTTATTGAACTTTCCTAAATGCCTTCGTACATTCATGAATAACGTTACTAAATTTAATGGAACACACAACAAAAATACAGTTTACAACTAAACATGCTGGCTATATGCTTACTTAAAATATAATGTGTAAAAAGCGCACGCGGTGATGTTGAGTCAGTTGATTCGTTCAAATGAACCGAATTACTATAAATGAATCGGAGTTGTCATTTCGCGAGAATGCCAAGACGTAGGGAGTAGGGACACGGCGAAATCTTTTTGAAGTATTGAAGTGCACTCAGCGTCTCTGCGAATGAAGACTGGAGATCAGCCTGTCTCTTCTAATGTCAACACAGGCTTTGTAAAACAAAGCAGTTTCAAGAGGCCAACATTTTTGCTTTGCGGAAAAGCACTCCTTAAGTGACATCTTAAAGTATGCAGTTAGTTTGGACAGGTACAAGCACGACATGCAGAGGACTTCAAGAAAATCATAATGGATGCATACTGATAATTATCAGGCTGATCATCATGTTGTTTGATGATAATATCCGTAAAGAGTAGGGGAGAGCAGGAGTAATGGGCAGGGCCGGCCCTGTTCATTTGGGGGCCCTAAGCAGAATAGATTTGAGGCCCTACCTTGCTTTAAATAGTGGAGTATTGCCATTGCAAACAGGCCCACAATGATTATATTGCTTAATAAATACAATCAAGGAAACAGAAAAGTAAAGCCTGAATTCTTTTATTTAATAACTCTCTGATTGACTTGGACATTTTAAAACAGCACTGTTTTGTCAACTAGCAGCTTAAAAAGTTAATCTTTAATAAAGGGACAGGTGATTCCTACGTTGCGTCCTTCTGGAGTGTTTAAAACATATTTTATTATTTGGCAAACCAATTGAAGATTCTATAAAAGATTCTAGGTTGAGTTTTTTTTATATATAAATTCCAAAAGTAAAAACCCTGCAATGAAAGACAGTGAGCAATAATTAGCCAAAACTGGAAATGTACTATTTAGTAATAAAATATACATTCTGAACTCATTTAAAACAAGAACACAACAACAAAACAATTAACAATAATGTAAAGATTGATCCATAAATAATAAAACCAATAAGCAAATAATATAAAGCAAATATGAAAAATATGCATAGAAAAAACATAGAAAAAGGGAAGCAACAAAAACTGGGTTAATGTTGATACCCAAACACAAACTTTATTATTTCCTTCAGTCTCCTTCCCTGTTCATTACATTTGAGATGCAGAATCCAGAGCTTATATTAAACTATGATTAATTCAATTAAGACATATAAACATGTCTCAGGAAAATTTTACCAATGAGCAAAATATGTCAGTGAAAGAAACTTTAATATTGCATTTCAGTAAAATGCGTTTTAGACTAAAAAACGTGTCTGTAAAACCAGGAAAAAATAAAATATTTCATATAAGTTAACAACGTTTACTCATCTGTAATTGCCTATTTTCAATAAATGTGCTACTAGATTTTGTCTTTAACATCATCATTAGCACATAAAGCGATTCTAAAAATGATTTTGTGCTCGTCTCTTGTCATTATTTTTCCACTCTGAAGAAGTGGAAAAGTCTGAAGAAGAACTTTAGTTTCGTTTCATTTTCGCGGTCCAAATAAATCAGGTATATAATGACAGGCAATAAAGCAAAAGCCATGCCCCCCCCCCCCCCCCCCCCCCCCCCCCCCCAATTAATTGAGTTAACCAAATTTTGTCTCTTCATTGAATTAACTTAAATGTTTAAGTACAGATAACTTATGTTTAAGTACAGGTAATTTATGTTTAAGTACAGATAACTTAAAATGGCTAATAGACTAAACTACCAAATTTTTCAGCTTTTATATTCTAACTTAATCCCAGGGCCGTTTATATTGAAGTTGTTATTTAGTTGCACCATGTTGGTGTTTCATAACATCTAATTTTTACGAGGTGGGTTGTAAGCCCAACGCTCAACCCCCAACCTGGAGGACCAGGACATACACACATACACTATGGACAATTTAGCTTACCCAATTTACCTATACCGCATGTCTTTGGACTTGTAAGGGAAACCAATGCACCTGGAGGAAACCCACGCTAACACGAGGAGAACATGCAAACTCCACACAGAAATGCCTACTGACCCAGCCAGGTGTGGAACCAGTGACCTTCTTGCTGTGATGCGACAGCGCTACCCACTGCACCACCATGTCGCCCCTGCATGTACAGTATATCAGTTAAGAAAAATGTTTATAAGCATTTAAATATCTATATGCCTCTATCCTGCTGCACTTCAGCAAAATTCAGCATTACAAGCAAAATGACCACCTTGAGTCATAAAACATATATTTACCAATCAGTGCGGTTGTCAAGGCAGAATTTAAAATGTAGCCAATCATTTTAAACAGAGACATGGTGATTCGTTTTTAAAAAAAATTACATGTTAAGCTCATAGAACTTAAAATATTAATTAAAAGTTTTTTGCTGCCTATTGAGTAATTTAAACACATCTGTTTAAATTTGAATGCCAAGACTTGGTATTTTAAGTAATGTCTAGTTATATTAACTTAAAATCTTTAGTAATGACAACAGCGGGGTTTTGGTTTTGGCCAAATAATAAAGAAAGTAATGGGGTTGGACCAGGGATGGGCAAACTCGGTCCTGGAGGGCTGGTGTCCTGCACAGTTTTGCTCCAACACTAATCAAACACACCTGAACATGCTAATCAGTGTCTTCAAGATCACTAGAAATCTATAAGCAGGTGTGTTTGATTAGAGTCGGAGCTATGTGCAAGACATCGGCCCTCCAGGACTGAGTTTGCCCACCCCTGGGTTAGACAAACCATATTTTTACCAACAACACACAAGCCTCTCCTACAAATGAGCACTGGTTGTATGATCGCCAGACCTATGTTTTCTGTGCAGTATTGCTAAATATGCCAGCAGTAAACATGTTACTATTTACCTCACCTGCGGGGCAAGTTGTAACAGACAGAGGGTTAGTTGTAATACATGCTTAAAAAGTCAGATTTCACACAATTAATTTAAATTCAGTTTACTTTAAATAGTATTTTTTTTCAGTACTTAACTAAATTTTACATTTTTTATCTATTGCATAAACACATTTGGATTTATTAGCATTATTATCCATTATTATACAATGCACTTATTTGCATTATTAGCAAAAAGTTTTTTTTTTCTATAAAAAAATGTTTTCTATTAAAAAACATGTTTTATATAAAAAGTTCTCAACATTACACAACATTACAAAAATTATTTTGTTTGTTTAATTGGTGTCCAACAGTGTGTGGCTACCCAGCAAACAATTTTGTGTTTAATAGACGTCTAATAGACATCTAAACATAGACAGCTAAACTTCGGATGTCAGTGAAAATCTAAGACATCTTAGAATAGGCCAAAACTAGACTAGTCATCAAATAGACAGATTAGACAGACTTTAGTCATTAATTTCTGCTTATTTCATTTCTATTCTTACACATCTATTAGATTTTCACTGACAGCCCAAGTTTAGCCTTGTTTTAGCCAAGACGACTATGTTTAGACATCTATTAGACATCTATTAGTCATCTTTTAATAAGAAAAATGTTTGCTGGGTAATTTGCAACACCCTGTTACAACCAACCCCTGCTGTGTCATCTTTTCCTTAATACCGGCTAGCAGTCATTGTTTGTTTTTTACATCTTTCAAAATGGTTTCATCTTTTAGCCTAGAAGATGGTGATTACAACAATATACAATTTTACTTGTACAATTTCACAGATTTTTTTAATAAAAAAATATCAGTGTTTTCAATTATTGACTGTAAAAAAAAAATGCAAAAATGGTTTTGCATATGTTTCTCACCCAATTTTTTTAAATAATTAGCAGAAAGACATCTACCGACACTGTGGTAAAAACCTTGGAAGCATGCCATGGTTAACCTTGAGCAAATACCTTAAAACTACGTGTTACATTTTACCCTGCATTACATTGTGCTCCTAAGTGTACAGCATCAGATTTTATTGGGCTTTTTAGTTGAGTTAAATCTTGCAGTTTTAGTGTTGTGGATTTGGATTAAGTGGGAACAATGCTATCTACATCAAACAAGTGAACTAAAATGGATCAAATGTTGGGTTTTACTCCGCTTCCAATCTAAATGCTATAGTGAGCAGAAGTAACACAATGCTGTAGGAACATTAACAAAATGAAACAGTGAAAAGAACACTTGATCCCTGTAGTCTGCTGAGATATCATATCACTGTCTGAATGACAGAGTATTCTATGCTGTCATATTTTGGCTTTATTTGTATTTTGATATTTTTGAGCGAGATGTTACCTAACACTTCATTATGATCAATAAAAAAAATGTAATCCTATTTTACAAATTCTTACAGAAAGCATTATGATTTTTTTAATAAGTAGCTCAGCAATGCTGCATTGGTCAAAAATGTAGTTATTGTAGTACAATGTGTGAAATATTATTGCAATTAATATAATTAAATAACCATAGTTATATTTTAAAGGGCGACACAGTGAAGGTTGCTGGTTCGAACCTCGGCTGGGTCAGTTGTCATTTCTGTCTGGAGTTGGCATTTTCTCCCCGTGTTTGCGTGGGTTTTCTCCGGCTGCTCCGGTTTCCCCCACAGTACAAAGACATGTGGTATACGTTAATTGAATAAGCTAAAATTGTCCGTAGTGTATGGGTGTTTCCCAGTGCTGGGTCGTGACTAAAAAGGCATCTGCTACGTAAAACACATGCTGGATAAGTTAGCGGTTCATTCTGCTGTGGCGAAAGCTGACTAAGCCGAAAAAAAATTAATGAATGTATTTATAATTTAGAATGTAAATTATTCATGTGATGTAAAGCTTCATCATTACTCCAGTCAACTGTGTCACACGACCCTTCAGAAATCATTATAATATCCTGATTTGCTGCTCAAATAGTCTTACTAATTATTATAATTTCTTATTATCTTGTGATGTAACATTTTTTTAAGAATCATAATTTTTAGGAAATTATTAAAAATATATACTTATTATTATTAAATTATTATATAAAAAAAAAATCTATAAAAAATGTCAAATTTCAACATCCTGTCAGTTTTATGGTTTAGGGTGCTATAAATTCCTGTCCTGTATAGGATCAGTCAATCTGTTTTTTTCTCTATTCCATCAACTGGATGTTTTACATGGGGCTATAAAACGCACCAATCAACGCCTCTTCACGTATGTGAGGGTGCGAAACCAAGAGGCATAACATCAATCCTGACACATTCACACACCAACCTAAATGCCAAAGTTTGTCCTGAAAGTCTGATTGATTCACCAGCTGACATCAGATAGAGAAGATTCTGAATGTTTTACTGTAGTAATATATCAATTCATGAAACTCTAAAACAGACAACATGACCAAAAAATTCTACAATGAGACCTCTTTATATTCCGTAATTTAAAAGAGCTTTTCTGGCTGATTGGAAAAAACGTGACTAAAGTGTTTGCTTTTTGTAGCTAGAAGTACAATTTGCTGCAATTTTCACAATAGTTATTTCATGTAAATTAATATCATACAGCAAATTATCAATTAACAAAGATTCGAGTCCCGGCTCTGCCAGTTGGCATTTTTGTGTGGAAGTTCCATGTTCTCCCCATGTTTGCGTGGGTTTCCTCCAGCTGCTCCAGTTTCCCCCACAGTCCAAAGACATGCGCTATAGGTGAATTAGATTAACTAAATTGGCTGTAGTTGTATGAGTGTGTGTGAATGCAAGAGTGTATGAGTGTTTCCCAGTACTGGGTTATGGATGGAAGGGCCGCAATATGCCGGAATAGTTGGTGGTTCATTCAGCTGTAGTGACCCCTGATAAATAAGGGGCTAAGCCAAAGGAAAATGAATGAATGAATGAATGAATAAATGTATAATTTATGTAATAAACAGTAATATAAAAATACATGGGATGGGTATACTGTTGCATTTTTGTGTTGATTTCATCAGTTAAACATTTGTATCTGCATTTTATTTTGCTAAATTACGAGCTGGATAACTGTACATAAAAGGGATTTCCTGTGCTGCTTCTAAAATAGTGAACAGGCATAATATATAGTATGTGATAGATAGTTTGTGAGCCAAGTGCCATAACTGAATTCATATTTAAAAAGTACTTGGATGAGGTGAACTAGCTTATTAGCACTGATTGAGTCCTGTGAAAAACAATTTGGTAAAAGAGCTCAGAGCTGGGTAAAAACTAGGCAAAAAAACTATTTTTTGTAAATTACATTATTTTGCTATATTATAAGTTACAGTGGGTTAGGTGGTTAATTTCACTGTGTTGACCCCTGATAAATCACTGAGTAAGCTGAGGGAAAATGAATGAATGAATAAGTTAGGTTACATTTTTTGTTTACCCATTAACTTCTGTATTTACTCACCTCCACTTGTTTCAAACCAATTTAGTTTCTTTTTTAATTTTAACATAAAAGAAGATAGTTTGAAGCAGGTTGGAATCTGGTAAAAATAGACTTCCATTCCATTTTTTTTGGGTCTAATAAACTAGGGGTTCGCAAACTTTTCAGCCCGCGACCCCCAAAATAACAAAGCCAGTGACTCATGACCCCCACATTCCTCGAAGGTGATTATAATACAAATGTTGCACACACAACAATAGCCCTATATAAATATGAGCAAATTGACAACACAAATAGTGGAACAGTCTAACAACCATAGGCTATAATTTATACAGTCATTTATTATTTTATTCATTTGTCTATTCTTGGTTTAATTTTGGAGGCCGCTAATCAGAGATAATTCAGAGATGTTCAGTTGTGGCCTGTATTTATATGTAATGTATTTGATTGCTATAAAGGTGTCATAAAGTTGAACCGGGTGCTATAAAATCAATCTGCTGCAGCTGACGCTATTGCTATGTTGTTAATCTAAAGCAAGGGTGTCCAAACTCGGACCTGGAGGGCCGGTGTCCTGGTGAGTTTAGCTCCAATTTGCTTCAACACACCTGCCAAGAAGTTTCTATTATATCTAGTAAGAGCTTGATTAGCTGGTTCAGGTGTGTTTGATTAGAGTTGGAGCTAAACTCTCCAGGATCTAAAGTAAACACACCAATCCTATGAAAAAAAATTTAAAGGCTGATGGCATGTTGTTGCCTTTTTTAATGTAACTATTAACTACTATTTTTATCTTCTGTGGGTTATGGATAATTGTAATAGTAATAACAATGAATGTGTTTCCCAGCACTGATGGTTATTTAGGGCATCCGCTATGTAAAACAGAGTAATTGGCTATTTTCCTCCTCAGTAGCTGTTCATCAACTCTTAATAAGTTCACTACACCAGTGTGGTCAGTCTTGGCTTGTCTCTGGTGTGTATGATCACACCGGTGTGATAAGACCGTTCAGAGCATCACATGATCAGCTGCTAAATTCAAATCTGCTTTTTCGCAAGTGCTGGTAATGTGCCAGAGAAAAAGGTGTGCAGCACATGTCATAGGTCACAACTTATTAGTAATTTCAATCACATAACTCTTATTTTAGTTTCCTTTAACAGTAATACACATTAGTACCAGCAAAACAACCATTTATAGTTCATAAAATACACTATTGTTATCTGCAAAAATGTTAATAATAATCATATTAAAATACTCTAGCAGCACAGTGGCGCAGTGGGTAGCTCTCTCGCCTCACAGCAAGAAGGTCGCTGGTTCGAGCCTCAGCTGGGTCAATTGGTATTTCTGTGTGGAGTTTGCATGTTCTTCCAGTGTTTGCGTGGGTTTCCTCCGGGTGCTCCAGTTTCCCCCACAAGTACAAAGACATGCGCTATAGGTGAATTGGGTAAGCTAAATTGTCCGTAGTGTATGTGTGTGAATAGAAGTGTATGGGTGTTTCCCGGTAATAAGTTGCAGCCAGAAGGGCAGCCGCTGCATAAAACATATGCTGGATAAGTTGGTGGTTCATTCCGCTGTGGTGACCTCAGATTAATAAATGACTAAGCCGAAAAGAAAATGAATGAATGAATAAACATACTCTAATGACGTGCTTTATTCACATCATGCAGATATGCACATTGTGTATATTGTGTGTATAATTACAAGGTTTACGCTGAATGGAGTTGTACTTTTAGCATGCGATTCAGTTTAGGACCATAATCAGTCCACTCTGGAAATATGTTATTGGCCACATTTAAAACATTCTGGACTGGTTTTAGGAAATAAGAGTAATATTTTGATCAGTTTCTCAACCCAAACGGATTGAATTTTGCTTCAAAAGACATGGTTTTGTGTGTCTTCCAAAGAGCAAAGGAAACCATACGAAATTAGGACAAAGGGGGTAAACATTTTTTGTTTACTATTTCTTTAAGTAAAAGTGATTGTTATGTTAATTAACTAAATGTATCATTTGTTTGCATTAAAAAGGCAATAGTTTTAAACACTTAAAAATAGTTTTTTGGAATAAATGTTTTTTGGGATTAGTTCACTTTTTTAAGTTTTTGACTTATTGTTTCTATGTTTGCAGACATATTTCTTAGTACCAGTTTTCTGTAGCTTTTTTTTTTGTTCACTTAACTTTTGATATTTAAGTTATATAGGCATTTTTAATTAGCACAACAAAGGTTTGTTATAAAACTGCTGCACCTCTAGAAAACTAACAATCTTAAATTGATTTAACTTAACATTTTTATATCACTGACAGCTTTTTTTTTTTAAGTCAGTAGAACTGTCAAATGTTGAGTAAATGCAAAATAAATAAAAAAATGAAAGTAATTTAACATTATAGCTTATTGTTTGTTGTCGTACTGGCTAAATTCATTTTTACAGTTTGTGCAAAAAAAAACCCTGATCTTAGAAATAATTTGATTTGAGCACTAATTCTCTCAGTCAGTGTGAACATAACCTAAGTGGCACAATAAAATTGAAAAGATGCCATGCAGTTTGTGCTGTTCACAGTCATAACAAAAAACAGCACAGGCTCATTGTGAAAACATAGCCCCTTTAACATTTTTAGAGAGTGTGAATTATGTAGCCAGAGTAATATGTATGGCTGCATTTTACCTTTAAAATAAACACTACAGGCTGTATGGTGCCACCGACAGCTTCTGTTTCTTATCGCGGTACCAGTTGATCGTTTACCTCAGTGTGGACAGCTTTTCTTGCTTTTACCAGTTTGCCCAGTGGCTCGATGTGTACGATGGCGGACTTAAGACGTAGAGAGGAATTGACTGTGACAATGGGTTTCGAGTCTGTCAAAGAACTGTTTCAGAAAGCAGGTAAAACAAAAAGCAAAAAAAAAAAAAGATCAATCAATAATCAAACTTTATTTATATAGCACCTTATTTACAATATTACAAACAAAGTTAAACATTAAAAAACGTAAAATGGTAAGAACACAAGTGTCAATAAAACAGCATTTTTTGACCAATGATTTAAGCGAGAAGAGCTGGTGTAAATGGCACTCGCAAGAGAAATTTGACATAGAAATAGACAGCGGCCTCTGGCGGATTCGCAAAAACAAAAACTGCAATTAACGTACCTTCTGGGACGTATGTCCAGAAATGTATACTGGGATATGTATCCATAATGAGCCTGGGTTGTAAAAAACATGTTACATATGGGCAAAAAAAATTAGATTTCTTATTTTTGCCGTCATTTCCCTGAACATAGCCTAACTTGCACATGTGTAAGAAGCACACTATTATCACTTTTGCAAAAAAAAGTCACCACAAACACATGTTTTTCCTTGTACTTCCCTGCAGCTGAGGAGGGGTTTATTATTTATTAGATCTTGCATGACACCACACAATAAAGTTTCTGTGGGAAATACCATCCGAGTCATCAAATGCCACACACAAAGACACTTCAGGTGTGGCGTCAAGCATAATTTCCTCTGCTCTCCCCATTAGTGGAGGATGACGTCCTCAATGATGAACCCAGAGCAGTTTTGTGGCTGTCTTGTGTAATGATAGAGCTGGAATGGAGCTCCTCGCACAATTACACCACAAAAAAACGAGAATATAACCTGGAGCGTCAGCGTCACTCACAGCCTAAAAATAGCAGATTGCTTTTAGTGATGTAATGAGGTCATCTTTGGTGTGTTTTGAGCCGTTTCAGAGAAAACAAGTCTCAGTGAAGACTTTATGTGTCTGCTAGCTCAATAAAACTGTCTGCAGGCTTTGCCGTTCTTGTAAAAATTACATTAATCACTAGTACTCAAAAAGTGGAGTTTTAGGATTTAAACGATATCCTGGTGCTGAGTTTTCAGCAAATTCAGCATGACTTGTTTGTGTTACAAATTTGAATTGAGCTAAAAGGGATGAGTTTTCTTACATATATACATCATAAAATGGGTGACATGGTGACTCAGTGGTTAGCACTGTCACCTCACAGCAAGAAGGTTGCTGGTTATTTTTATTTTATTTTATTTTATTTTATTTTATTTTATTTTATTTTAT
>CAIGQZ010001197.1:3450470-3471188 GCA_903798205.1 Danio tinwini
GGGCCTCGTTTCGCTCCCACGGCTCTCGGCCACGCCCCCTCGCCACACATTAATACAGTTTTAAAAGTTCTCCTCAAGTCATCCTCCTTTCTGCTGTGCTAGATTGGATTTTACATATAGTAATGCTGCATATTTATTAAGCATTAAAACCAATACAACATTATTTATATTTTAAGAAACCAAAAGGAGCTTGTAAGTTTGGAGTTTACAGTACTATTTACACTGACATGGCAGCTGCTGTATAATTAAACAGCATAAAAATAAACTACTATAGTACATGCAGTATTCAGATTTTACTCTACTGATCTTTTGCAATATATTTAAAAGTACTTTCGGGTGATTATTTTTATGTTTTAGAAAATAATGTTTTAAAAATCACTTGAATGTAATGATCTGATTATCCAGAAACATTTCTTTTATTATCAATGTTAAAGACAGTGATACTGCCTAATATATTTGTAAAAACTGTGATTAATGTTATTTATTAAAAATACAAAATAAATCAAAGTAAAATAAAATTTTATTAATTCCTTAAAACAATAAACAACCATTGACCACATTTATGAACAATGTACATTTCCTAAATACGATAGCAGTAAGATAACTGGAAACTGGAACCTTTCTTACTCAAATGTGAATTGTTATTGAATTAATATGAAAACACTGAATTCTTTATTTTGGAATACAGAAATTTACCGAAAATTTTAATTTTATGAAATTTCTGTTCTTGAACGTCTATTACTTTACAGTCAATTTCTGTAATTTAATGACCATTATTTTACGTTTTTTATCCATGCAAAATAGCGAATTCTTTTTTTTACAGCGCTGCTAATCACTTATACTACAGGAAGAAGCTATTCCATAATTGTGAATAGCATATAATCACCTTGGAATAATAAGGTACTATCTGACATTTTTGTCAAAATTGAGTTATTGACATATTCTTATTAAATGACAACTTATTTACATTATGACATGTTTTATTAGAAGTTGTTTACATTTTAGGACATTTTATTTAAAAAACAAATGTTACACACGCACTGTTTGCTATGGAATGCAAAAACTTTGATGCTTAATATCTCAAAATTATTCAGAAAGCAGATAGAACCTTATAATTCTAAGGTGACGATATATTATTGTCAATGCATGCTTTCTTGCCTGTTAGTTTTTTTTTCTATGCAGGTTTTTTGCGTAGAATCTACAGTAATTTACTGGCAGCAGTTCTTTGTAACTTACTGTAAATCAATTACAGCAAAATTACTGTATTTACATTTACAGCACCACTTATCTTGCTCTATATGTATTTACAGTATTGTATATCTTTACTGTAAAAAAACGTCATTTTTACAATGCAACTTTAAAATACAGCATAACTGTCCTACAGTAAAATACAGTTCATTTTACAGTTAAATACTGTGTAATTTACAAAAATTGTTAACAGAGTAGTAAAATAAAACCTTAACCATTCTTTTTACTTGACGGTCAAAAATGAGCCAGGCATCATTTTAACAGTAGAAAAAAAGTAAAAAAAACAATGTTGTAAACGAAAAAAAATCTTGATGTTTGGTGACTTTTTCTGAAATTACATAAGCATTAGAAAAATATTAGTTATTTTCAATTTTCATACTTTCATGAAGGCTGTACACACAATTAGCTGTTTTACCATTTATGAATACTATTTTTCTAAAAACATTTTCCACTTATGCAGGTACCTTTAGCACTAGAAAGTATACCCTTTACTTTAGTCAAAATCAGTGATTTTTGTGAGGAATATGAGATTTCTTAAAAAACAGATTTGAGGATTGAAATTGCATTTTATCTGCTTTAATTTAGAAGTTTAGTGAATGTGGGTAATCTTTTATTCTAAGGACAAACTGTGTATACAGAATTTTAGAACAACACAAGGCTTAATTTCACATTAAGCTCTATTCTGAAAATATAACCTGCAAACTACTCTTTCAACACCAACCATGTAAAGCATTCAATACAGTTTGCTAATAGTGCACTGCAACGACTATGAAAAATAAGAAAGTACAAGTATTGTGGCTTTTCAAAATCAGGCATTGTTTCCAAAACTCAGACAGATTAACAACAATTTTGTATGATGCCAGCATGTCCTTGCACAAGGTTGTTTTTCAGGCAATTTTCTTTGATTAAATAGTTGATATTCTCTGTATAATGCAGTGCACAGCATATATGAGTACACCCCCCACAAATCTCTCATTTAAATTTATATTTTCCATAGGAAGCTTTACTATATTATATTTGTGCATATACATTAGTTTAGTTAGTACTGAAGCCAAATCTGGAGCTAATCAAAACAACAGAACATCTGGAGTTTTTAATATGAAGTTCTCTGATTGGCCTTTGTGTTTAGCATCTCAACAGCAATGTTATTGGTTTTTATTCTCAGCAAATATAAACAATAAGTAAATATACTGTATATACAATTCCACACTTTCAGAAAAAATAAATCTTTAAGTAAATCATTTGTGTATGAAATTGTATATAATGAAATGATGAAAGTGTTTATCACTTTATTTTTGATGCTCTATAGCACATTCAGTTGATTATATTACAACTATATACCAACTAATTCTCCTTAGAGTATTAATAGACTGTAATGTTAGGGTTAGGGATAGTGTAAGTAAGAACATTTTGGGAAATATAGGCTCATTTTACAGTTAAACAATTGAATTTTACCATTTTTTTATACAGTCAGCCAATCTTCGGGTCTGGCTGGAACACTTTTATCTTAGCTTAGCATAAATTATTGAATTGGATTAGACCATTAGCATCTTGTGCAACCAAACACAATTTTTTAATACTTTTAAACACCAGGTGACTTGTAAAATAAGCTTATTTCCAATAAAGTGTTTCTTTATTTTTAGTACACAATGATTTCAATATAAAGAGTTCAGATGCAAAACCATCTAAATGCATCAGACCTCTTTTTTTGTAAATGAGCATTTTCTATCAGGCTCCTATAATTAGGTTCAGAAGTTTCATTTTATAGATAATGAAAATGTTATTAGCTGGTAAATAAAAAACTTTTTTTCATAATTGTCACTTTAGACAATTCTCTGGTTTTTAACAAGGTAGATTTTCTTTTGCATCAATACCAGCTAAATCCTATGCTTTTTTTGCAAAAACCTCTAAATCCACCAAGACAGTGTAATTTGTTGAAAATCATTAAAGATGCAATTAGAAATTTTTTTACCATACATAAAACACATTACACAAACCACCTAAAATTAAAAATATATAAATCTGTCAGGTAAGTGGCGGTTCATTCCACTGTGGCGACCCCTGATAAACCAGGGACTAAGCTGAAGGAAAATGATTTAATGAAATCTGTCAAGTGCATTAATCAATAACATTAAAATTGACATTAATTAAAACTTAATGATCTATTGTCATTTCTGATAATTAGGATTCAGATTTAATGTAAGTAGAACAATGTAAACATTGTAAACTAAACTTAATGTACTGCAAAAACATTGTGAAACATCAATATCTGTGCATTGCATGAATATAAAAAGCTTATCAGACGTATACATGTAATATGAAGTAATATAAATGTTTAGTTTTATACATTATATTTATCTTTTTAAAAAAAACTTACATTAGCAAATAAAACACAAGGTAGGCAAAAAGGGGATGTCTCTCAGACACTTTAGAAGCTGTCATTCGTTCATCCTCACTATACTCAAGGTCTTGGTCTCTTTTTTGTCTCTTGTTTATCATCATAGCATCTATGTGGTATAACTAAACAGCATCTTAACTTCATCTTTCTTGAAATGGAGTTGCTGTTTAATCAAGCTGCAGGAAATCTGACTCATTCATAGCGTCACGACGAAAAAAAAAAAAAAACATTATGAATGCATACACGTCCGACTGTACATTGTGTTTTCTTTTTCTTATAATGCACAGAGATTTGAGGTAAGGGATGTTTTCATTTGCCATCACTGACAGTCGGACAGGCTCATACAATTCATCAAACTTTCTTTTAAAATCTAAATCAGAATCTGAATCAGTCTCCTTATAAAAGCGAGCATATCAGCGCGCCGCTACATTGAAATGATATGATTCGATTCACACCCTCTGATTGGTTCTCGGGATATAACGGCTTTTGCTGTCAAAGGCAAGTGGCGTTTAGAGGCATTTGCAAACAAACTGTTATTTCTGAATGCACTGACGCTGGGATTTGGAAGATTTAAAGCAAAAATATTTGTTGATTGTGTTCTGTGCCTAAAGCATTCGCTCAATGTCATTAGCTCTTTTTTGGCTCATTAGCACAAAAGTGGCGTTTAGCAGCTTTCGCATCTGAACTCTTCATATTATAGATCATTTCAAGGTGGTGATGTCTTTGGCTCATGAACATTTCTTGCTCGTTATGGAACTATTTCATAACTGTAACAAACGGCAATTCAATTATGACTTCATGTTAAAACAGCCATCATAATATTATTTATGAATGTGTGGCTCTTTTTGGATTCTCGGAAGCTCTAAAAATTAAAAATGTAAAACAGAAAATACACTGGGACCATTGTTTTTGTTTACATCCCTCAAAATGGTCAATTGAAAAAGGCTATTTATATATTGCTAATTCTAAGTTTGGTATTTTGCTCTATTCAAGTTTATCTGTGATGAAAACGAGACACATTTCTTGCATCTCTTGAAGCCTGTCGTGACTCGATCCACTAGGCACTGAACTCCTATCAACACGACTCCAGCATGAGACGACTGATGAATCAGCTCAATTTCTACATTATGCCTGTCTTCAACGTGGATGGTTACCATTACAGCTGGAAGATGGTAACGTCTCGATCTCAATGTCTCTTCAGTAATGTGTGCTGAGCTCACTCAAATGAACTGTCAGCAGTTATGTGCTGTTAAATATGCAGTGTGTCTCGCTATTCTGTGAGATATAAGGCCGCCAGACAAATTGTAGAGAAATAGCTGAGGTTTTTCTCTCTCTTAGGATCGCTTTTGGCGAAAAACTCGGTCAAAGATACCAAAGTATCATTGTCGGGGAGTGGATGCCAACCGAAATTGGAAAGTCAAATGGTGTGGTAGGTTGTTGAAGCTTATGTGGAAGAAATAGACTTCCTCTTCCAAATTAAACAGCACTAGTGTTCATATAGGAAATAAGCAGTCATTCTAGAGTATGTAGACTTAGTTCTTACAGTTTTTTTTAGCATAGTGTTTCCCACCCTGCTCCTGGAGGCACACCAACAGTACATATTTTGGATGTCTCTCTTATCTCTTCTTATGTTCTAATAAGTTGATTTAGGCGTGTTTGTTTATGGCAACACAGGCTTATTCTAAAAAAATGTAGCCCTATATACATTTCTGAAGATCACGAATTATGCAGCCAGAGCTACTTACTGTATGGCTGCATTTCATCTTTAAAATGAATACTACGTTCCTTTTCGTGCTTACCAGTTAACTGCTTACCTCTACATGGACGGCTTTCCTGCTGTTACCGGTTTTTCCGGTAGCTCGACACATACGTCTGTGGACTTGACAAAGGGGTTCGAGTCTGCATATGTTCAGCATATGTTTTACGCAGCGGATGTCCTTCCAGCTGCAACCCATCACTGGGAAACACCCATACACTCCCATTCACACACATACAAAAAGGACAATTTAGCTTACCTAATTCACCTATAGCGCATGTCAGTTGACAGCGGCCTCTGGTGGATTTACATGTGAACAGCAGGTGCGAGTGGCCCTCGCAAAAGAAATATGAGATCTCAAAAAGCATACACAGTGGCCTCTGGTGAACTCGCGAAAACAAAAAATGCAAAAAAAATTGTAAAACATATGATGGATAAGTTGGCAGTTCATTCCGCTGTGGCGACCTCAGATCAATAAAGGGACTAAACCGAAAAAAAAATGAATGAATGTATATTAAAAGATCACTTCTGAAAAGATATATGGTTAAAAAATGTGCAAAATTGTGAATGCTGTGCTTATTTTTTATGTTACATTTATATATTTATTTATAAGGTACTTTATTAATATTATTTCATAGTTCGTTCAGTCATAATTTTGTGTCATTTGAAGACATGCTTAAAATTTTGTCAATATCTTATTTTTTATTCATTAGTTTGACAATTTTTCCCTATCTAATGACACCAAAAATATATATACAAAAACTATAAATACTAAATAGAACCAAATATTTCAACATTTTATATCAAAAGCACATCTTTACTGATCCTCCAGCACCAAACCAGTACTAACGAGCAGTATAGGTTTGCTTATTTAAAGAACATATGTTTTAAGGCAGATTTAGAGCTCCACACATTTTATTTATTTTTTAAATGACATTTTTAGTTCTTATTTCCTTCTGAAGGACACACTAATAATGCCCACTCAAAGATGTTCCCCCAAATGCACTATCTTACCTGACAACAAGCTAGAAAAAGCAAGAAGCAGAAGGATCATGAGTCAGCAAAAATCCCACAGGAAGGAAAATAGTAGTTATCTTCTGTTGACTGTCAATGTAAACCAGAATAGGCAAAAAGGAAATGATTACATTTTTTTATAATGTCTGCTGTCTCTGTTTTTTCTGATAGATGAGGGTGCATCCCTACACCCTTGTGATGACACGTACTGCGGACCGTTCCCCGAGTCAGAGCCAGAGGTCAAAGCTGTTGCCAAATTTCTACGTAAACACAAGAAGCGGGTGAAGGCCTACATCTCAATGCATGCCTATGCTCAGATGCTCCTCTATCCATATTCCTACAAATACGCCACTATACCAAACTTCAACTGTGTGGTGAGGAAAAAGTTGAATTGACATTTTTGATTACATCATATTTTGTCTATTGAAATTAATGAATGCAATGTTGCACAAGTCAGTGTGATGAGATAAAGATAACATAACATTAAGAAATTTCTAAGTGGTATTCAATATCTTCTACTAGCAAGAACAATATGACAGTGCAATCATGTCCAGATTATAAGCACATTATTAAAGGGGCACCTAAATCAACTTTTGTAAACTGTTTGGACAGAACTCGGTGTAGGTATAGCGTGTCCACATACATATTAGTGTGATATAAACACAAAGTCTCTTTTTTTAATTTCCTGACATTAAAATAGGATTCAAAACCCAGAGGCCCACCGCAACGTGACGTATAGTGCAGTTTTCCCCACCCACTGAATTGATTGACAGGAGCATATTAACATGTCTTTGTAGTAAGGCTTATAAACATGTACACAGAACAGGATTTGCAAAGAAACTGGGATTTAAAGATCTGTTCCAACTCTCTGTGATCATCTGCAACTCAAGAATGTGTTTTAAAACATTTTTAAGATGCATGTTTGTAATAAATAAAAGACAGTAAAATCACTCTGTAATTCATAACCACTGGAATTACCACAGCTGCATATGTGTCAGTACAAATATGTGCAAGGATATCTCAAACACACAACAGGAGTCCTGGTTTGTGGACGTTAAATCTGGTTTATTTTGTAAAGTAGCATAATGGATATCCTAACAGCAGTGGATATTAACTTATATCCTGTCACATTTACGGCCAGTAGACGTGCAAAAACTTCTTCAACGTGCAAAGTTGAATGTGTGTGTGTACTGCAAACTTTGTAACACCATTTGTGTGGCTCATCATTGCAGAAAGGCTTGAATGAACTCCACAACAAATACATCAAATAACATTACTTGGTATTTTGACTCATAAACTGTATCTCTGCTTCATTCGTGTCTGTCTCTGCCATTAGCTACGTTTCCATCCATCTATTTTTATTTACAATTTTTGATATGTTATTATATTATTAATTACCTCCAGGATTGTCAGGAGCGTCTGTGCTCCGTGTCTAACACCTTCAAACGCCACCACGTGTTCATTGTGGGTCAGCATATTGTCTTCTGAGGCGCAAGTAATTTATTAAAAAAAGAAAATATTGACGCAGCTTCTCCTACCACAGCAAATTGCGTTTTTACTTTTGATATTTGGTGCGAGTTAATCAGGAAGTGACGATTTTGTTCTCTTTGACTCGTTGGATGGAAACGCTGCTTTTGTCGCCTAAATGTGATATTCCAGTTATGCACATATATTTTATTCATATCTTTGGATGGAAACATAGCTACTGACTACGGTTTATCTGATGTTACGCAGCAGGAGAAACTGACACGCATGTGCAAATTAATTTGCATCTAAAATGCACAGGCAATAAAACAGCTACAATGTACTCTTACTCCAAAATTCACATATTCAGCAGGGTATAATAAAGGATCTGATGTGTATTTTGAGCTGGAACTTTACAGACACATTCTGGAGATACCAAAGGCTTATATTTACATCTTGTAAAAGGGGTAAAATAGTAGCCCTTTAAAACATATAGTGCAACCAGGTCTGATTTATAAACGTACATATGACTTTTATGAACCAGTTTGGTTAATGAAATGTAAAAAACATAATAATAATAATAATTATAATAATAATAATAATAATAATAATAATAAATAAAAGTCATACCAAGTAAAATTACACTTTAAAAGTCATATTTGTGATTCTCAGTGGTCAAAATCATTAATCTTTTTTTGTCATCAAATACTACATTTGGTTTTAAATTATAATAATGACATTTAGTTTCAGGATATTTATTATTATTAAACAATATTCATTTATGATTTCATAAAATTATGCAAATGTTAGGAGGAAATTGTAGTTTTCGATTCACTTTATTTAAAGAGCAACTATGATAAAAGTCATTTTTTGTAAGCTGTTTGGACAGAATTGTGTGGGTATAGTGTGTTCACTGTCAATTTGAGGTGATATAAAGACATTAAGTCTCTTTTTTGAAATTTATAAAATAGGATCCAAATCCCACCAATTTTGAGGCTCACTGCAACATGACGTAGGAGTGCGGTTTCCCCGCACACTAAAGTGATTGACAGCCTCATATTAACATGTCTCCGTAGTAATGCGTCATATCAACAAGACAGGACGTGCACAAAACAGCTGGGATTAAAAGATCTGTTCAGCTCACTGTGATCATCAATCATCGAGAGGGGTCTGGCTGCAGACTTGGTGCAGTGCAATCTGAGCTGCATCCTATCCTTTTTAATGCGCTCACCCAACCCCACCCCTAACCCTACCCCTCACAGTGACGTCACTCACTCCATTGAGTGCATTGTGTCTGACATTGCATCGCTGAGTGATGCAATCTCATCTTGCATCATAAAGGCTGCATCCAGATACTATTGCAATCATCATCAAATGTGATCAATATTCAAGAATGAGTTATACAAGTTTAAAAGGTTTTTAAAACAGTGCATGTTTGTAATGAATTACAGCAATTTTATTGTTCTTTATCATCACAGCCGTGTGTCAGTAAAATTATAAAAGAAGATGCTTCAATCTCGGTTTGTGGACATTAAATCAGGTTTGTTTTGTACATTAGCATAAAGGATATCCATACAGCAGTGAATATTAATGTGTATCCTGTCACATTTACTGTGCAAAAATAGTGCAAAGTTATGTGTGTGTATTGAAGGCTTATTGTGTGTAAGGGCAAATTGAAAAAGTAATAAAAATAATAGGCAAATAGTTTACTATAAAATTAATAATCAATTTTTTCCTGACACTTATTTTTATTGGGTTATGCATTTTTATATTTATTTAGACATTATCAAAAAGCACTCTAATATGGCAAATTTGTAGATTTTTCCTCCCCAAACTATTACTATGTATTTTTGTTTAAAAAAACAACAACCTCTAAACAAAACTCTTTAGTCTGAAATAATGAAAATCCATGATTAAAAGGTTAAGTCACATCAGCCTCTATAAAAGTCAGTTTTTTCACTGTATTTCATCTCCATATCTCTATATAAGATACTGTAATAAACACTGCAAGTTATAAGTTGCACCCTGGAGTTTGCTTAAGTGATTCAGGCTAACAAAATGTAACACTGCAATATCTACTAAAGGGCAAAACATTAAACTCCTGATTAAGAATATACTGTATATACATAAAAAATGATATGCCTCAGTGCAGTTTGCCCATATACACTGACTACATGGCTATAAAAAGCCCACACAATCTTCTGACAACATTAATCACCCAGCCAATCCTTAATGGTGGAATGGACCAGTTCTTAAAAAAAAACTCTGCTTTCCCCCCTCAGGAATCAGCAGCCCAGAACGCAGTGAGCGCTCTTTATTCGGCTTATGGAGTGAGATACAGATATGGTCCTGCCTCCTCCACTCTTTGTAAGTAACTCCTTTTTTATATATACAATCAATGACATAAAGCTGCTGCATGTTTGAGTCATCAGCTTTCTATAAGGCCTCTCGATTGGACGTCAGTCTATTTTCCGACTCATGACTATTTCTATATCAACAGCAGGCAAATGTTAAACACAATTCTGATTTGAAATTCCTTAGGTATTATAATTGCATGCAACATTTTTTCATCTTGCTGTTTGAATGGTCTCTTATGAATAGATATACAAGCTGAAGCTTTGGTTTAAATGCATTTATTAATGTGATTATTCTAGCAATGAATCTTTTAGATATCCAAGAGCTTATATTGAAAGATTAACATGCTGCTGTTTTTGGTTACTAAAATGTGCTGAATTTAACAAAGGTGTCCTTACTATTTAGGTTATATTCATACAGGCCCGTAGCCAGCCTAGTGAAAGGTGTGGTTTATTTTTCTTAAAAAGTGGACCTTTTTGCAGTTATTCGCCTTATTTTCTATTAATTTTTTAAGTTTTAATAGGTTGCATTTTAGTGTCATTTTAAGCACAACTTTCTTTTTGCTGGATTAGTTGGTTGGATGGTCATCATAATCACACTTTTTGATGTAGTAAAACCATTACCTAAAATTTAGAATAAAGAAATATATATATAAATACTTTTTTTATACACATTATATACAATATATCATTAGAAAAAATATAGGAATCTGTTTAAGTTTTCAATAAAAATAAAAACTAGCATATTGTCATTTAAATATCATTTATTTAAATAACAAACTGGCCAGCACATTCAATTTTCCTCAGTCACAGTGAAAAGCCAACACAGGATTATGCTTGGTGTTAAAGCCTTCTTCGATAGATTATATCACAATTTGTTATGGCATAGCAGTCAAAATGGGACAAATGAGCTCATGTATGGGACAAATTCTGGACCTTTGTCAGTGAGGGGTGGGCCACACCTACGGGCCTGTCATATTGTTTATATTACGTTACTAATACTACTTTGTTTGAGTAAATCATAATTTTAACATGTTTTAATTTTAGTTCATGTTTTGTTGTGCTATGTTTTTTGTTGTCTATTTTTCTCTAATATATGCAACATCAGCTCATGGCATCAAAATAGCATTTTAGTCAAAGAGGGAAAATTATAATATGGACTCTTTTTACATTTCCGGGTTTCTTAGCAGCGGAAGTTATCATAGTTGTGTAAACTTATAGAGCAGTGCATCACACATACTTTTTGTATTCCAATTTGCTCAAATTATAAAAATAGGAAAAAAAAATGTTTTTATAAAAATATAGAAACATAAGCGTTAACTTTTTTTTACACAAAGTTGATATAATACAAACTATAGCTCAATAAATGTACATACATGTCACAGTTGAGGTTGGGGAAATGAGGACTCAAATGTAAAACTAAAATGGGTATTTATTCATTATAAAAATAAAAAAAAGGTGAACAAAAACAACCTAGAAAGGGAAAACATTAACACAAGCAACTAAACAAACTGGCAGAGAAGAGCAGGGCTGGGCTGGGCAGTGCTGGACACGACAAGACAAGATACTTGAAAGACAACAAACTGACACAGGACAGCAGACGTGAGGAGACTATAAAGGAGTAATAATAGGCAAACAAACAAGTGAACTAAATAAACTAATAATGGGTTAACAAGGAGCGTGGGACTAGACAATAGACAGGAGAGCACATGGTACTAAGACACAACACAAGCCATGTGCTCACATAAAAAACAGGACTAGAACATGCAGCCAATGAGAAAACTCAACAACCACGTGTTCACATAAAAAACAACACTAAAGCATGTGATAAACATGTACACATGGAGCCATGTGCTCTAGACAAAACAAAGACAAGACAACGCAAGACACAATACAGGATAAATAAAAACACTTACCGTGCACTCACACATGCAACATGCATGTTCCATCCCAGCGCCAAGCAAAACCGAAACCAACTAGACTGAGACGCTGAGAATGAAACAGCACCTTGCAGACAGAACAAACACAAACACCAGTATGAGAGCGCACAATGACAAAGACCGTCAATAATGGGAAATATGAGAGAAAACTCGAGCCGAGTACAACATACAAGACAAAACAGGAGTAGTGTCTGGATACCAAAACAAGAATGAACAAGACAAAAGTGGCAGAATCCTGACAATACATTTTTTAAAAACCTAAATATTAAAATAATAATTTAAGTTGCTGATGACCGTTAAACAACATTAAACATTTGCTAAAAATGTTTTAAATCAAGTTAATGTTTTGTTAAGCCATTTTGTTTGTCCGTTTTTCTGTAATATAGCATCAAGTTGTATCTTATGGTTCAAAAATATTATTTTAGATGAAGAGGGGAAACCAAATACTCAAACGTTTCTTTATTGGTCTTCTAGCACTAACTCAGTTGTAACCTATTTTTATATCAACAGCATTCAGACATGAATCTGTGTTTCTTTAACTTGCAGATGTGAGTTCTGGAAGCTCAATGGACTGGGCTTATAAGAATGGGATCCCATATGCCTTTGCTTTTGAATTACGTGACACAGGATACTATGGATTCCTGTTGCCAGAAGCCCTGATTAATCCAACCTGCACAGAGACCATGAGAGCCGTCAAAACCATCGCTTCAGGCCTGCTCAGGAAATGCACCAAATGAAACGTTCCACATTACATTCAGGATGTGTTCACACTTGTAGTTCGGTTGCCTTAAAATTGTTAGCTTTGTGTTCAAACTTGGTCGTCTGACCTTAAGCAATCAAACAAACAACTAAAGAAACAGTTTTTATATACAGTTGAGATAAAGTGATTAGCCTCACTGTTAAATTTTATTTATAATTTTTTTTAAGGAGACCTTTACGCAAAAATCTTTTTTATAATTTCAAGAGTTCACACTTAAGTGATGATTGCTTAAAAATCGTGTTTGGCATGCTGTGGAAAGAGCCCTGAACTCATAAGATCCTCAAGCCCAGGGCTCCCAGTTTTCAGTGCGAGAGGGAAGTTTGAGCTCAGATAGATCTCGAAAAGTCAATTGACTTAAGTTGTATGTTTTTGGACAGTGAGAGGAAACCGGGGGACCCGTGGGAAACTCACGTGAGCACAGGGAGAACATGTAAACTCCACACAGAAACGTCGGCTGGGTTGGCAAGGACTAGAACCAGTGATGTTCTTGCTGTGAGGCAACAGTGCTTACCTCCCTGGGCCACCGTGCCACCCGTCTAAGAAAGAAAGAGAAGTAGGGGTGGAAGGGGGCATTCTTCAAAACAAAGATGGCTGTGATATGGAACTTCGGGTATTTATAGTCACTAAGGAATCGTCTGATTGGTGGATCATGAGTTGCCTAATGCATGACCAGCTGTGTTCAATCATAAGCACGCGATCTTCTCGAAAAAAAACCCCACGAGTTTAAACAGTTGTGGTGCAGCAGTCTGAATATAAGCAGCTTCTAATAGTAAAAATTAATTAATGAGTAATAAAAACATTTATAATGACACTTCATGAAAACCCTGCCAAAACTCTTTGATTGACATTCTCCCTTTGTACATTTCATCAGAAGAAAGCCTCCCCCATTAGTAGGATTCCCCCAATCCGCAGATTTTCCACAGATTTCCGCAGATTTTTAGCCCATCATTAATTCTGTTTACTTACTTGAGTAAATCTGAATTTATTCAGTTTTTAAATTACACATATTTCACATATTAAGGTTTTAGTTATGAGACTCCCAAAATAATTCTGCAGAAATCCGCAAATTTTTACCAAAATTCTCTGCAGAAATAGCTAAAAACGTCCGCAGATACCGTCTGGCCCTACCCATTAGTAACGATCTCTCTCTAATTAACATAGTTAGTGAAGTTGGTCTTGTTTTTGAATCTGTCACTATGCTGACACATAGGCATTTGTAGCTCCACCGTCTTTTGAAAAGAGGGCTGGGAGCACAATTTCATTTGAATTTAAAATGACAGTTACCAAAATGCCACCATCAGCACCAAAAAGGGAGTTATAAAAACTTACTTGTGCGGTATTTTGAGCTGAAACTTCACATACACACTCTAGGGACATCAGAGACTTATTTTACATCTTATTTTACATTTCATAATAGGTCTCCTTTAAGACTGCTAAGGCTAACACTATTAGTCCTTAAAGAAATGATTATTTTTTTAGATTGACTACTGTTGTCCAATGATGTGACTAGTTAGTTATTAAAACTATTATTTTTAAAAATGTGTTTAAAAAGTCTCCTTTAAAACATAGGAAATATATGAAAAAGAGTTCAAATTACACAGGGGGCTAACAATTTTGTCTTTAACTGTATATTGTGTGTATATTGCTAAACAAACATTCAAAATTATGCTCAATGTGCACCTCATGATTATTGGTTGATTTAAAAACTCATTAAGAGCTTCTAAAGTGTGTAAAGGAATCCAAACAGTGCCAGGAATTCCTTCATCACACACACAAATGAAGATACACTGCCAGTAGATGTGTTTATGGTACTTATACTCAACTGTATTTGCAATATTGCAACTATGAACAGACAAAAAACAGGTATGCTTGAGCTTTCTGTCCTTTTTTAGTCACATCTTGTGATCTGTTTGTCTGTGTTGGATTCATATTTAAATGGACCACAGTAGAGTTCGGAGCTTGGAAATGATCTGAAATGCATCTTTTTAGCATTCCCCATCTGCTTGTTTGATGCACACTAAGGTTTGAATGGCAGCGTTCACACCTAATGCTTTCTAACAGAACATTAACAATATACGTGTTAAAGGGATAGTTCACCCAAAAAATTTTAATTTCTCATTATTTACTCACCGTCAAGTGTTTTTTTTTTTCTGTTGAACACTAAAGAAAGTATTAGGAAACATGTTGGAAACCTGTAACCATTGACATCCACAGTAGGAAAAACAAATAAAATTAAAGCCAATGGTAACCGTTTTCTGAAATTCTTCAAAATATCTTCTTATGTGTTCAACAGAAGAAAGAAACTCAAACAATTTTGTCACAAGTAAAAGGGGAGTAAATGATGACGGAATTTTCAGTTTTGGCCAAACTATTTCTTTAAGTTGATGTCACAGTTTTTAGGTCCAAATCCTTTATCAGATGCCAGAAGCAAAGGTACTCAACAATTTATGCTCACAGTGTCATAATAGTATAATAAACTCAGATGTTAAGACAGAGATTCATCTGTTATAAATTATAAATATCAGTGTCTGGAATGCAGCAAGTCTAGACCCAGCAGACACACAACATCATAAGATGTTAATATTAGATTAGATTTAGGTTGCCAGCATCTAAGGATTTTATTTTGATGTCCAATAATGATGTGAAATGATGTTGATATTTGGTTGATTTTAGGTTTTGTTGGAAAGTGACTAAAATCCAACGTTGAGCCAACATCTTAAACCAACCTCATATTGATGTCAAATACTGACATTTATTCGTCAGGTATGGCAACCAAAATCCAATTCAATTGGACATTGAATTCGGCCTGACATTGGGTTCTGACGTCAACCTGATTTTTATTTCCAAAGAAACTGCAATGTCCCATAATGTTGGGGTACATTGTCAATCTGAGGTCATGTTGACATCATTTGCCTGCTGGGGAGACTGCACTCAAATGAGAATGACATTTGCTGTTTGTTCAAACTACTCATTAAAATTGAGTTGAAACAACACAATTCTTTTTTTGGAGGGGGGGGGGTGGCATCTTAATTAGTTTATGTTCAATCCACTTAAATTTGTTAAAACAAATAATCCCAACAACCAGCATTGATTTTGTGAAAGACTGGCTTTAATGTGTGATATGACTAAACAGATTGCATAAATGACTATTGAGCGAGTTTTCTTCCAAGTTTTAATAGAAACTTGTAGTAGAGACTTGGACCCAGAAACAGAATTCCATATCACGACTTAACAGGATTGCATCAGTTTTTAAATCAAATCCAAAACAGTGTGAACACACCCTCACTTTCATTTATCTCGATTTTTACCACACAAGCCATACAAATATCTACAAGCAGAAACTAAGGTTTGTTTATTTTTATAAACTACATAAATGAAGCTCTAAATGAAACAATGCAAATGTAAACAGCAAATTAATGCAAGCACTTGAAATGTGAACAAAATAATTATAATGTTTTTATGAGGCCAATATAGAGTGAGCACTTGCAAGTTTTAGAAGAACAGTAATGCCAATATAATGTAAATATTGCATACTGTGGTCTTACAATGGGTTTATTCTTGTGTGGATGCCATACGTATCACTTGAGATAAAAGCTTTGATTTTGCTTAGAAGTGAAATGGTAAAAGGTCATCAGGGAACTCAACCTCTCAAAAGGAACACTCAAAATTGTTGTTTTGGTTGAAAGAAAAGCTTGTTGGAGTGACTTACCTTGTATAAATATATGTTGCAAGTGCATTGTTTACATTTGTACTATCAAGTTTTATTTGTAATAAGCTAATATTTATTTCAAAAGAAACATACAGTACATTGTTATATATTTAGACTTGCAAGTTGTAATTTGTTATCTTTGTACTCAGACTTTTGTATCTTACAGATTATTTGATCAAAATGTAGTTTATTAAAAGTGCTTTTATAGTAATAAAATGTTGTAAAGTTTTTTATGATAATATAATGCTGCACATGAATACAATACAGTTGCCAACGGGCTGCATACAAATTTACACAGAGGTTATTGTTGCACGTGGGTGACAGAGGGTTTAGCGTCCAAATATGATTAAGTTGCAAATTCAGGAATTAATACAATATTGATATACGTTGCAAAAAATGTATACTGTATAATATTGTACAAACATAAAAAAACATTATCATCTCTGTGAAAACTACAAAAAATGTGATATTGTTAAAACAGTGATGTCTAAACTCATGCATAAGTAACCAGAACAGTGCCATATCAGTGCCACTGATAAACATTTTATTGTATTTTTGTGGTAACTTACTGTCAGCACTGTTGCCAAAAAAAAATTACCGCAACTGCCCCTTTACAGTAACTTACCTGTAAATGAGTTTTACAGTAGCAGGGCCCTACCAAATTTTTATATTTTATTACAGTAACAAAGCCTTACTGCAACTTCTTTTTATGGTAAAATGCCCTTTAACACGTTTTATTTTACAATATGACAATTCTTAAACTAGTTTTGCTGTAATTTATTTACATTTAAAAGTAAAAGTAAAAGTACCATTACTTGCCTAAAAATGTTGTGCAAGTAGAGTAAAAGTATCTGCTGTAAATATTACTCAAAGTATGAGTAAAAAGTAGCCCTTTCAAAAGTACTCAAGAGTAGTGAGTAGTGAGTATTATGTTGTTAAAAGCTGATGCATTTGCATGTAATTTGTACACTTGTGTGCAAACGTAACACGCAACGAGTTATTGCCCAGCAAGCACACATCGTCATTAGACGTTTATATTAGGTTAGATTTATGTTGTGATGTCAGGTGACCAAAATTCAATGTCTAGCCAGCATCTAAAGATGATCTTACTTTAATGTCCAATAACGACGTTGATATTTGGTTGATTTTAGCTTGTGTTGGAAAGTGATCAAAATCCAACTTCGAGCCAACATCTTAAACCAACGTCATATTGATAATACTGTCAAATACTGACATTTATTCATCAGGTATGGCAACCAAAATCCAACGTCTCATAGACATCATAGTGGTAACGTCCACACAATGTCAAGCTGTAACATCATTAGATGTTGATATTTAGGTTGGACGTTAGACATTGACATCGGTCTGATGTTGGGTTCTGACGTCAACCTGATTTTCATTTCCAAACTAAATGCAAAGTCACCATGACATTAGGATACAACGTCAATCAGACGTCATGTTGACATCTTATGCCAGCTGGCTGTTTAAGGCCCTTTCGGTCATCATACAGTAAACATCTGTCATCTTCTCATCAGTAACATGCATCTAAACAGTCTCTAGGTCAATGTGTGTAAAGATTTTGGACATCTTTTTGGACATGTTTAATGCTTCCAAACAGTTTGCTGCAGTTATAAATCGCCCATGTTATGAGGTAGTTCATTATGAAGCTAACTATGTGTGATTTGTTTGGATAGGGTTACAGGACTGATTTTTCTAATCCCCATAGACAAGAAATAATAAAGTAGTGACTGTGGGTTGAAGTAAAGTAGTACAGATACTGCACCAAAAATGTACTCAAGAGAGAGTAAAAGTACACATTTTTAAAACCACTTAATTAATTACAATTCCTGAGGAAAAACTACTCAATTACAGTAATTTAAGTATTTGTAATGCTGTATACAGCAGTTCTCACAACTCGACCTGCAATTAGAGGGATACAAAGTTAGCGTTAGCTCTACTATAAAAGATCTGGGTGTCATATTAGACAGCAATTTAACCTTTAAAAATCATATATCCCATGTCACAAAAACTGCCTTCTTTCATCTAAGAAATATTGCTAAATTGCGAAGTATGTTATCCATCTCAGATGCAGAAAAGCTAGTGCATGCTTTCATGACTTCTAGGCTGGATTACTGTAATGCTCTGTTTGCTGGTTGCCCAGCATCCTCTATTAACAAACTTCAGCTAGTACAAAATGCAGCTGCCAGAGTTCTTACCAGGTCTAGAAAATATGATCATATCACCCCAATTTTATCCTCCTTACACTGGCTGCCTGTTAAGTTTCGTATTGAATTTAAAATATTGCTTCTTACCTATAAAGCCTTAAATAATCTAGCTCCTGTTTATTTAACCAACCTCTTGTCTCGCTACAATCCAACCCGCTCTTTAAGATCTCAAAACTCAGGGCTTCTTGTAGTACCTAGAATAGCTAAATCGAGTAAAGGAGGTCGAGCCTTCTCATATATGGCCCCTAAACTCTGGAATAGCCTTCCTGATAATGTCCGAGGCTCATACACACTCTCACTCTTCAAAACTAGATTAAAGACCTATCTTTTTAGCAAAGCATACACTTAGTGCATTATATAGTGGTATGACGCATGATGTGCCCCACACACGATTTTGCTTCTTGTTTATATACACTATGAACAGCAGCTACGCTAATTATTCTCCTTATTCTGTATTTCCACCTGGGGGTACTCATCTCGAGACCCTAAGACTATGCAGTGCCACTGATGCGATCCAAGACCAGTGACGAGACGATCCCAAGGTTTCCGGACCAGGCCGTATCCTGAGCTGCTGCTGTGGTAGTCATGATGGAGAGCATAAGACTGATTCCTGTGATGCTCCAAGGACAGACGTGTCTTCACGGAGGTCCAGCTACTGCGCCTAGACTGCAGCTCTGCACAAGACGTTTGGCCATAGGAGAAATGGTCGTGCCCAACTGAGCCAGGTTTCTCTCGAGGTTTTTTAAATTCTTCACTTTCGCCAATTGGTAAAGTTTTTTCCTCGCCGCTGTCGCCCCTGGCTTGCATGGTTCGGGATCTGTAGAGCTGCGCATCGATGGAATTGCTCCTCAGTGTTTGGACTCTCAGTAGTGATTATTAAACCACACTGAACTGAGCTAAACTGAACTGAACTTAAACACTGAAAACTGAACTGACACTGTTTCAATTCATGATAAACTTCCATGTGAAGCTGCTTTGACACAATCTACATTGTATAAGCGCTATACAAATAAAGATGAATTGAATTGAAAAAAAAGTTACTTTACACCACTGCTTAACAGAGATGTATAAAGTACTAGAGACCTAGACTTAAGTAAAAGTACAAGTGCTCTATCAAAAATGTGACTTGGGTAGAAGTTAAAGTGCACTTTAAGCACAATACTTAAGTGGAAGTACTAAAGTATTCATCATTTTTTATTAGTAGTTTATTTAAAAATTTTACTACTCAAGTACTGAAAGTAAAAGTACAAGTATTGCGTTATGTAGTTATTTTTTTTAAAAAGCAGTCAAAAGACATATTTTTTGTTTATTTTAAATATCTTTTTTTGGGGCACAGGATTAAGCAGAACAAAAAGAACCATGGTTTACGATTTATAATATAAATAATATAAAAAAACAAAAAATATATATATATATGAAGGGTCAAAAACACCATTCAGCTTGACAGCCTTTATGATAGACAGTTAACCTTATGTGAACATTGCAGCATGATATGAACCGCTAACGGTAGTTAACTTATCTAGCTCTTATGGATAGCTCAAACTGCTGTTTTGTGTATTATATTATCTTTAACTTGACATGGTTCTTTCAATCCGACGGTAGAGTATGTACTTCATTCTATATGAAGTCTTTCACTCCGACAAATGCAAACATTGGTTCTAAATAGGGTCACAGATGGTATTTTTCCTCATCGCCACAAACAGTTGAAAGTGAAGGAGTTGAAGGTGTAATTTCTGGGTTTTCCATGTCTAAAACAAACTAAAGTGCTCTCAATGTAGGCAGGCAGCACTGTCTTCTTTGATCGTCTGATCAATGAATGATTGATGCGTAACATTTTTATAATTGTAACG
>CAIGQZ010001197.1:3476188-3496098 GCA_903798205.1 Danio tinwini
ACACATACACACACACACACACACACACACACACACACATATATATATATGAGCAATTCCAGTGTTATGGATGTGACATTTGCAGTAAAAACTCAAAACATAAATTCACACATCTGTTTATATTGTATTTTATAGTTTATATTTCTGTTAAAACAACTAATCACAGATTTATGGGATCAGAAAAATTTCAATCTGTAAACATTTTTTATACTTTCAATGAGGAAAATAAACATGCGTTATTGATGTGACAAAATAAGTTTGTGAGTTTACAGTCTACAACATACTTTGTAGAAATTCTGTCAATTAAACTGCACAACCCAAAAGAAACAATCAAACAGATTCAAGTCGTCTCACTAAAGAACAAACATGATTGATTTTATTTTATTTAATATTTTTGCATTTATGAGGAAAAAGTGTTGCTATGGATGTGACACTTTTCCGTTATAGATGTGACACCTGTGAAATTGCCACTTGTGTAATTTTGGCAAATTAAATAAAATAGTTTTAAACACTGACAGATACATTTATGAGTATTTTTAAAGTACTGTAAAATACTTGCTTACACAAATAATGTAAAAACGGTTTCTCTATTTGAGTGAAAACTTAATATTTGTCATAGCAAGGTTGACATTTGCGTGGAATTGCTCATATATATATATATATATACATATATATATATATATATATATATATGCAATTATTGAGTTTTTGATACTATTACCAATATTGGCCAAAAATATCCATATTCCTATTTCCATACACCCTTAATGTAAATCTAATCATCTAATCAGTGGTTAGCACTGTCGCCTCACAGCAAGAAGGTCACTGGTTCGAGCCCCGGCTGGGTCAGTTGGCGTGTCTGTGTGGAGTTTGCTTGTTCTCCCCATGTTCATGTGGGTTTCCTCTGGGTGCTCTGGTTTCCCCCCACAAGTCCAAAGACATGCAGTAGCCTATAGGAGAATTGAATAAACTAAAATTGTCTGCTGCGTAAAACATATGCTGGATACGTTGGCGACCCCTAATAAATAAAGGGACTAAGCTGAAGGAAAATTCATAAATGGATGTTGATTTCACCAAATTCTTCACATACAAAAATCAGTTAGTAAGGATTTTTTATTTTTTATATATATATATATATATATTAACATTGCCATTAAAAATATGATTAATAATTCACAATTACGGATTAGTCACTTTTGTACGCCTATGGTTGCCTAATTTGCTGTGTATGCTAACTTTCGGACAGCATAACCACAGACTACAAATCTAAATTAGGCTAAATCTATAACCACAACTAACACAAAGAAGTAAGTTTACCATTTTGACGTTCAAAAGCATTTAAGAAATATAAAAAAATAATTTACGCAACGTTATATATTCTTTCGCATTTATCAAATCTTTTATTGTTATTAATTTTATTAGTTCATCTTAACCTCACTTCATTTAAATCTCTGTTAATCATATTTATTTCTATTTTATTTATAATTTGCTACACTCTCTCACCGTCTCCTCACTCTGCCTCACTGCGGCCGTTTCTACGTGCGTGACGTCATTTCCTTCCAACATGGCGCAGGCAGCAGGTCGCTGATGGAAAACTGAGGGATTTACCCCACCTTCTGGCTTTATTTATGTTTCTCAATTGAGGGCACCATCCGCCGGAGAAAAGCTCAATCATACGGGAATATCTAAAAATCGCGGAACCAGCCTCCACTGGGACAGGCCCTCCTCGCCCCGTTCGCACCGCGTCATGTATGAAGGCAAAAAGACAAAAAACATGTTTTTAACCAGAGCTTTGGAGAAGATCTTGGCCGACAAGGAGGTGAAAAAAGCTCATCACTCGCAGCTGCGCAAAGCCTGTGAGGTGGCATTAGGTCAGTATCATTTCGATGCTTTGATAGCAGTGTTTTAGTTGCTTTCAGATGTGCATGTGTGTCTTTAATCCTGCCGGTAGAAAAACGGAGGAGCTTCCGAAGAGCTGCATAAATCCAGCAGCATTGCGGAAGTTATTAACATTCCACCTGAAAAACGATTCGATTTAAACCTGTGTCTATTCCTTTAGTATTCAGTGTCGGTATTTATGCTTTCTTGGTTCGGATAAACCATATTTAGTTGATGCACGAATGAGGAAACAGGTAAAGGAAAGCAGGAACTGACAGGGCGAGTTTGTCCTCTTTGACAGGAGCTCATTTCATCATACCTATGTGCACAGAATTAACTATTCGTTTTTAAAGACAGGATCTTATTATATCCCCTAAAACATCCAAACGAGTCCTTTACATTCACCTGAGTGTTAATGAAACATTAAACGTAAAGACCCCACCTGTAATTCTACAATAACAATGACATTTTAGCCTTATATAAAGCTTTGGCTTCTTGCACGAGAATATAGCATACAAACGAACCTGTTATGCCACTCAAATATATGGAAATCTGTTTGCACTATCTTTCCTTCAATAACAACAATGACTGGGCAAGATGGAGAGAATCGCAGATGACTGTTGTTGTTTGTATTGGCGATGTAGTTCAATGCTTTAATTTGTTTTTTAAAAAGACGAAGATGTGTTTATGTGGATGTTAAACTTATTGAAATATATATATAAAGGATGCGCAACCATTGCAATCAGGCTCCGCGGAGTTGTTCATTTGAATCGGCTCTTATAGACGATTCTTTTGAATGAGCGTTTGTAAACAAATTCTCGTGTGTATTCTAAATTACACACACTTTAAATTATGTAAGTTTATATCTATGTTTTGTAACTAATTGCGCAATACATTGTAATAAGCAATAGTCACTTTTCTTTACAATCTTTCATTACAATCGGTTCATTTAAACGAACTCTCTAAAAGAGCCGATTCAGTGAACTGAATCGGACTATTTTGCGATGGGCGTAACGGAAGTGATAGGGGTTGTTCTTGTAGTCTATATAGGTTTGTTTGGGATAAGGTGAATGTCTCTGCCTCTGTCATGCATTTCTCATTATCAGCGGTCAATAATGCATGCACGGTGGAAGTTGAATTACAGTGCATTATTAAAGGGGGAAGAAAGCAATGGCGTCCAGCCAGCCTTGTTGAGTCACATGCACTTTGCATTGTGCATGCAGTGTTGTTGCTTCAGAATGGTTTACTGCTTTGCAAACTGTCATTTTTATACTAGAGAGTTTAGTTGGTCTGGAAAATTTTAGACAGATAGGGTGAATTTAATAGCAATTGCTATTTGTAGCAGATTCAGGATTGTCTTTCATATACAAATGTATTTTGGGCTGTAATTCGCTTCATGTACAAGGAGATATAAAGATGTAAAGGACAGCCACAGTCAAATATAGTGGTCGAAAGTTTAATTTATTTTCTTTTGCTTGGCAAACATGGGGAAAACTGTGAACCCTTTCTCTTTGTGCTAGTTAGTGAATAATTTAGATTATATCTAGTGAGCTGTTTTTACACCACTAAGACAAAGTTTCCAGTGCAGGCCTTTATCCTCGTAAATCTGCTCTCTGGCTACTTAAAAGATGAAACAGGCTTACATTGATTACAACAGACTGATGTACTGTATATACAACCTCATCTTATAAAATTGATAATTGGGCATATGGATAATAAACAGTGTTAGTTCACCTTATAATAAAAATGTCTTCATTGAGTCCCCTCAAGTATTTCAAAACTCAAACGATCTTAAAAAAAAATCTTTAGTATTTTCATCTTTGAAACACAAATTAAGATATTTAATATATAATCTGAAAAATATGAACATATTTTTGTGCCTTCATTGAAAATCTGTTCACTCAAAACAGTTATACAGAGTTATATTATAGAGTTTCATATATATAGTTTGTTATCGATACCTTAAAGATATTTCAATATTCAAGATTTATTAATACAAAGTTGAGTTTCCGCAAAACATTTGTATGTTATTGTTGATTTGTAAACATGGTTATAAAGGTTAAAAAAGTATGTAAAAATTTGAAGTTGGTCAAAAAAGTGAAAAAAACAAAACAAAAACAAATTGCACATAATATGTTCGTATTTAGTTATCTAATGAAATTATACAGCTAATTCCGTGACTAAATTCTGCAATTTCATTCATGTTTTTGTGTAAAAATTATAGGGCCCTATTAAAGTATTATTATCATGTTTATAATACATTATTTTATCAATAATTAACAAATTGACTGATATCACTGCCAAATATTGTATTTAAGAAAATGTACTGAATTATATTGGTCACCTTTCTCTAAAAATATACATTATTAAGTAAAAAAGCAAAAAAAAACATAACCTTTTAAGAAATAGATAATATTGACAATATAATAACAAAACAAAAACATCAGTATTTTTCAAATAAACAAATAATAAATAAATAAATGAATAACATTGGTATTGCTCATCCCTACTGATGCTGTTTGAATTATATAAAAGTTTGTGATGCACTTACCATATTGTGGTTAAAAATGCTATTATTTTATTATTATTTAACTGTCTCAGTTTATTAGCGCTCACATCACACATGAAAATGTGTTTGTCTTGGGGAGTGATATTGAGCTTTTCTGCTGAGGAGTACAGTCATTTATTGCATATCTAGGATTAAATGTGGCCTTTTGCTTTGATGTCAGAGTTATGACAGCATCAACTTCAGAGAAATCCTGTCATTATTGTCTACAGTTTATTTGTCAAACTGATTGGACGAGGTCACACACATCAGTTAAAGCTGTTCACTCTGCTTTCATCTACTTTTTTTTTTTTTTTTGGTTCACTTCCCAATAGCTTTATCTGCATAGTGAGGAAGTACATTTTTATATGATGGGGAATGATTGGCTTTTCTGTAAAAGAAGTGTAGAGACATGAGTCGCCGGGATGTTTTTCGAAAAATGGGTCTCTTAAAGGCTACGAGAATAAGGTGTTTGAAACCGTATTCTTTGCAAATACAGCTAGCATATGGTTTTCATGTTGAGCATTTTGAAGTATTTAGTAGTCTGCCGGATGACTCTTCCTTTATTTTGGGAAAAGAAGTTTGCTGAAAGAAATGTTTAGACTTTATAGGAATAGTTAAAACACTTTTTAAAAATAGTAAAAAAATAGTAAAAAGTTAAAATACTTTTTTATAGTATTTTATTACACATTTATTTATTTTCACTATAATTTTATGACCCTGACACCTCTCAAATGTAGAAGAAGAAGAAACTTAAAACATAAAAATTTACTGCCAGCTATAGCGTTTTGAAAGTGTTAATGCAGAGCAACACAAACAGCACGCAGAACTATAAATACACGACTACGTGCAAGGCAGATGCCGTGGGTCACCCAATCACTCGGTGCAGAACTATAAATCAGCCTTTAGGTGACAGTACATGTGGTGGCGCTCCTCGTAATGTTGGATTGAATGCATATCATAATGTTGCAATTCTACAAAATATATGTGCTGTTAATACAATTTTTGATGCATTTTTTCCTTCATTTACATATTTTATGATATATTGTGTAATGCTTTTGTTATATATCGCTTATATTGTGATCTATCATTATCAGGGGCAAAATATGATCATATCGTATCGTATTACTGTACCTGAATATCTGACTACTTATTTTACTTTTGTCTTTACTCTATCTTATTTATTTACTATTGCAATTTTTTTGATTCACTTCTCAACAAGATTATTCCTATCCAAGTTAATGATTTCATTTCAAATAAAGCTATTCAAGTCATCTGCTGAAATTGTATTAATATCGCAATTTATATCACAGAACAAAAAATATATCGAAATGTCAGATTTTTCTAGTATCGTGCAGCTCTAGTAAATAGTAAAAAAATAGTAATCATTTACTCCACCCACATGTTATTCCAAACCTGAATGCATCAAAAGAGGATATTTTTAACACTGTTGATTTACAAAGTTTTGTTTGGCGTTGACTTACATTGTACAGATATTTCATATTTTATGTCATGGCTGTACAAATATCATACCTTTTTAAAACAACACAAGCAGTAGCATATTTTTCATAATACAATTAGTTTTGTTGTTGCTTTTATCATGAAATCATGAAACAATATATTCCAGTTCCAGTGTTACTTGTGTAATGAAAGTTAATATCAAGCAAGCAAGTGCACACACACACACATTTTGACTGGTGCTGAATAAGAAAGGCACATAAATATTTGTTCAGCACTTTTCCACATGCGGCTAGTTTTACTATGATAAGAGCCCAATCAAATCACCTGATTGCTTGCAGGGTTTAGGCTTGAGTTTCACAAGTGTAAATGCTTCCAACCAAGTCATTGTGTGTGTGTACGCCAAATAAGCTAACTGAGATCTAGATGATCTGAGATGTTTAAGAGTAAATTTTGAATAATTGAGAAGAAAATAAAAGTTTGTATTTACATAATATGTGTGCATGTACATTGCATATTTATATCCATAATAATAATTAATTGTTAGGGTTGCACAATAAATAAATTCAGCATCGATATCGCAATATGATCATTCGCTATAGCCACATCATGAGTATATGGAATGTTGAGTCTGGATTATAATTTATTATTTTGCGAGTTTTTTTGAGGCCTGTGACTGTGTGAGGGTTTTAAAAACGTTCAGGCATAAGAAAATGTACCGTCTGTACATTTGACAAATTAACAATGATACGTGTTTTGGAATTTTGAATTGTTTATAAAAAGAAGATTATGCTGTAATAGTTTACATTTGATTATTTAATTACTGTATACCTGAATATAGTTTGACTCCTCGGAAAACAATAAAGCACTTAGACAGACAGACAGACAGACAGACAGACAGACAGTCTCAGTGTACACAAAATTATGTAAAAACAACTTTTATTTTGCATCCGATTAGTTAGTTAATCATGTAACATCAATACATAACATCAATATATACTGTATACTGAGAATAGTCTGCTTCCAAATAGGGCTGTGCAAAAATATCTATACATCTAACTATTGCAAAAAAATTTTTTACGATAGTGTATCAATAGTCCAACCTCAAGTATCGATCCAAGTTGTGCTAAACGACCTCCTCCTCTGCTCCTATAGATGTCGCTAACTCGCGATCAACAAAATGCCAAGTAGTACGGTATCAGAAGTAAGCAAAAGTGAGCATGGCTGAAAATATAAAGGTGCCTCCAGCTTTTAGAGCTGATGTTTGTCTGCACTTTGGTTTTAACGCTATATCAGAGAGTACTGATTTAGACACACACAAAAAAAACAACATTTGTAAGCTTTGCAATATATATATAGTTCTCTGTTCAATCACACTGTGCAGTTCTAATGAATTGGAATGGATGGAAAATAAATTGGAAATTTAATTTATCTGCCGACTTTATCAATTTGTCAATATAATGTGACACATAATAATACAAACTTTTGAAATATGTTACAACATTTATTGTATCGCAATATATCATGATATATTGTATCGTGACCCATGTATCGTGATATGTACATATCGTGAGGCCCTTGCACAGCCCTGCTTCCAAATAAACTTGTGTGTTTTGACTAAAATATGAACACAAGACAGACTAAAGATGTCTGAACAAACCAAAAGCAGAATATGGCATCACAAGATTTGATCAAAGAACAAAAAACTGCACATTGACCTGTTTTTAATATTAAGTAGAATTGTAAAATGTACAACATGTTATAATAAACATTTTTTATAGTTGCAACGTTGCCTATTACAGTTCAATTCAGGTGTTGTAAGTGCGTGTCCTCTTAGCAGTTCTTTTATTTGTGTTCAAAAAGGCATTTCTGAGGATGTTTTGACTAGATTGCATGTGTTATAAGAATACAAACTCTCAACTGATAAAAACCATCACGTGTGTGCACATTCAACAAATGGATTAGCCCAGCACAGAGTCTTGTTTTGAATGTTCAGTGAGTTCTGTTGGTTTGTTTTGTATTTTAAGGGTTGGCGTTAAAATGTCAGTTTGAAGACTTAAATGAGTTAAATAGATTTTTATCTTTTTGCTCTAGACCAAAAAACAAACAAACTAACTAACTAACTATACAGGCAAAGAATAAAGGGAACTAAAATGCATAATTAAAAACATTTCAGGCTACGTGACCTTTCTGTGTTTTTCCCTTAAACAGTGCAGTTTTAACATAATGTGATTTATATTCATGCACATCATATTTCCTGAAAATATAAATAATGACAGTTATTTTGTTGTTGTTGATGTTTTTATGTTTGGGTAAACTGGCATTTAAAATAGATACTTAAATGGATAAAATATTCATGAAATGTATGGGTGGTGTTATCTGCTGTGAGTGATATGTTCTGAAAGTGAAGATGGATCCATTAACAGCCTATATATTTACAGCAAGGAGAATTTCTTGTTCCTTAAGCACAATAAATACTTGCGGAGCAGGTTAAACAAGTTTATTACTTTCTATTTCAAGCAAAACGATTCAGTCTGAATAGACCGGACCCTGAGGCTGAGCCTTTTTTTAAAAAAAAAACACAAATCAACCTAAACAAAACTTTGTAATGAAGGGGCCTCATGCAAATGCAGCTTGTTGTAGAGATTCAGGTCTTGAATATTTTGAATAGGCTTAGATTGAGCTGTGATGGGGATGTGACGTCACTGCCACAAGATGTATTCACTGATTTATTTGTTTTTCTTGGTATTTCATTAAAGCACAACGAAGAAAGCACAAAAACTATTTAGCTTGTCCATAAATGGCACCCGTCACCAGTGCAGGTTAAAAAAATGTACATGTGAATTTTTCAGATAACGTTCTTAATAAATGTTGGTTGCCTTAATTGTTGAATTTGCAGTGTGAGAAATGTGTTATTATTATTATTATTGTTGTTGTTGTTGTTGTTATTATTAACATTATTATTATAAACATTAATTAAAATAAATATCCTCTGAGGTGGTTATAAATATATAAACTTTGCGCACAACGATGTACACATACTAATAGGCCCAAGTCTATTCGTCGTTTAATTTTGAAGAATGCTACTCCAAGACCATCCTCCATGTTTAGTTGTAGCCTAAATTTATTTTTAATATCTGTGACGGTGTCAGAAAGTTTAACCTGGTGCTATAAAATCAATCTGCTGCGTCTGACTCCTATTACTGTGTTTTTAATATAATGTAATCACCCCAGGAGTCGCAAAAAAATCTAAAAGCTGATGGCTTTTTATTTGCTTTTTTAATGTAACAATTTTTTTCTTCTGTGGGTTAATTCTACTAGTTTAGTAAATTGAATTAGATTTTTGGAAATCACCAACTGACCCCCGCTCATTGTCCCACGATCCCCACTTTGGGAACCACTTCTCTAGGGGAGTGCATAAAATATAATAAACAATCTTCAAGCATGAATAAACTCAATATAAACAGCATTTAATTGTTTTAAGAAGAGTCAAAATGTATTCAGGTAAACAGTAATTGAATAATCAAATGTAAAATAATACTGGATAGTCTTCGTTTTATAAACAATTCCATAAAATTAATCGTTATCAATTTTTTTTTAAGTACAAATGGTACATTTTCTTTTGCCTAAATGCTTTTAAAACCCTCACAAAGTCAAAGAGTTCAAAACACTTGCAAAACTCAACATTGCATATACTTGTGACTATTGCGAATGATCACATTGCGATATCGATGCTTACACAATATATTGTGCAGCCCTAGTTGTTCCAAAAACAACTTAAGAATTGTTGTTTCAACTAATTTTAAGTAGTTTGAATAAGCAGCAAGAGTCATTTTTGACTGTACATTTACGAAAAAACTAATAAAAATGAAAAAGACAACGAAGTTTCTACAACGTTAAGGAAAATTAAAGATTAAAATCTGTGTAAAAACTAAATCAAATGTCAGTTATATTAAAAAAACATTTTTCTGGATTGGGTTGAGACCCTCTGTGATCTTGTTCCTCGAATATTTGTTTTGAACAAAATCTCAAAGGAATGTCAGTTCTTCTGTGACAGTCACTGCTTCAGAGAGGCGTTTGATCCTGCATGTGACATAACAACAGATTCCCAATTCACCCGCCATTGACAGGTACAACAAAACATCCATTTAGGGTTCCTACAGGGCTTCATGGGCTTTCACAGTCGGAGAGAGTTTACAATCTGCCTGCTGTGTCATTGTAACATTGATAAATATTACATAAATGCAAAAGTAAAGCTTGTACCATTACAAACAATATATTTGTGATTTATTGGATTTTTAATGTTCAGTATACTTTGTTTTCAAGAGACTTGTGAGGAAAGGATCTGAGTAACCTGTGGGATCAGGTGTTCACATTTATTATTTAGCTTTCAGACTGATCGTATAGAACTTGAGCCTTCTTACTCTTCAGGCAGGTTTTGACTCCAGTGCTAATCATCATGAAAACTTTTGTAATGTCCCAAACCGAGAAAAACTTCTGGAAGTAAAGCTTGAAGCCCAGAACAAAGTTAACTACCAAATATCATAGCCTTTTGTTTTCCGAAGTGCTTTTAGAGGCATAATAAAGATTTTGAAGACTCACTTGGGTAATGCGTTAAATCTGCCACACTGTGTTCTTGTAGTTTCGTGATGTTTTATGCTTCTGTCGGTTTCTTCCCATAAATGTCTTCTTATTTTTCTCTGCCTTTTGTTCCTTTCAAGAACATAGATTTGTAATTCTTTACTCTGACACTTTGAACTTTTCAGTGCTGTATAATATATGAACTTGGGGACTTGTTTATTTGTAGAAGTTGGTTGTATTAGCGATATCAGTGACTGTTAAATGAACTGCAGCCAGCACATTGTTAATCGCAGAGAATGTGATTAAATTCCCCAAATTTCATGTGTAGAATTTCTTTGCTGTTTTTGTTACTTTTTGTTGTTGTTGTTGTTTTTAAAGATGCATTCATATTAAAACAATCTTGCTGCATTTTAATGTGTGTTCTTTAGAGCTACACAATTAATCAAAGCCAATTTTCATGCACATTTTGTCAGTAAAGCCGGTTCTGTAATCAGTAGTAAATCAGAGCAGCGAACTAGAATGGAAACCTTGATTAAGTAAACACTTTACCTCGATTTCAATTATTGAACAAGTGTTTTATTTTCAATGTTATTATTATTCTTTTTTCTTTTATAGTCCATTGTTATAATTTGTACTGTAGATATACTCTTAACTTCTAAATGTCTTTTTTATGAAATAGCCATTATTTATTTTAAGCATTACCAAATATACAAGCAACAAAGAATATAAGTTACCTGACTTATGAGAGACTCACGTTTTTGTTCTTTTTTTGTTTTGTTTCCCAAATGCTCAGTTTTTAAAGGGGAACTAATAACAGGATTTAAAAAAAAACGTAACCGACAAAAATAACTGACATGGGTAAATTATGTTGGTTATAGGTTGTGAGTTAATTTCGGTTTCCAATTATTTTTGATTAATCGTCATAGTTTAATGACATGCTCAAAAATCACAGACAATCAAATTAACCAGTGTCATTCTGATATTGATATTGCTGTTTCAGTCGCTTCACAGTGATCCACAGCTCTGTGTTTCTGCTGCTTCTGAAATCTGATATTTATTAACATGTTTCTACTCTAAACACACTACATAAATTCAGTCTGAAGAGACTGAGAGAGTGTCTGAATTTTTTTTTCCTGTCAGATGATTCCTTAGTTGTGTGATTATTAGTCACGTTGAATCAGTAAAAACAGTTAAATAAATTTTCTTTCCTCAGTGTTTGCGGTTGTCACGTGAGAGCGCCAGAGGAGATTTACTGCTGGTCACAGAGCCATGGTTCTCAGACAAGATGTACTTCACATTCACAGCTTCGGCTAAATTGCTATTTTAATATATTGTGCAGCCCTAGTATTCATGTTTATTTAACAGTCAATGCATTTTGGATTTTTTTTATTGCTTAGTTTAGAATTTATGTTTGGTTTGCACAAATAATTAAATGTTTGGGAAACATTGCTAATGAATTATTTTAGTGCATTGTAGACACATGTACACATCGCTCTTTGTTCTGAGACGGGCATTATATATGTTGCAGTTTCCTCTTGGTTCAATTTGCTTTCACAAGGCAATATTTCAAAACAAACAGTCATCTCACTGGTAAGAGCACACATGTCCTGGGATTGTCCTTATATCAGCAGTACGTATGGATGTAGCAATACACTTAATTCACAATTCAATCCAAATCACAATACTTGACTCAACATATGAGGCTATTGCTATATTTTATGGATGATATATACCTAACCAAACTGAAATAAGGGAGAAATTGCACCACTGAACTAAAGACAGGCTATCTTTAAGCAAAAATCACATCATTTAGGTTTTCCTCGCACTCAGAAAATTATTTGTGCTGCTTGTTAAAACAGCTTATTTAAAATGAGCTAAAACATAAAAATTCTTGACATTTTTGTGGGACAACTTCATTGTTTTATATTCAATTCACTTAAATTTGTAAAAACAATTAAGTTAATTTAATCGGTTTGTGTTGGGACAGCATTAGGAATTGTGTGGAACCTAGCATTTTTTACTGTGCATTATCCGTAACATATAGTCTACAGGCTTTTATAGACAACCAGGGACATTAAGGAGGGTCTTATTTTTTTATTTAGTTACAAACCTTTCACAAAATTTGCATAAAAAGTGATTAAATATTATATACATGTAGCCCCTTTAAAAATTAAGATTAAATGGTGTGTGTGTGTGTGTGTGTGTGTGTGTGTGTGTGTGTGTGTGTGTGTACTACAGGCATCTGTTTTTTGTTCTTGCTAAACTAGTTGAGTTTGTAGGATACATAATACATGTAGAGGTTAAAAAGTAAAATTTTGTGGCTCTGGGTTTATTATTGATAGTACTGATGGATGCATTTTTGCCCATGTGTCCAAAAAGGATGGAGCATTTCTGTAATTAAGATGCTATCTCATTGAGTTGGTTGGTTGGTTGGTTGCAGATGCTGCCAGAGCACCAAGTTCTTCTCGAAATCAGTGCCATAATTACCACCATTCAAAGCCCTGGAGTGATGCAGTAAATAAAAACAGAATTGCCCGCTTAATATAAAAGATCAGGTTTTTGGATGAAAGTGCAGCATCTTAAATTGCCTGCCAGACACTTTGTCTCATTACTGGCTTTTGTAAATAATGCATCCTCTTTTAGCAGCGGTATCTCATTCAACCTCTGAAGAGTGCTTAATTAATCAGAATGCCGCATCGAGCAAATTAGAGACAATACAATTTGACCCCATCTTTTTCCGGATTCTTTAGTGTAATTGTTTTTTCTTTAGTCTGATTTTTAAGCTTATACAGCAGTTATATTGAGGAGTATGTGGTTATGGCCATGCTTACATAATTGCAGGATCATACTTAATTTGTAGTACTTTATAGTAAGGATTTGCATTTTAGTTATTTTGATGAATTCAGTTTTTAATTGATGACTTGTGACTCAAGATTTCTGAGTGTTTTTGTTTTCAAATTTTTGGGAAGTGAATGTCATATTGCCAATGTCAGCACACACTATTACAAGAGCAATGTTGATATTATTGTAGACATCTGCATAATAAGTATTGTAAAATACCGCAGGTCAATACAATAGTCTGGTACTAAGTAATGTACCAAATATATACATTTTAATAAAAAAATAATATTTTTTTGACAAAACTACCCAATACAAAGTTCTTGTAATAGATCATGTACTAAACAAGTTTTTTTTTTTTGCTAAACTCAAAAGTTGAGTTTGATTAAATTGGATTTAATTGACATTTTAATAGACATTTATTGCTGCTTTTGCATAATCTTTGGACACATAGTAATAAGGTCTTAGCACATTTACAATGTCCCCTGCTTCTAAAAAAAAACTCACTGGGGACTGAGATGGCTGGTGTGGAGAGGGAAGCCTTTCCTAAACCAGAGAGCAGTTTGTACAGAGGTGGTCAATAGGCCCTCTGCTCCTCTGGACTGGCCACTGGCATAAAACTCTGATTATAAAATGACTAATTATATAGTAGGATAGAGACAAGAGTTATTATGAAGGTGAATAATTAATATTACTTGTATATAATTAATTAATTAATTAGTGTAAGTATTAGTGTGATGAACTTAAGAAGAGATCATTTAGATTTTTATATTCAATAATATTAAGCAAATTATTAAAATTTGCATAAATTGAAAAAAAATAAAATCTGTAAAAATAATCTGTTTTGTGTGGTGCACTTCACCTCTGTTCTTTTTCTTTACCGTCCGACCTCTTGCTTGCTGCTGATGTGCAGGTAAAGTGAGTTTGCTCCTGTAAAAATATTTGATTCGATTTTCAACCGGCTCACAGTGAGTCGTTACATCCCTATTATTTATTATTGTATTTATTTTATTATTAATGTTATTAAAAATTTTGCACATTGTGGGCTTTTCGTCTCAGAGCCCATGGATGGTATACCAACACATTAAATCAATGCTGTTTCCCATTCATTCACTTAATGTCACAGTGTTGGTGTGATTAGCTGGAATGGTTACATCAGGTCCACCCTCACGCCCCACATGTTGCATTGTCCGGACAACTTCCCTCAGGTTTTCCCATGCAGGGCCTAAAGTTAATTACAGCTGGGTATTCTCCTACACAATGCACCTGTCAATGGTCCAGAGCTCCCTCCTCAAGCACAGAGGTCCTAAGCCGGGTGTTTATCTCTGCGGATGAAAAAAAAAACACACAGTCCTCCCTCCCGTTTCACTAGGGCTCTGCTGTTTGGAAGAGTTTGTTTGTGTGTGTGTGTGTGTGTGTGTGTGTGTGTGTTTGGTGGGCGGTTGCTTGATACTTCATCTGTGGGTTAAATAGATGCAGTGTGCAAAATGTGTCTGTAAGATTGTTTACCATCTATAGACTGACTGATCTTTGTGACCATATCAAAGAAAACAGTGTTAAATCTCTAAATACCTGGTCTTTAAGTATAGTTTTGAATTTAAACACAATTACTGTAGCAACAGAGTGAGTTTTTAATATTTCAGTAGTCAAAATTCGTGTCAAAAAATAATTTTTCAGGTCTGTTATTTTTACTAAAGAAGATGTATTATTTGGGCACCAGAACTATAGAAACTGTATTAGGTTTAAAAAAAAACAAAAAACGGCAAAGTATCGGGATCGGTTGATACTCAGAATTTTGGTATCGGAATCAGATCGGTTCCAAAAAAATGGTATTAGTGCATCTGTACTCAAAGATCAAACTTTCATAAAAAAATAAGTCCAGTATTATAGAATCAAAACCTGTTGTCAGGCGCAGACATTCATCGCTGTCAGCAAAAGGTTCATAAAGCTTTTTAAGCTTTTGTGTGGATAATGTTGGCATCCAGTGTAATGTTCTTTTCCCTGCAGTCACTGGTCCACCAAACTAAAGCAAACTCCATCCTTAAGGGGGGGTCGAGCACCAGATGCACTGTGCACATGACAGTTGGAAGTAACACACACCAGACGCACACATTCACATGTTATTTAAAATTAAATTATTCAGATAGCGCTTTGTGCCATGGCAGAAACTTTAACAGTGTCCTGAGTCATAGCTGCGCATTGTAGACAGCCGCCTCTTGCAACGCCGCTGTGCGTACACTGATATAAACCTATGTTTACAATTTTAAAATGTGTGGCGTGTCGCAGTGCGGCGCATCTAGTATGCAACCCCCTTTACGATGGTCTTGCTGCGGACAGTTACAACCCTTATTGCATCCTTGTTGGAACTCTGCTAGCAATTGAAGATTTATGTTAATTTGGCAAGCTGAACGCATTCTGTACTGTAGAAGAGATACGGAGGAAATTGATTGACAGTTCTACAGCCAATCAGTACACAGAACACAATGTGCTGTAAGAAAAAAAGCATGTCAAATTTCACAAAAAAAATCCTCAACTGCAAGGCCACAAAAGGTAAACGGCGTTCTAGCAAGGGACCATTGTGTTTGATTCTCTCTTTCCTCAAAACAGTCACAGATGAACTTGAGTCTCTTAGACAAACCTTTCAATGAAAACTGGAAACTTATTGTGTTTTTCCAGTTCGTTTACACAACAACAGCAATTTAGAGATTAAAATGCATAATTTTAAAAAATGAGTTTCAAAACCTCACCGCTATTGACCTTATTCTGCAATCTTGGAATTGCACTTGTTTTTCCGATTGTTTTAGAGCTTCTAGTTCAGTTGCCTATGACTAGAAGTAATAAACAGCTGGAAACGGCCAAACTAGCTCTACAAACCAGTGTGTTCATGACTATACATAAAAAGTAGAATAATGGAATAAGAAAATATCACTTTGCAACACCAAGCAGCATAACGAGATGTTTTTAACATCTAAAAATCAATGGAAGTGAATGGGAGTGGCAGTCTTGAGCCCAAAAGATTCTAATGGCTGCACACTTTCATATATGAAGAATAAGGTCAATAGTCTCTGTGTAAACATCCAATAAAAGATTTGTGGAGTACATGTTAAGTGTGTAGACATGTGCACTACTTGTCAATTTTTAAGGCATGTTAAGTGTGGATTTATTTCATTAATATTACAATCAACAGTGGAGATGTATCATGTACACAAGGCAAATTTTAAGTACTCATCAGCACTAATGACATGTTTTTAAAAGACATTTTAAAAACAAGTACTCACATCCACTTAGAGCTGATCGTCATTTCCCTACAGGTACTGTTTACTTACAAGGTGACAGGGCTAACTACTGTGAGCGGTCGATCATACCTAATGCGCTTTTCAGTTCGGAAAACGTGATGGGCACCACTTTGCCCCACCACTTTTTTTTTTGTTGCTAGCCAACCATTGTATCAAGTCTTGATGCTGGACCCACTTCATCAGCCCTTTCCCCCCACATATTATTGTTTAGTTGACATTTCCAACTGCAGGTGCACACAGTGTTTCATCAAAAATGTGAGGCGCAGCAAGGGGTTAGAACGTGAGAAGCATAAACAATCATCAAAATGCTCGCTGCCTATATAAAAACATTTAAAAAAGGCACACATCACCACTAAAAAAACGTAGTTGGTTTACTGGCGTTCAGTCATAATTTGCAAATGTGTATATTAGGGCTGCACGATATTAGAAAAATCTAACATTACAATATTTTTTTTGTTCTGCGATTATATATTGCGATAAGAATACAGTTTCACTAGATGATTTGAATAACTATTTGGAAGAAATGTGGAAGAATTGGGATCCAAGAATTGATCGGGATGATTCTGTAGGGGAGTACATATGCATAAAATACAAGAAACCATCTACAAGCATAGATACGTTCAGTAAAGAAAAAGATAACAATTAAATAAACAGCATTTGATTTTCCAGCATTTGGTTTTCCGATGAGTCAAACTGTATTTAGGTATACATATTGAATAATCAAATGTAAAAATAATGCTGCATAGTCTTCGCTTTATAAACAATTTATTCAAAATGTATTTGTCAAAGTTATAAATGGTACAGGTTTTTTTTATGCCTGAATGCTTTTAAAACCTTCACATGGTCACAGGTTTCCAAAAACAATAAATAATAATCCAGACTCAACACTGCGTATGCTCGCGATGTGACTATTGCGAATGATCACATTGTGATATTGATGCTGAAGCGATTTATTGTGCAGCCCTAGTGTATATGTGAAACTTTTGCGAATGATCATGTGACTATTGAGAATGATCACATTGTGATATTGATGCTAAAGCGATTTATTGTGCAGCCCTAGTGTATATGTGAAACTTTACATCAGGGGTGTCCGAACTCTGTCCTAGAGGGCCAGTGTCCTGCATAGTTTTGCTTCAACTTGCCTTAATACATTGTCAGGACATTTCTAGAAAGCCTAGTTAGAGCTTGATTTAGAGGGGTCTGGCTGCAGACTCGGTGCAGTGCAATCTGAGCTGCATCTAACGCTTTTTAATGCGCTAACCTAACCCCACCCTTAACAGTACCCCTCACAGTGATGTCACTAGCTCCATTGAGTGCATTGTGTCTGAGATTGCATCTTTGAGCGATGCAATCTCAGCTTGCATCATAAAGGCTGCATCGAGATACTATTGGCTTGATTAACCAGTCCAGGTGTGTCTGATTGTGGTTGGAACTAAACCATGCAGGACACTGGCCCTCCAGGACCAAGTTTGGACACCCCTGCTTTACATGCAAAGGAAAGACTTTATTTACACAACAACCATGTTTCCCTGATCAGATGTGCATGCTAATCGTAGATTTGTTCAGTCACATTGACAATTTCATTTTGATTAGTTGACGAGCTTTAAGGAAAATAGATTTTGACTACATGGTTGTTGTGTAAATGTAGCCTCAGACTCAGCACCTTTTAAACGTACACCTTTACTGGCTAGTAGAGTACAGGCCAGGTGAGAAGTGCTTCAGGCTTAATACCTAGAATGATTTAGGGCTGTGACACCCTAAGTCGAAAAAAATTAAATAAATAAATAAATAAACTAGCTGTGAAAAAAGCAGACTGTGTTGTCTTCTGTGTTGGCTGTGTCTCTGCCAAAAAGCTATGCTTGAACTTGCATCAAAAGAACTATTTTTTAACAGCATGTTAAAAGTAATTAACTGCCATCCAAGTGTGAATTTCTATTACATATTCCAAAAAAACAAAAACAAATTAGGACTGCAGATGTACAAATGGTTACCAAAGCAGCTCTGGCTCACAATTTGGAATATCAGTTATTCTGATCACTCTCTAAATTCCTGGCAGCACATTTTGTTATGAAAAAAAAGGATTTCTCTGGTAACAATGTGTAAGAGCTGAACATTCAGTCATAACGATATGCTCACTGATGGCCACAGCTCCCATTCAGTGTGCTGAATCAGGCAAACTAGTGCCAACATGAGCGTCACAAGAATCAATCAACAAAATCCGGTTTGCATATATTGTTGGGTTTAGATGGGTTAGCAAGCTTGTATGAAAGTTCAGAATCTCAAAATCCTATCAACTGATAAACTCTCTCGATGGGGATATCTCGATCAGGTTTTTTTGCCCTTGAGTCTGAGTCTTTTGATTTTCAGTATCTACCGAAACCCGATCCGATACTTCTAAAGAAGAGTAAAGAAACAGATCCAGGATGCTCCTTATTTTTTTATTTAATTCACCTTATTTTAACATTCAACAACTCTGTTAACAAACAGAGCACTTCTGTGAGGTAGCTTAAACAATGAAGTAATAAATAACTTAAAGGGTCACAAAACGCCAAAACACATTTTTTGAGCTGTTGACAGTCATATATGTGTCCCACGCTGCTATAAACACTATGAGGACACATATATTTCAGTAAAAAGTGAAAACTCCTTGTTTTTTGCATTATTTTGAGAAAAATTTGTTCTTCTGGTTTAAAACAAATTTTTTAAGCTGCGTCAGGGTGATTAGATTGGGGAAACCACCCAATCTGGCAACACTGTTTTCCTCGCCTCTGTGAAAATCAGTGTGTGCCCAAATGGAAACTCCCATATTTGCAAATCCTTCCCTCTCTCCCTCCCTTGACACTCCCACCTAAACAGAGCTGGACACGCTCACTTTCCTGACTTTTTCCAAACTAGAGGTGTGAAAACACCCTACTGAGACAGGGGGGTTTCATGGCCCTTTAAATTCTTAACTTTTGGACTTTAGTGCAACAGTAAATGTAAAAAAAAATCTAATATAAAAACAAATCGGACCTCAACCTAAAATACTCAGCAGGCAATCCCAAGTTTACATATATCACAGTTAGCTATGGGAATGTTGTTATTACCAACTTTATAATACCTCCAGACTGCAGACATGCTTTCTGTTCAACTTTGCCAGCATTTAACCAATAGCATCTCTGCAACAAAGTGTAGTCATGCTGCTTACGTGGCTGTTTCTGTGTGAAGTCAAGAAAGAGGTCTAACTCTGTGCCACTGCATAACTATAGGTGTGTTAAAAAATAATGAGAATATATATATATACTGTATACACACACACACATATATATATATAT
>CAIGQZ010001197.1:3511098-3523323 GCA_903798205.1 Danio tinwini
AAGTTTTTAATTTATAAAAATAATAATCTTTCACTCGATAGTAAAATATATATGTCCTAATAGTGTTTTTCGCATTGTGCCACACATATATCTGTCAACATCTAAAATAAAAGTGTGTTTTAGGGTTTCACGACCCTTTTAAAAATCGGATTAATTCACAACATTTAAATAAAACATTTAATTTCAGTTTTTCTTTTTTGTTGCTCAGCAATTAAACAAACGAAGAAAAAAAAAACGGGTATGTTAAATTACAAATGATGATCTCTGAGGGATTTAACCCAAGCTTCCCCATTATTAGTCCATCTTTTCTCTGATTGGTTGGCGGGCCGAATTTAAGGTTACCATGGGCCAACTTTATTTATTTAATATATTTGTTTGAACTGGTCAGCGTTTATAATTTATATGCAGTAATAAAGCTTTAGAGTAAAGTCTTATTAGGCAATAATAATGCATCTGTTAAATTTTGTCTATTTGCAAACATCAAATCATAATGAGCAATTTGTGACTGTATTAAATCATTCGCAGATTCAACTCTTGGATTTATGTACAGTATTAATAGCAATAAACTATGCAAAACGTGTGTTTTTTGATAGTTCTCGTTAACCAATATAATTAACTAATGGTAAGTAGTGAAACTTTATTGAAAAGTGTTTGATTTAGATGAAGACTTAAGAAATAAAGCCATGAGAGCTGTCACTGAGGTAGTGAAAAAACTAAAAAAGTTCATATTAATATTTCAAGTTGTTTATTAATTATCAATAGCTTCAAAATATTAAAATATGGACCACATCATTAGAATTAATGCAATGCAGATATAAATGCAATTAAAATCAGAATGCATGCATATTACTTATTGCATTTACAAACATTTTAAAAATGCAATTCTTTGAAAACACCCTTTTCATTGTTTTATTATTTCAAACACTTTAAAGACTTGTGTTTATCTGGCAGTAGACAGTAAAAAAGTCAACCATCTGAATAAGACTGCATTTATAGCTGCTTTTAATACAACCTCATTAGCCTCTACGGTCTGCTATAGGCCATTTATTTATTTAGTATTGTCAGTCAGTATATTTACCACACTCATGTGAATCTTTTCTTTTCTTTTGCAGAGGAAATCAAGCAGGAATCTGAGAAATTAAGGTAAGTTAATATCCTGGTCTACACCCCAGCAGTTGATATATTGAACTAGTGTTTCAAAAATCTCCCTCCTTTATTGTTGTCGAGTTCACTGCTTGTAATGAAGCGCTGACATTTTCCAGAGAGTAAACCACACGCGGGCTCTTTGTGTTTTAGCTGCTGTTCTGGCCTCATTGTGATTTTTGTGTGTGTGTGTGTGTGTGTGTGTGTGTGTGTGTGTGTGAGCGCTGAAAAAAAACACCCCTTGTGGTCTATGTTGTTAATGTGCTTGGAGACCTTGCTGTGTGGACACAGGAATGAGACATACTGTGCTCAGGGCTTTCTGCAGGGCCAGGGCGGCCCGTTCCGAGGCCCTTCATCTCTCACCCCTACTTCCATTAATTCACAGCTCACCTGTTTCACCCCATTGGCCCGCTTTCTTATCCATGACTGTGTCTTTTGCCGTTTCTTTCCTTTGTTACTTGCATGGGTCTGTTTTGAAGTCAGGAAGCACTTCTTTCAAACAGCGCATCTGCTTTTGTACAATCAATGAATGATTCTTTATCGTAGTGATAATGTTACTTATTGAGCTGAATGATATTGGAAAAATTTAACGCATGCAATATACAGTTGAATTTAGAGTTATTAGTCCTACTGTATAATTTTTGCCCAATTTCTGTTTAACAGAAAGAAGATTTTTTTCAACATATTTCAAAACATTATCATTTTTTAAATCTTTGCCATTATGACAGTACATAATATTTTACTAGATATTTTTCAAGGTACTAGAATTCAGCTTAAAGTGACATTTAAATGCTTAAAGGGGAAATGACATCATCTCTTTTCAAGTTGATCAACTCGATTTTTCAACATGTATGAAGGACGTAAAAACCTGTCATGTGAAAAAACGCACTGATCTTGGTTTGGTTTGAACACGGAAAGAGGTGAAGGCTGTAGCAGTGAAAAGTGAAAGTACCCACCCCCATCACGTCAGCACCGGACCTGGTTTTTAAAAGGTAAAAAGAAAAATAGAATAAATATGTATTTTTATATTAGACACATCTGATGTGTGTATTTGCACCAGCTCCACGCATTGGGTTAAATTAGGCTTTGCAGTCTCCATGTTCAGTCCTTTACTTCCACTATATTTGTTCAGCTGAGGGAATGGAACCAACCCTGTGACGTCAGACACAGCGATATTCACACAATGGCAGTGCCCTAGGTCTAAAAATATAGTGAAATGCGCTGTTTTCTGCTGAATGGTTACTTTAATCGAGTTTGTTTAATATATTTTCATTAAAGTGGAAACCAATTTACAAAATAATGTAAACTTGACTGAGTGCTTTATTTCGCCTTTAACTAGTTTAATTAGGTTAACTAGGCAAGTTGGGGTAATTAAGCACGTCATTATATAACGAATGTTGTAGGCAATCGTCCTAAAAAATATTGCTTAAGGGGCTAATAATAAAACAATAATAAAACTGAAATAAAACAAATAAGGCCTTCATATATTATATGAAAACAATCAGATGACTTGTATATCTGTATTCGTGAATAATTTTTCATCTTTGATTGATTTTGGATGATTCTGTAGGGGAGGGCATTTCCATAAAATACAATAAACAATCTACAAGCGTAAATAAATACAATAAAGAGACAAGATACAAATGAAATAAACTGTGCTTTATTGTTTATTTTACTGTAATCAAATAATCCAATGTAAAAGAATACAAAGGATTTGCAACCAAGTATTAAAAAGTAAAAGTTTGATTTATGATTATTATTCTGTCCCATTATTTTTGATCCCTTAACAAGTGGGAGGCACATATGCAAACTGTTCTAATTCCTAAACCGTTCACCTGATTTGGATGCAAATACCCTCAAATTAAAGCTGACGGTCTGCAGTTGAAACACATCTTGGTCGTTTTATTTCAAATCCATTGTGTTGGTGTATAGAGCCAAAAATGTTAGAATTATGCCCCAATATTTATGGACCTGTCTGTATATTGTGCAGCCCTATAAGCATTTAATTTTTACAGTTTTACACCTTTACGGCTTATTAACAGTTGAAGCATGCAGCCATGTGTGAGCCCAATGCAGGAACGTGATGAAGCACTGTATTTGCTCCAAGTAATTCACTTCAAGTAACCAAACATTCAGTATTAACCGACTTAATTAACTATTTGGAAATTTGACAGTGGCGTGTGTAACCCACAGCAATGCAAAACCCTATAAAATATAGATAATACAAATGAAATTACCAGCTGGAAAATTCTGCTGTTTATCATCTCATAGTTGACCTCGTTTAATGCATTACCTTTTATATATATCCAAGCAGGTTTTTAAAGTATTTTCTGGGGGAAGGCAGCGAGCCATGAATGCTCTTATGGCTCGTTTCCACTGAGTGGTACAGTACGGTACGGTTTGGGTCGGTACGGGTCACCTTTATCAAGCTTGCGTTTCCATTACAAAGGGTACCCTTTTGGTGGGCGTGGTGTACTACAGAGTTTCAGTCGACGTCATTCTCGCTCGAATAAATGTCTACAGTAAAGCTGTACAGTTCGTTCACATTATATGAGAAGCTCTTCTAACAAAACAGATGCTTTAAACATATTAATACTTGTTTTATAAATGTTTATTACTAACATTTCTATGAACATAATTTGATTATAACTGCAGATCAATGACAGTGTGACAGCCTACTGTAACGTCTGCAATTATATAAAATAAATAAATAAATAAATAAATGCAACATATATTAACACATACAGACCCTTACAGTCTCCGATATGTTACCAATTACAGATAAACGACACACAGCATACATTAAGTCCTTATTTGAGTTCAAAAACAACACGCAACATATACAGTAGCCCACAGTCAGAGCTAACCTCTCATCTATGTCTGTAATCTTCACCAGCACATGTAACCTCCGTTAGAGAGTAATTCTATCATTCCGAGTTCATAATAGTCCAAAAGGCGATGATAAACATGGCAGTTTGTTCATGTTTCAGGTTGCTGAAACTATTTGCTCCTGTCGGGAATCCTTGTAATCCTGTCGGGCTTCTCCTTTTTTTCTGCGCTTCACTCTCGCCTTTGTCCTTTTCTTTCTGAATGGATCAGATGTCGAAGACGCTTCATTAACCACACACGCACGTTATTATTATCAGCTCAAGAAGTTCGTTATATCAAATCTAGACGCGAACGCGGGCTCCCTGGAGAAAGCGAAAAACCGCTCGCACTTTTAGACGGCCTCATAAAACAACAACAGGACACGGCAGATTCTTGGCTTTGTGGTTGTTCATCAAGACAACGACAAGGTTTGTTTTGAGCCCGGGTCATCCATGTATCGTTATTATATGCATATAGTTGTCTCGGCTGTGCATTTAAAAACATGGCGGCTCCATTGTTTTGATTCTGGCTAGCTCCACGAGATCGTGACGTATCTCTGTAAACCAATCAGCGTTCAGCTGCGCGTGTAGCTCCACCTTTGGGTACCCTTTCTCGTCTTTGGTACCCTTTCGAAAGGGTGCCGAAAAAGTGGTACGGTACGGATCGGTTCGGTACGCTTTTGACAGTGGAAACGGCCATAAAAGCGTACCGACCCGTACCAACCCGTACCGTACCACTCAGTGGAAACGGGCCTTTAAAGAACTTGTATTAAATCTTTTAAAGTAGCAGTAGATGGCAAACTACATATCTATCTCGTCATGTCATGTTGTTTACGTGACTTTTTGTGCTTTGCCTGCTCGCTGACTTGCTTTAACTCAATGGAAATGCAAAGTCTCTGAGGATTCGTTTAGACAAGGGCAAAGGCAGAAACAAGGAGAGTTGAAGCTAAATGAGAGTTGTGTGAGGTAATCTGTGGACCCAGAAGAGCTCTAGTCTTTTCCCTCATAGCCCAGCTACAGCTCAATTTATGTCAATTAAAAAATATGAGCTGGCTAATCCCTCCACAGACAGATTAATGAGATTGGAGGATGGAGAAGTGGAGAGAGGAGGGGAAGAATGTGAGCCAATGGGCAGAGCTGTATTATACTGTATCAGCCTCCCGCTGACTCAGCCTGACGCGCCAGCTAAACCAGAGCTCACAAACACAGCTATAGCACACTCATCCGCTGAGGGGAAAGTGTGCACTTTTGAGTGAGGGAGTGATTTGGAACTAGGTTTTCGTTGTGGGACTTTGATTGATTAATGAAGACTATGTTTGTAGAGGTCTGTGGTATTTGCAAAAAATAATAACAATTGAGACGTTTTAGATTGTTTACAATACTTTACTATGGTTAGGAATACTACACAGATTGTTTTCAATCCTATTTATTTATTTATTTATTTAAGAATCCAAAATTTTTAAAAGTTAAAAAATATTATCGTAGTCTAACCATATTCTGTACACAACAATGTTCCGTACAGATCAGACCAATCTCTGATTAAATACTTACGGATCGTAGACAAGCTGTATATCCGTGTAATCTTTGTGTCTCACTCTTTCATCCCCAATCACAACAAAGACTCTCCTCCCACCAAATGTTTCTGAAAAAAATCAGAAAGTTTTCCATGTCTACCTAATGCGCTTGAAAATGAACAGTGGGCAAGCTAAAAGAGTGAGTGTCACTTTTGAGGGAAGACATTTAGAGCAAGCATAACATTAATGCATAACACAGTATTACAGTGTTTTTGAAATAAATATCATGTTATCACAAATTGTTAAATAAATGACCTTTTGTTGAATAAATGTTTTGAAATAGGGATGTTTAAACGTCAGTTGTGAGTGATGATAACCATGTCGCAACTCTCCGCCAGAGAGAGCCTAAGGGCTTACTCACACTATGCTATCTGAACCGTGCCCAGGCCCCTTTCCCGGATCGTTAGGGAAGTGTGAGCGTTCTCTGAATTGGGCTCAGGCACAGTTCACTTGGGCGGCCCTGGCCCGGTTGGAAGAGGTAGGCCTGAGCACGGTTCACTTGGGCTTGGGCCTGAGCCCGAAACTGAAAGCGAGACGTGACTTTTAAGGGACTGTTTCATATGGATTAATTAATCATTCATACTGTTCAATGAACGCAAACTGTCGTAGATTATTAAAGACGCAAATCCCTCACTGCACGTCAGCTGCGCCTTCAGCAAACGTCCTAATTCCTGCAGCACGAGGACTTCATAATTGTTTATGAGCGTCAAAAGTGGCTGATCTGTTCAGCGAAATATTAGACTGCGTGTCACCGCATATCAAACGACTTAAACGATATAACTAAAGAAATCTCTACTGTGCTGAGCGAGAGCGCTTACTGAGCAGCGCATCATCGATGACGTAAGCGCGCTCAGGCCATCGGGGGAGACGGGAGGGGGGACAAGCGTGCTTTGGCCCGGTTCAAGGCAACTGTACATAGTGTAAGTACGGCCTAAGAGGCAGGCTTCAAACGCTATTTGCCCATAATCTTTGTGCATTTGGTCAGTTAAGTTAGCGTTAACTTGCATCAATCTAATGTTTTAATATTTAAAATTGCTGCGCTGTAAGAAAATATGATCTAAAACTTAAATGATTGTAAGGTTCTTTCAGGTTCTTGCAAACTTTCATAAAAATATATTAAATGTACCATTAACTTCAAGTTAAACACAATAATAGTAAATTGTGACATAAGTTTTTAATAAGACTTTAAACAATGACCCTGTATGAAACACTATTTTAATCGCGTACGTACACATGCGAAGGCGGTAATTTTTCCCTCTTTTCTCGAAAAACTACTGGTCCAAAAGACATCAATCAGTAGGTATTCACCCAGAGAATGATCACACAAACATGCTTATCTTTCAATGACGGAGGAGTGGTCGTTTGAGTGCGCGGAAGTCCGGAAAGTATACGGAAAACAGTTAAAGAATAATTTTTTTCTTAATAATGTTATTTGAATTGGGCCCCAGTTCTATTGAATGAATCAAAAAGATGTAAATCAAATTTAGCAATGAATCAGTCTGAATTATAATTTTTTTTTTTTTACAAAAAAAATTTAGTGACTTTATTAAATTTATTATTGGTTATTTCTCATAGAGTGGAGGAACTATGATGTCAATTTGTATGCAAAAACCCGAAAGTGAGTTAACATTTTAGCAGTTCCGGTTCTATCGTCCCAAAGTCAATGGATTTTTTGAATGGGAGTTAAATTGTGAAAATAAGCTTCGTGGGTTACAACAAACTCACATTCACGTTTTATTCTACGACATAAAACACATCAGTTATATCCCACTCTTGATTTTAAGAGACGGTTGCCATTTAGTTGCTAAATGGGACTACAGGCGATGTCGGAGGCATTATACGTCATAGCCCACTTTAAATTTACAGCTTGTGTCGAGCATTTGGATTTGTCTGCTATTTGGTTAAATATATTACAGTTTGCAGTATTCTAGCTTTCATTTGTAGAGACTGTCATGACAGATTCATTTGTTGATCATTTGTTTTAATAAAATGATTTTATGGATATACTGCTTACCATAGTGCAACCTGTCTCTTTCCTGCTCTCAGTAATGCAAATGTGTGAAAAAATGTGTAAAAATGTATAGATATTTTAACGACTTTAAAAGACACTTTAATGAGATTGTTTTACATTACCATACATCTAATCATGTTTGTAGTTTTTTTCTGACCATTTGACTGTATATTTACACTTCTTCTTAAACTCTTTTACACTCACCTTAAAATTTATAGCATATGTGACTGTATGGGCTGCTTTTCCCTGTACTTTGCCACAAAAACGAATATTAAATGTTCTCTATCCATGATGTGACTTGCAGGCATTTGATAGATTTGTACCTAATTTATGCCCTCTATGAAAAGAATGGTATTTGTATTTGGCTCTATAGCAGTATCTATGGCTCTATAGCAGGAAAACTATGCAAAACTATGCAAAACGTATAGATGCATGTTTAATACCTGTAATAATACGAAAAAATAATAGATTATTTTTACATATTTGTTTATGTAGCGTGGATTATAACAAAATTAATTCAGAGAGTAAATCTTTGACTTGAACTATATTTCTAAAAATAAGCTTGAAAAGTAGGAGGTAGCAGGATGGTGGTGACGTAACAAGCGAGCGCCCTGAAGTCTGTGTGGTCTGTTTATAGTTTAATGTTAGCTTTTTAGTTCTTGCATTTGCATCTAGGACCCAAAAGTGATAAAAGTTATATTATCGTCTGAGGATTATGCAGTTGGACAAAACGTGTAAGTGTAATGAACTGTGTTTGACTTATTATTATTATTTATTATTATTATTAGCTTATTATTTGCAATTTTCGAAAAATCTTTGGGAAAATCCTGTTGGGATTTTATCTAGTTTTATGCTAGCAGCCGATTGGCCTACAAGGTGACGTCATAGTTCCTCCACTCTATTGTTGGACAGTTTCATTGAATATTATGGTTTGTGTGTGAGACATATAAATAATGTTTATCATGTTTAGTAAGTGTTATGTTTTAATTAAAGGCGTCATAGAGTGCACTGATTATTCAATATGTAATTTTCTCATGTCTACATGAGTACATGGAGAACAGAAATTCTCCAGAAATTGTCTGTATGCTAATAATTATTTAACTGCTATTAAAATACATAATTAATTAATCCTCTCTTTATACAATTTATTAATTTAAATTAAATAGTCATGTCCATAGGCAAGTGGAGTTTGAGTGGTTTGAAAGACCTAAAGTTGGATTAATGTTATTTTTATGTTTTATTTTTCTTGTTATTCAAATGGCCAAATTCTGACTGAGAAAAGTTGAATGTACTTACCAGTTTGTTATTTGCCTATAGGCTTCATTTTTAAATTTAATACAAGTTTAACAGATTTCAAAAAAAAAAAAGTAATTTTATATGATAATAACAACCCAGGCTCATTCTGAAAACGTAGTCCCGTGGACGTTTTTGGAGACCACGAAATACGTCCTGGCAGGTATGTATTTTTGCAATTTTTATTTTCGCAAATGTATGTTAAATGTCTCTCGCGAGTGCCGCCCGTGCTGTTCTCGCGTAAACCCACCAGAGGCTGCTGTCGACCAACCGTCTGTCTTTCTGTCTGATTGAATTATTTACTGGGCGACCGGCCAATCGACTAACCCAACCTCCTCCTTCCCTAAACCCAACCAATTTTATCGATTGACCCGCCCACCCACATACTTCCCTAAACCCAACCAATGTTTTACAAAAGCCGTCCAGAAAAAGAAAAACCCTCATCTGATTTTTACCACGTTTTCAGATTTTACCACATTCTCAGCCTGTTCATTTTATTTTTTTGGATTCTGTTTTGGTCTTACCTGATTTCTGGAACCTCTCTTCCCCGGACTCGAACCCTGTCGTCATCGTGGTCAACTCCTCTCTGCGTTTCAAGTCCGCCAACGTACACGACGAGCTAACGAGACTCCACACGGAGGTAAGCGGTCAGCCGGTAAGCGCCAAAAGGAACTGCGTCATACCGCCTAAATCGTTTGCTTAAAAAATTAAATGAAGCCATACGTTCCTCCGGCTACATAATTTGTGGTCTCCAGAAAGTTCCACGGGACTACGATTTCAGAATAAGCCTGGGTTGGATTTGTTAATTGTTTATTTGTTTATAAACACTTAAAATAGTAAAATAGTGTGATAAGCAATTTGACAAAATGGCAGGACAAATTTTTTTGGTACATCAAAAAATGTGGTTATGATAACCATCTGACAAGATAATTCAGTAAAAAATTGTTCTTATGTCACTACAATGCAATATACGTCATAATTAATTAGAAAATCAGGCGAAAAATGGCAAAAAGGTTCAGTTTTTCAGAAAAAAAACAAGCACCCTTTCTTAGTAAGCTGGCCACAGGCCTGATGTTAAAATGATGTTTATTAACTGATAAAGAGAGAGTTTAATAAAGACTTCCATTTATCTTAGCTATAGTGCAAATGAATATATAGGTACAGTGTCTCATATATAGGTATATAAAAGATGGAGCACAGGCTGTATTTTTTCTGACAATTTTTTTCAACCGATATTGGGCATGCTACTCTGGCAGATTAGGAGAACTGGCGGGGATCATATACTTTTACATTTAGCTGTTTATTCTGCAGTTACTTTTCAGGGCATATTATGCAGACTTTCAGCCTGCTATAACGATAGCTTGTGCGTTAAAGCGGAGAAAAACACGAGCGGCATTATTATGATGGACTCATTCCGTAGCGAACTTGAGTTTATGTGCTTGGCTTACACTTTTCGTTGAAAAAAGCTCCTTATGTCCACCTTTTTTTTTTTTTTTTTGGCCGCCATCCTCACTTGTGTGTGTCATGCACCTCACACACCTTATTCTTGCACGGGAAATTCTCCTGCGCAGTTGTTTTGGCGCTGCTTGTATCTGAACTGCTACAGCCTCCCACATGACAACAGGGAAAGGCACAGCCAATCACAATGTTTATATGTGTTTGGGGGGCAGTGCGACTCGAGGATAGATGAGATTTAACCCTTTCGGCATGTTAATATTGACAGCGCAAATTTTTTAAAGTGAATTTAATTATTGGTGGGGACATTTCAATAATTGATGATTATACAAGCTGAAGCTGATCTGTCAATTCTTGTCACTTGACTTGTGGTGCGCTCGCAGAAATCATTCAACTGGGTGCGTGGTGTGTCTGGTTTGGAAGGCGCGAGCGCGTCATGCCGCTTGTGCGGTGAAGCAACTCGCCTCGATTGAAAACAACGAATTTGTGCGAACTCTAGAAAAGACGCAATATGCGAATGGCCCCTAAAAGGCCGACATCATTTGGCATCTCCATCAGTTGATCTTCTTGACAGACATGCTGGGCCTGATTTGTTGACAAATGGGTTGCAGATCCATTCCTTAGCAGTTTGTGGGTCTTTACAAAGACTTTACAACTTTACAAAGACGTCTATTTCTTACTCATTTTGCTGCTTGTGGGTTAAATTTGAGCGCTCAAGTGACCGAGATGTAACCAACATGTAAACCGGTAATTTTTCAAGATAAAAGATTTTTTAAAATAAACGATCGTTCAGACTCAGATAATAAATAAAACGGAAATAATTAATGATTTCTTGTGCTGCCCGGTACCAATTCATCCACGGACCGGTACCGGTCCACAACCCAGTGGTTGAGTACCACTGACCTATAGAATGAAAAGCTTGGTTTTGACCGTATTTGGAATGGTCTTGAGTAATAATGTGCTCTCAAACTTTAATTGTCAAACATATTTAAACAAATTGAGTAGATTTCTTGTTAAATGACTTTCCAACTGAATTGGTTAACTAGGAGTAAGTAAATGAAAATGAGAGCTTTGTTGTGGATGAAGTATAGGCTAACTTGACAAAGGGGGCTTAGAGAGATGTATTTTACAGGTATATTTTATGTTTTTAATTAATATCAACATGCAAAACATACTTGTTTTTGTATTTTATTAACGTCCTTTCACTGCAGAAAAATCTAATTAATAACGGTCATGACAAGATGCATAAACAGGCAATAAACTATTTTATTTAATAGTCTACATGTGTTTATTGCTTCATTACAAGCATATGCTGCCAGTTTCACAATATACATGTTAAACAGACCAGATATGTTACACAAATATTGTTATACAAATTATACCATTTTCTTATAAACCAATCAAAAATATACTAGTAGTACAGTACATCTTAGTGAATGTTTTTCTTCCACTTTGTTGCTCTCAATGACTGTCTTTTGATTCATGTCCATTTAGTGCTCTACTTTACTCACTCTCTCTCTCTTCCCCTCGTCGCTCTGCTTCATTTGTTTCATCTCTCCATGTCTCACTGCACTCATCAGTGCGTCTCACTGAAGGAAATGGTAAAACACTGCTTTTGCTAACGCTGGCGTCTCTCCAGCTCTGGCAGTCTTCTTCAGTTCATACCGTCGCTGATATAAAGCCAGAGTTTGCAGTCGAGGTCACTTACACTGCAGTGTGGAGACAGAATAAGATTGTGGGGCTTCTTCCTCAGCCAGGCTTTTCTTCAAAAAGAATTTGTTGGCTCACGTGAATCTGTTGGATTGTTTTTATATGAGAATGTAAATATAAGAATATGTGTGTGTGTGTGTGTGTGTGTGTGTGTGTGTGTGTGTGTGTGTGT
>CAIGQZ010001197.1:3523723-3535483 GCA_903798205.1 Danio tinwini
CACACACACACACACACACACACACACACACACACACACACACACACTTATTTAATCACTATATTGTGTGCTTTATTTTGAAAAAGTGTTTAAATGTGTGATGTCTTTTTTTGTTTTTTAGCCCACCGGCCGGCGACAAGTCGAGTTCCAGCACTTTGCCGCCAATCAAGTCGAAGAGCAGCTTCATTGAAGCAGATAAATACTTCCTGCCATTTGAGTTGGCATGTCAGTCCAAATGTCCTCGCATCGTCATCACCTCTCTAGACTGTTTACAGGTCAGCATTCACAACACGCTCATGACACTCATTTCTTGTGATGAGCAGGTCTGACCTCATGTGCCTTGTTTTTGATCTTTCAGAAACTCATAGCGTATGGTCACCTGACGGGCAGCGCTCCAGACAACACCACACCGGGGAAGAAGCTCATCGACAGGATCATAGAGACTATATGTGGTTGCTTTCAGGGCCCGCAGACAGACGAAGGAGTCCAGCTGCAGATTATAAAGGTACAACTTTTACTTCATGTCAGATAAATATGTGAAGACAGTAACTTCAATTTTTTAAAATTTAGAAATGCTCAGGAAACTATGATTGTTGTTAGGCATTTAGGTGTTTATACAGAATCATGAGTATGGCAAATTTTAAAAACCTGTCAAATGTAGTAATAATAATAATAATAAATTATAAATATATACACTACCGGTCAAGTACTGGTCAAGCTCACCAAGGCTGCATTTATTTAATCAAAAATACAGTACAAATTGTAAAATTGTAAAATGTTATTACACTGTAAATTAAACATATATATTTGTTAAAATATTCTTTAGAAATAGAATGATAATGCATTTAAATAATGCTAAATATTGAAAAAAAATAGCAAACTGCAAAATTTCTTGATTTTTTTTTTGCCCTTTTTTCAGACTGTTATTATAAGTTATTTTGCTAGATTAGCACCATATTTGGTTTTAGTACTGATTAATCTAATGCATATGCCCAAATATATTATTGTTATATAGAAAATATTAATTTATACAAAATATTTGAGAAGAGTGTACTCATATATTGAACATTTTTTACTACTTATTTATAATTTTGTTTTTCACATTTGAATTATAAATTCATGTTGTGTTCTTTTGTTTAAATCAGTATTTCATACATTTTTTTAAATGAAATCATTTTCAGTATGTATGTCCGACCTTCTCTTCTTTATGTCCAAACTGCCCAAACCGGTAGTGCTCAGATTTCCATAGCGTCATTTGCCCAAGCCATTGTTTTACAAATCTCATTGTGGAATGTAGAGCAGCAGGACAAACTTCTGAACTCCTTTATAAGGCCGCATGTTGAGCTTAATCTGATTGAACCTCACTGAAATCTTTCATGCTAAAGTAAAAAATAATAACGCCCACCTATGCGTTTTAAATACATTCCTTGGATTTATCATTGTGGTCAGAGATTAAAATGCTAGTTCACTCCAAAATGTATATTCTGTCTACTTTTTACTGTAAGACAGGAATTTATATCAGCCTGTGCATAAACAAATGATGAAGTTTACTGGCATTCTTTTACTGCAGAAAATTCATCTTAAAGGTTTTTGCACACTGAAGTCTGAAATTTTTGTACTTTTTCATATTCATATCCAAAAAATTGTCAGGTACTTCAACCTTGCACAAGGAGTCTGATGCGTATTAAATAATCCATTCAGAAAAAACTCAAAACATTTCTCAGTAAATTCAAGGAGTGATACTTTGTTCTCCTCTCTTCTCCAATGTAGAAAAAAGAAAGAGAAATATGCTACATATTGTGTTCATCCAATAATGCATAAAGAGGAAGCAGAGTTCTCCTCCTTATCAAAGGCTGCATTTACACACACACACACACACACACACACACACACACACACACACACACACACACACACACACACACACAGACAGACACACGCACACACATTCCGATTCACTCATATCAGATTCAGGCCTTGTTCATATGTGGAAATTCATCCGATATAAATCAGATCTGTGCCCTCGTGTCTATTGTGTAAGCAGGTAGATCGGATTTTCACCTGTTTAAGGGTCACGAAACACCAAAACACATTTTTTGAGCTGTTGACAGTCATATATGTGTCCCACGCTGCTATAAACACTATTAGGACACATATATTGCACTAAAAAGTTTTTGCATTATTTTGAGCAAATTTGCTCTTCCGCTTTGAAACGAATTTTTAAAGCTGCGTCATGGCCATGACATATGTGCGTGTAAATCCAGCGTGGAGATTGGCTGTCTGTACCTGGCAGTACATCATGACGTGTCTGAGGGTGCGGCATTAATATATGAGAAAGACTTTGTTCAAACCAATCAGCGCGCTCTATTGTGTATGAAGTGCAACTTCATTAATATGCACAATAGCTTCGGAGACTAATTGACCTGTTACAGTGTTCAGACGACGCCACGACATGACAGAGAGACGCCACGCTGTGTTGCCAAACCAAGTGAAAGAATGAGAATTTGGAGACACCGTTTGCCAGTGTTGCATTTATCAGTGCGCTGTGTTTATTAATGTGCTGCAACAAAGGTTTTGTTTTCATTTTCCCGCTGTGAGAACGCTGCTAGATTCATGTGGATTACAGTGCACGCGACAGAAATGCGTTTGTAAGGAAAATTTTTACCCGAGAGCTTTTCGCATCTGGAAATGGTGAAATCCGGATTTGCCGCTCATCTCCTTTTTAAAAAACACACAGTTCCAGAGTGATTGTCCTGTCTCTACAAATTTGGTAATTGTGCGATCAGTTCTTCGTTCATTCAGATGGCAAAGTTAGTTCGTATTGTCAGCAGTGCTCTTTCAGTTTTTAAAGACGTACTATAGTCAAAACGATTTAGTTATTAAGTTTACAGTATGTTAATATCACTGCAATAGTATAGTACAATATTATAGAATGAAAGATCCGCTGCAAATGCTGCTCTCCGAATGTAAACATGATCAAACTATTCCCGCCGTGCAGGATTTTCGCCACATTTTGTGACAGGATAGTCTATACACACACGGCTTTCTGACGCTACCTACCGAGTCATCTAAGTTACCGAGAGATGAGGAGGATTTGTTATCTCCCATTCACCGTGCGGTAACAAACATTGGATTAGCAGTTCCCCGCATACAATATCTCGTTTGTCACAGGCTTTTCAAAAGCTTTCATATTGTCATGTAGTATAAGTATTTAAGCATGTTAATGAGAGAGGTCGAGAAAGCGCCACCACGTAAACAATCTAAACTAATATAAAACTATTGCATACATCATGTGCATAAATCACGCCACGGACATTAGATTAACATGCCTTCTGGTTTAAAAAGGCCTAGATTAAAAGAAGATAGCCAATTGAGAACTTTTCTGTCATAAACTATAGTAAAACAACTTGTCAAAAAGAATGTAAAATAAATTAAACCCTGCGCACAGATTAAATACAGCAATGGAGAAAAGGCGCTCTTTTATTACCAGCTGTTAGTCAGCGCCCGCTCTTCTTTTTTTTGCTTTTCCCGGGTCATTGCGCCTTTGCCGTGTGCTATGTAAATTCAGACAATCAGATACGAGTCACTTTTAAAATATGATGTAAGCAGGTCACCAAAAAAATCTAATAGTCACAAAATCAAAATTGACCATCAAGATCTGCAGTGTAAATGCAGCCAAAGAGGTGCGCTGGATTATTGTGAAATGCAAAGATTATTTTTTTGCTTGTACTTGATACATTGATACATTGCTTGTGAGCTTGTGATACTTCGTCACTAGCTCCATTGAGTGCATTGTGTCTGACATTGCATCTCTGAGATATGCAAACTCAGCTTGCATCATCAATGCTGCATCTAGATACTATTGGAGACTTCAAATATTACATATGTAAACGAAACTTGATCTGAGTTGGGCAGTACCATAGACATTATAATAGATGGCAGCAGCATTGATTTATCAGAGCAATGGACCAAAACGGATCATGAGGTGTTTTTCTATTATAATGTCTTTGTATAGGCAGTATGTCAAATGTATGGACACACACACAGGGGCACACACACACCTCAAACTGCAGCAGGTAAAAAGTTGTCTAGTCACTGAATCCAGCATATGGTTTTTCAACTGTCTTCTTGTATTATCTACTGTTTGTGTCATAAAGTCATCTGTGGCTTAAGTGACAGCATTTTGTATTTTGCCTTTCGCTTGTAACAAAAAACGCCTCTCAAATCGAACCAGGTAAAAAAAAAATATGACAGACGAAAGTTTCGGAGGCAGAGTCAATACAAATGACACAACGTGAAAATTACAGACGAAAATTTCGGATTCAGTGTGCAATAACCTTTAGAGCCAAGTTATATGACACTATGCATAAATCTGCATTAAAAACTTTTATTCAACGGTGTACATGTGTCTGTTGCCTCATTACAAGTATTGATATGAATTTTGGTTAAATTTGTCAAGGTTCAAAAAACAAAATTAAATATTTTTTATAAATATTATTCAGGGCATGGCTTGTGCGGGAGGTGCGGCATGGTCGTAATGGATATGTAAAAATAAAAATGTGATGACTGTTATAAAAAAATAAATGTTATGAAACCCATGAATAGAACTGTGTTAAATTATGATTATGATAAGCAATGTTATTTAAAAAGAAAAAGGAAAAAAAGGAAAAGCTAACTGAGGCGAAGAGTAACTTTATGCTTATAAATTGTCACCGTCATGTTGTTTCAAACCAATAAGACTTTTGTTCATCTTCAAAACACAAATGAAAATACTTTTAATCAAATATTTATTCAAGGAATATTAACTTCAAATATTAAATATTAACTTTAAGGGACCGAAAATCTACATGCAAGGCCATTTAACATCAATAAAGTATTTTAGCTCAGTGAAATGAAACTCCGATCCAATCAAGTCAATGAAAAATGCACATCTTAACATGCTCATCAGCCAATTAGAATCAAGCATTCAACAGCATTCAAAGTGTAAATGTCTATAAAGGTGAATGTTTATGATTATTTTGGGTAAACTGATTTTAAATGGAGGGACAAAAATGTTACAAATAATTTGTTTTTGATTCATGGTTTTAGTGTTTAAGTTAATATTATTAACAATACATAATATATTACAAATCTACTATTATACATTAATTTGGTATGGGATCCTGATTTGAGAATGTACTTGCCATACAAGGCAAGTTTATTTAAATAGCACATTTAATGCACAATAGTAATTTAAAGTGCTTTACATAAACAAAAAATAACAGAAACAGGAACATAAAAATACTGGAAAAACTGATTAGGGTTTAAAACTGACAGGTTTTAAAAGAATGTACAAAAACAAATAAAAACACTTATATCAAATGTACTTATCATAAATTCTACATTTTGTCATATTTATGATCACTGTCCTGTTGAACAAAAAAAAAAAGAATAAATGAAGGCACTTAATATTTACATAGACACTTAATAGAGTGTCTATGTAAATATTATATTAAAATATTAACACTAAGTAATATGACACAAATCTATTATTTTACTTTATAGTACTCCAGTTTTGTGTTTATGATTTGAGAATGTACTTGTCATAAATACTTGCTTACCATAAAAACTATATTTTATCATAATCGTGATCACTTTAATGCTATTGATTTACTCATTGTTCATTTGATTTGAAAAAGCCTTCATTTGTTATCCAAAGGTGATCAAAATTGATATGGATTTGCTATATGTATTCAAGTTTTTATTTTATTTTATTTTCCATGTTAATTTTTCTCTCCTCTGGCCCATAACAGGCCTTGCTGACAGCAGTGACGTCCCAGCACATAGAGATCCATGAGGGCACAGTCTTACAGGCCGTCAGAACATGCTACAACATCTATCTGGCCAGTAAAAACCTCATCAACCAGACCACGGCCAAAGCCACCCTCACCCAGATGCTGAATGTCATATTCGCCCGCATGGAGAACCAAGCAGTGAGTACATCGGAATCTTTTCCCTCTGCTAATATTAGGGCTGGGCAAAAAACTAAACAAAAACAAATAATAACTTAAAAAAAAAAGTTGTTGATTCAATCTTGATTCTCAAAAGCTGTAATGTCATTTTAGCTGTAGCGTCACACCTTTTTGCTTTGGCCCATTATGTGCTCTTTGCGGGAATTATGGGAATAACTTCCGTGTTTCTAAAAACTGGATATAAAGAAGTTTATCCATCAAATTAACGAATTGCTTTCAGCAAATCCTGAGTAACGCTAAATCTTTTGGCAGCAATATTACAAACAAATTTTGAATAGTACTGTAATGTAGGAGATACAAAGAGAAAAAAAAAACTGGAGGAACAAAACACACTGAACTCAAAAGAGCTTTGGCCACAGATTTGCTCGATATGCTATGATTATGATACAATTCATGTTAAAATACCAACGTAATACCAGCGTAAATTTATTCTCAAGTTGAATTTAACAAAAAAGGCAAACCTTATTATTGGAAGTAATTTGTTTCAGATATTTTGAACAGAAGATCACAAAACCAGAATTGCAACCCATTATTTGAAATGCAGTAGTCACGTCTGGAAAAAAGATTATGCATTTCATGGGTTTTTTAAGTGTTTTTTTCTTCTTCTTTTTTTTGTGAAGAGCAATTCAGCGGAAGTGCGGTAGTGCTAGGCGACATATACACTGTAAAACCCAAAAAGTTTGAGGAAACAGATTGCAACAAAGCATTTAAGTTCAAAAACTAATCCTAATAAGTACTAATAAACTTAATTCATTTGAGTAAATGAAGCAATTTGAGCGCAGTAAATCCCAATAAATGAAGAGAACTCAAACCAACTGAGTACTGTAAAAACCAATAAGTTAAGGTAACGCAAACCGTTTGAGGAAATCAATTGCTACAAAGCATTTGAGTTCAAAAACTCATAGATATTTACATTAGAAATCGCCTGCCCTGTTGTTGTCTATTGGAAGAAATGCGTCAATAGAACCACCCTTTTAGTACAGGGTAGCGCTCCTTTGAAATGAATGCGGGACCAAGGTGCAGTGGAGGACTGTGGCCATCCAGAGGCAGAGATATACACATATACGCGTATATCTAAGATCAGGAGTTTTCCCGGTGGTCAGTACAAAATCTTTTTATTACTAAAATTATAATTTTACATCACTTTTCTATCCTAACCTCTATCTAACCTCTCCTGCTTTCACTTCTGAATGAATGAATCTCCGTTATGAACGACTCGTGCACTTAGCCAACAATAATACAAGTTTCTAGCACCGCAGCATCTTGTTGTCATATTTCTTTTGCATTTTTCTGATTATATTTAACAAAACTAGCATAAGGCCCATTATTTAGTGCAAGTTGGTGCTACTTTGCCTTATAGTGAATGCAGTAAGTGTCTGTATTATCATCAATAACGTTACTTGTTGAGCACAAAAGTTCATAAGATAAAATTGTAAAAAACGAAATCTTACCTATGAAATATTCTGCCTTTGTGCTTTGTTTTCTTTGTTTGCTCGATACTACACCCATACACAGTGCTAAAGTCCAGCATCTTCACATTGGCACACGGTTTTGAATAGTGCGGTTGAACGACATTTGTGCTGGGAGCACTGTACAAATGTGGCGGCGCTATTGACGCATGCTCAGGGTCTGTATGCGATATCTAGTTATATATCTATATAAAAAACTAATCTATATGAGTACTGTGAACTTACTCCATTTAAGTTGAAGTAATGATGTGTTTAATTAACTCATTACCTTTAAGTTCAAAACTCATTTTAAATTAGTAGAATTAACGTTCAGTAAATTTTGAGTTAACTACACTCATTTCATTTGATAAAGTTGACTGTTGGGCTTTACAGTGTAATAATAGCACCTTTCACACATAGAGATTAATATATGTGCATATTACCTGTAAATTGCTGTGAAGAGATCATGTGTGATACAGAAAAATTAGTTCCATAATGAGAAGTTTAAAGCTTCAGTATCAGAAAGGACCAATCCCATTTTTAATGGGTAAAAATATCATGTTATTCACATTATACATATTATGTGTCATCATTAGCTTGTACATTACATGAGATGTCTTTTGCAGTAGTTGTTGCAGAAGGCACAAGCACAGTAACATTAGAGTCCATGTGAAATCAAAATTTGTAATGGTTATTTTGCTAGCACACATTGTTATTCCTTTGGTGAACAATTAATACATGCGTGTTAATCCACTGAAAAACAATTGTTTTGGTCGTTTTTAATCAAAATCTAACTATTTGCTTCCGCGTTTGGAGTCTTTCTTTGTTGTATATTGATGCCATCAGCCAGGCCATTGTTAAATGCTCCTTTTATCCTTAGCTACTGTAACTGGTATATTCAGGGTCTTTCTCATACCCTTTCATTTAAAGTAAGGTAGAGAAAAATCTGATTAATTTGAAAGGCTATCTAGCAATTCTCACTACCCTTGGCTAAGAAGTTAAATTAAGATTGGGCCAGTATTCTGCTGTGTGAACAGCTAATTAAAAAAATGATCAGTAAAGTTGCTCCATTAATATACTGGCATTATTGCGTAAAAGGGACAAATGCCAATCAATCTTCAGGTCTAAGGGACAATTCTCGCTACCAAAAATGAAAATTGACTTACCATTTACTCACCCTTAAGTGTTTTCAAACCTTTTAAAGTTTTTTTTCATTTTGTTGAATGCAAAAGAAAATATTTTAAAGAAAGCTGAAAACCATTGACTTTAATAGTAGGAAAAACAGCTTTCTTCAAAATATCCTCTTTTGTGTAGAACAAAAGAAAGTAAACTGATTGGAAGTGGAAGATGAGTAAATGATGACAGAATAAAATTTTTGGTGTGAAATGTCTTTAAAAGACCATTAACTAAGACTTTTAGCTTAATAAACTGATAATTAGCTGATTATTATTAGTTAGTAAGGCCATCCACTTGTTAAGTGTGACGTCACGTGAAGCGGCTTCCAGATGGTAATATTAAACGTTTACAAAGCGATGTATGAAACAAATATTTTCTCAATTCAAATAAGTAGCAGCTTGGACCCGGAAACTCCATACGTCACGACCTGGCAAGCCGATTTACACACTAATACGTTTTTGTTTAAAAAAAAAAAAAAGCATATTTTTCTCTCCGTTCTGGCCTTCCGTCTACACTGAAATGGCGGTTTTAGGAAACGTAAACGTATGTTTTTGAAAATGCTGTTCAAAATGGATAAATTAAAAAATTCTGTTTTTTGTGTGTGTTTTTTTTAACTGAGGTTTTTAAAAACGATGAGGCATTTTAGTCATATGATGCAGTCATGTGACCAGTTTAGCTAACATGGTGGATGACATTGTAAAGCAGATGTTCGGAATGCTGTCCATTTTAACTATTAAATTAATGTCAGTTTGTACATGATTCATTTTGCCTCTCTTCAAAGGACACGTTCACTGGGGAGCTGTTGTTCAGCAGAGAAAGCAGATGACAGTTGCAACATTTTACCGTGATGTTTCAAAGAGATGTAAAGTAAATAAACAACACATTTAATAGTGTGAATGGTTACTTAAACAGAAGTTTTACTGATTTTTCTTTACAGTACATATTCGTGCAGCGCGGCACAGCTTCCACACGTTAAAGCAGCATCAAAACATGGATGAACATGAAGAAAGTAGTTTGATGAGTGTTTGAGTCATGAAAAACTCAGATGACTGGTACAATTCTGTGGTATTCACTAGTCATTTTTAAAATATCAATAGCATTTAAGTGAAAGCTATTTTGACTGAATCAAGAATCGAATCGACAGCTTGTAAATCTGAATCTAATCAGGACATCTGAATCTCTACCCAGCCCTAGCTAATATGGGGGAATGACATCCTAATAACATCCTAACGTTTCTTCTTTCTTTTTGGTTGATGCCTCTCCTCCTCCTCCCTTTTTCAAAATATAGCTTACAAATCACAAGATCAGTTGGTCTTTGGCATCAAGAAAGCGAGATCGTCAGGTAAAGAGTGACAGGACTGCCTTGAAATGTGCTTGATCTGACGTTTTCTCTGGTTTTTTGTTTTGTGTACATCAGCTTCATCCGTCTCTCTCTCTCTCTCTCTTTCTCTCTCTCTCTCTTTCTCTCTTTCTCAGACGTCTCGCTTGCCTTGGCTTCATTGCGTTTGTTGCGTTCGTTTTCTGCCTGCTGTCATCCCTTCATGACTAAATGAGCCTTTTTCATCTGTCTTACCATATTTCTGTGTTGTGGAAGAGTGTGATTACAGTAGTTTTCTCTCATTTGTGGGACTCGTTTACACCTGGTAGCAACATAACATCCGTCTTGGGTGGTTTGTTTTGCAAAGCGGTCAGTTGAGGACAGATGTTCACACCTGGTAGTGACAAATGCGCCTTCTGGTAGGAAAGAAAAAGTGCTTGATTTGTGATGGATAATGTTGCGTTTTACTACTGGACTTTTTTCCCCTTGAAGAACACTGTAAAAGTCCTACATGTTGTCCCAAACAAATTGATTGTTAACTGTTTTTACAAATTTAAGTGGACTGAACATAAAAATCAAGAATTGTTTTGATTTAGCTTATTCTAACCTTTGTGCACTGTTCAAATGTATTACCTTTTTGAAATGTTTGGGATGAAAACATTGATTTAAACTGCTGTAAAAATGCATCAGATAATTATTATTATTATTATTTTTCATAAATCTGTTTGAGAAATCTTTATCAACCTCAGTCCTGATCAAAACTACCAAATGTTAAAAAAATTACAGGATTTTAACTCTTTAATTGCTAAATTCATAAATGATGTCACTAAATGTGGTGAAAAAGTAATTATATAAAAAGTAATTGTGGACTGGAAAAAAAATCTTGCACATATGAACGATTAGTAACAACATTGGTTTTGATTTTAGATATAAATTTTTTCAAACTAAGCTTTTTTTGTCACAGGCCTATCTAAAGGGTTAATGGTGCCAACTAATCATCAACAGTAAAAATTATAAATATTACCTCTTCCCAACAGGGAAAACCACTGACAATGAAAAATGCATGATTATATGGTGTCATGGTTTTGTAATAAAAAAATGTGGTTGTAATGGAAGTCAATGGGGCAAAAACAACCACCAACAGTAAATTAAGGAGAAAAAAATGAAAATCAATCAAAAACAATGATTCAAAGGCAATGTTGTTTCACATGTCCAAGACTTCGATAAAAGGTCAAAAAATCCAGACCACAATTACTTTTTACATTGAAAAAACGTCATGTTGTCTGCTTTTTTTTCAACAAATCAGTGACATCATTTATGAAATTTTCAATTTAAGAGTTTATTATTATGATCTAATTAACTAAAAGAGCAATTTTGTAGTATTGATCAGGACTGAGATTATTTTACAGATTTATGCAAAAAAAAAAAAATAGCTAACGCATTTTTACAACAGTTTAATTTAGTGAATGTTTTCTTCCAGAACATAACAAAAGGGTAATACATTTTTTAAGCCCAGATTGTGTTGTTGAGGTTTTTTTTAAATTTCAAAGCATTTTCTCAAAATATGTGTCAATAAGATTGGTCAACAAAAATCATTCTGCTAGCTAAAACACAGAAAAAGTTATGACCAAATTAGGACACAAAATCACCCCAGAGCAGATAAAAACATCCCCAACAGTACATAATGGTTAAATAAGTAGTTCGAAAAAAACAAAAAAAACAAAAAAAAAAACAAAAAAAAAACAAAAAAAAGCAATAACTTGAAATCTTGAAAAAATTTTTTTTTACCATATATATATATATATAT
>CAIGQZ010001197.1:3540709-3566409 GCA_903798205.1 Danio tinwini
TGAGTGAGTGAGTGAGTGAGTGAGTGAGTGAGTGAGTGAGTGAGTGAAGGAAGGAAGGAAGGATGAGGACAAAATTTTCATTTTTGGGAGAACTATCTTTTGCTAAAAACATACAGCAATATATTATTAATAATAATTTGTGTTTGATTATCTAATACTGCTACGACACAAGCTTTTGACATTCTATTTTGTGTATTACTATTTATACTAAGGGATAAGGAACTAGTACAGTAGCTATACAATACTACTCACAATTTTTATATGTTTAAAAAAAATTAAGTTGCATGTTATTTACATCAGGAGCAGCCCTGGTTTCATTTTATTATATAAGTTGCTAAGCCCAAGATATCGATTTACTGTCTGTTCTGAGGTGCCAAAAGTTGGTATTGTATCAAATTCAAGATGATGTTATTGATCCAGTCTTATTGCTGTGAGCTCTTTACATGCTCAGTTTGAGGAATAGTGGCTCAGCGAGCAGGTCTGAAGTTACATTAGATGCCAGCTCAGCTTTATTGATTTATTTGTTTAGGCGTGATATTTGCAGATTGCAATTTTAGATTGCACAACAAGACACGCTTTTCACCGAGAACTGATTATAAATTCCCTCTGCAGCAAAAATTAGTGCTACACTGTAAAAAATGTCCATTCATTAACACTTTGTTTTGTGAGTAACGGGTGTTTTCATTTTATTTATGCTGTCAAATTGCATTGTTAGTAGTTTGACTCAATATATTGTCTGGGTTGGTCGTGTAAATTACAGTACTAAAATTAATAATGAGTTCAAGGTCCCATAATTCCATTCTAAAGCATTTTAACTGGCATCGTAAGTGTTAGGTTAATATTTAGTCCATAGGTAATCTTTAAAGCTAATTGTGTCAGGAGCACAATTTAACCAAAGTCTTTTTTTTTTGTTAGAGTTGATTTTAAAATGTTAAACAGAAAACCCCCATAAATCCTAAAGTATAGGTCAACTGTTTATTAACAGATATTGTGTGTTCACACCACCTGATTGATGTAAATGTGGACAACTTTTGACCACTTAAACACAAAAGCAGATTCTGAAAATTGTCAATCAAACGGAAATGGCAAATGGGAATTCAGTTTTATTTTGTAAACCATAAAAGGCTCTGATATATGAGTGAAATTGGCATTGGTGAATTGAACAAAACTAGGTTTAGTTCAGAACTTTGCAATTTCTTGCTTCGCAAACTTTTCTGGAAGGTTTACTTAGGCTTGTAAACACCTTGGAACTACCATTAATTCAATGCAGTGATGGGTAAGTAGGCTCCACCTTCTTTGACTTGGAATTCTTCTGTCATTTTTTTTACAGTCCGTCGAGGTCAGACATCCAGCAACAAAGAGCTCTTCTAAACTAGAAATTAGAGTTGCTAAAAAATTTCCACAATATTTATGTTAAATATTGCATGTTAGACAACATATTATTTTCTATTCTAAAGTAAAACAGTGGTATAGCAAAAAAAAAGTGTTGTTTACTAGCGAACTGCACCTTTAAAGGTATTGTTCACTATAAAAGAAAAATGTGCTCACTATTTACTTAACTTTACTTAGACCTGTCACATTAATCAATATATTGACTTATCGCACAGCACATGGACATGACCTCAATAATTTTTGGTAATGCAATATATATCGCCCATACAAAACCAATTCAAGCAACATTTTAGCTGATTACGCAACCTCTCTATCTCTATTGGAGGTGTCGCTGTCAGTATGGTTTAAAAAAGCACTGTAGTATTTACAAAAAATTACTTTAGTATATTTTCATGAGGGTGTCTGACAACTGAAAATAAATCTGGTAGCAGATATCGCAGCCTCTATTAATTTTTACCCTTTACATTTTTGTTAACATTTATTATTATTTATTTGTTTGTTTAGGATATACGTTTTCTAATTCTAATGTCAAAGTATTAAACTGTTAAAATGACTATAATTAAATAAAATATTCTTAAGAATATAGTATTATGTTTTTTGAAGAGTTTATTTGCATTTTGATGCTGTTCTATTGTCATTCAGGCATTATATAATGATATATAATGACAAAAAATGCTCTTAAAACTACAATAATATAGTTTATTGCAATATTTTTTGAGCAATATATCGTACAACAAAAAAACAGATATTGTGACAGGCCTAACCTCACTATACAGTAACCTTATGAGTTTTTTTTCTGCTGAACACAAAATAAAAGCTTTTGCAGATTGTTCAAAACCATCAGTAACCATTAACACCCATAGTAGGAAAAACAGATACTGTGCTAACACAATAATTACTGGTTTCCAAGGTATTTTAAATTAACTTATTGTGTGTCCAACAATCAAAATAAGAAACTAAAATAGGTTTATGATGAGTGAAGAGTGTGTGGGAATGATCAGTTTTGAGTGAACTATCCTTTTAAGAGTCATATACTTGCTTCAAAGCACCAATGAAAGCATGTGCGTAGTCCAGATTGTCATTCCAGGTGCATGTATTCAAACCACCATCTGTCTCCATCTACGCACACATTGTCTTCATGCACAGTACGATGCTATAAGATCCTGGTCTTGTGTTTCTTTTTCATTTTAAACTGACGAGAGCAGTCTGTATATTCCTAAACGCAATGATTTGCCTCCCGTTCAGAGAAATGGATGTTCGTCAGCTTGGCTTTGGGCCACCCTGGAAGGAACGTGAATGTAGGAAAAGCTTTTACTAATTTTTAAAAAGACTCATTCTTGTGTGTTTCAGCTGCAGGAAGCCAAGCAGATGGAGAGAGAGCGGCACAGACAGCATTCTCCTGTCAGTCAGCAAGAGCCCGAGTCTCCTGGACAGAGGCACACCGAGCCCCCTGGCAAAACCCTGTCGGCCGAAACCAACGGTGGACCGGGACATCAGGGTGGTAAAGTGGAGCAGGGTTCTCCACCATACGAGAGTCCCGAGCCTGAGAATGGAAGTGACTTCTGTCCTGCGGAGAACGAGCAGACCGAGGCTGACCAGGCCACCGCTGCAGCACAAAGTAATGAGAAATTCTTTAGAGCTTTAGTGTGCCATGTTTATGGAAATGAGTATGCTATGACTTTTTAGACATTGGTGAAATATTCTAGTGTTATATTGCTTTTCACATTTGTCTGTTCTCTTAGTTGGGATTTTTAGTAAGTGTATTTATAATTTTTAATAAGTTTTATGAAAAATAAGGGTCTCAGGGTGTATTATGCTATCTTAACCATGCCAGGCACGTTTTGTTTGACAAGTGTGAGTGCTCCGAATTGGGCCCAGGCACAGTTCAGTTGGCCGGCCCTGGCCCGGTTGGAAGAGTTGTGCCAGAGCGTGGTTTGTTTGGGCTTTGGCGCAGCACGCTTGTAGTGTGAGTGCAAAGAGTGCCTGAACACAAATCCGAAGACGCAACAGTACATTTAAGAGACTGTTTCATATGGATTTATTAATCATTCTTACTTTTCAATCAACACAAACTGTTATAGTTTATTAAAGACACGAACCCCTCGCTACACCTTCAGCAAACCTTCTAATACGTGCAGCACTATTACTTTTATGATCATTTATGAGCGTCAGAAGTCATGGATCTGTTTGGCAAAATATTTGACTGCATGTCACTGCATCCCAAACGACTAAGGGTGCTTTCACATCTGTGGTTCGGTTTATTTGGTCCGAACCAAGGGCAACAAATGATACTTTGTAGCATTTGTCTTTTGTTTTGGGGTTCTTTTCACACTACAATGATTGCTTTGGTCCGAACCAGTTAAAAACAACCAAAATGGAGTCATGTGACAAAATCCACATCACTCATTGGCCAGATGTTATTGAGCATATTTCCTAAACTGCTTTTCGATTGGTCAGAATTGACATGCTGAAAATGCCAATGAAACTCCCAGAAATAAACAAACCAGCAGACACAAAATGTTGATTTTTACTATGGAGGGACGACTGAGCTGATTGTATTCCTGGTCATAGTATACTATATAGTTTGTATACGTCAGTTTAGACAATCTATACATTTCAAGAATGAAGCGCGGCTGTGGCTGAAAAACAATGTTTTAATGCATTGCAAACAGCGAATGTAAATTAATTTAGCTAAACTGCGACAAATCAAATTAGCCAAATTTGATTTAGCCAAATCTGGAGCTTATCTAATAAAATAACTTACGATAACGCTTCAAAAACTAGTACACCCAAATTTATTAATTTTCTTTTTGGCTTAGTCCCTTTATTAATCTGGGGTCGCCACAGTGGAATGAACTGCCAACTTATCCAGCACATGTTTTTCGCAGCGGATGCCCTTCCAGCTGCAACCCATCTCTGGAAAACGTTCATACACACTCATACACTATGGACAATTTAGCCTACCCAATTCACCTGTATTGCATGTCTTTGGGCTGTGGGGGAAATCGGAGCACCCGGAGGAAACCCACGCGAACGCAGGGAGAACATGCAAACTCCACACAGATACGCCAACTGACCCAGCCGAGGCTTGAACCAGCGAGCTTCTTGCTGTGAGGCGACAGCACTACCTACTGCGCCACTGCGTCACCCCCAAATTTATATGTTAAAAAATATTAAATACAAATTAAAAAAGTACAAATCAAGAGAAAAAATTGAAAAATGTAGTTGAAATTTTGTAGGTTGTATTTTTTTTTTTTTTTGCAATATTTTGCTTGAATTTAATTGTATTTTCTTTTAACTTATAAATATGTTTGGTGACTAAAATATTATTTTAATAAATATATCTGTTTAATAAATCAGTTTTGTTTAAATGCACCTAAATACATTGCCTATATTTACTAAGAAATGGATAAAAATATTCATTTTCAAAAGGGGTGTACTCAATTATGCTGAGCACTTTATTTTGTTAATTTCCTAATGTGAATATATTTTCTTTTTTTGTGCATAGTTTAACACTTTCCAGCTTTGAAGTTTATTCACTCAATATTTAGATTGTTTTGAACCCTCAGATTGTAGATCTTCAAATATTTCCACCGTAGCCAAATATTGTCATATCCTAACAAACCATATCAGCTTTCAGGTTATATAAAAATCTTATTTTTTAAATAAAAAGACACTAATGACTGGTTTTTGGTGTCCCAGGGACATAAATATTATGAAACTGTGTCTGTCACAGTGTAAAAATAAATAAACAATTTTATTAAAACTTTATCTCATAATTTGGGGGAAAGATAAATAGTTACAAGTTTTGTAATCAGTAGTGTGAAAAATACATATATATTTATCTGACAATTCTCAGATTATCTTACAGTTAAGCAATTATATATCTAAATTCTGAGAAAAGGTCAGTTTTGGAAGAAATAAAGTTACGATTTAGTGTTTACAATTACAAATTGTGAGATTCAAATAATAGATAAACTCTTAGAAAAATATCAGTATTGTGAGATGCAAAGAACATTCTGAGTTTGTATCTCATTTTAATATATCTTAGGATTGCTTAAATATAGCCTTTATGTTGACTTGTCCATTTGATAGCTCACCTAAAAATGAAAATTCTGTCATTATTTACATTCTTTCCCTCCACTGAAAGACCATGTAACCAAAACTTTGAATATCTAGGATAAAATACATCCATAATACATCTCTATACATGTGTGCTGATTGTTGTTAAGTTGTAAACAAAAATTTACGTTAAATATATTGTATATATGTTCATCCTGACATGGGATACAATTTAGGAACAAACCACTGGATTTATATGGACTCAGTTTCTAAGACTTTTTTTGAGTCTTTTAGGTTTTGTTTACCTTCACTTTCCAGTGGAAAAACAGAACCCTTTGATGATTCATTAATTTAAAATTTCACGTCTCACAGGTTTAAATCAGATGTTAATGAGAAAATGTGAACAGAATTTTCTTTTTTTTCCCATTAGGAGAACAATCTTTATAAGTTAGTGTCACTATTTTTAGTTGGTCTCCGCCCTCCTTGCAGCTTTGCTAGACACAGTCAAGCATCTCTGATTTCTAGTCATTATTTGTTAATTGTGGATTTAAGCTTGACATCAGAACAGATAAGATAATAATGTGATACTGCTGGAAAACTGTGTCAGTGTCTCTCAGTCTTACGTAAGGTTAATAGCAGCACTTTCCATCAGACGATCACCCAGTTACAGGCAGCTTAGAGTCCCCTTTTGATAACACTTATTATGGTGATACTGCAGGCAAAATGCATAGTTTTGATATTTTGAACTGCTTATCTGGACTTCTTGCATTTGTACATATATCAGTTGCTAAGTATATATATTTGTACATATATTTAAAGTGAACATCAAAAATGCACTTTTGAGTGTTTTTTTTGTCACTTTAGCTATTTGAGTCTGCATATTTTAAAGCTGATTTTTTCACCTTTAAGCTTTTTCAAATTTATTCATATCTATGTTCTAAAGATTTTTTGTTTTATATACATTTATAGATCGTAAATGTATATCATACATAAATGTAGATAATTTTTCATACATTTATAGATCATTATAAATATTTTATTTTTCAGAATTATGGGTATTTTTTTGTTTTAGAAACATATGCAAGTTAGTGCATATTTCATATATATAAACATTTAAAAAACAGCAATAAAAATATTTGCACTAATTGATATATTACATTAAGTGGGAAAGCATGATGATAATTTTAGTTGGATGGTTGGTTGGTTGGTTAGTTAAATAGTTAAACATTTAAAAACTTGTAATAGAATATTTGTACTCATTAATACAATACATTAAGTGGCGAAGCATGATGATAACAGTTTTTGATGATAAGAATTTTTTTTTCTTTTTTAAATATTTCCCAAATGATGTTTAGCAGAACAAGGAAATTTTCACAGTATGTCTGATAATTTTTTTCTTCTGGAGAAAGTCTTATTTGTTTTATTTTGGCTAGAATAAAAGCAGTTTTTTATTTTTAAAACCCATTTTAAGGTCAACATTTTTAGCCCCTTTAAGCTATTTATTTTTTCCATAGTCTACAGAACAAACCATCATTATACAATAACTTGCCTAATTACCCTACCCTGCCTAGTTAACCTAATTAACCTAGTTAAGCCTTTAAATGTCACTTTAAGCTGTATAGAAGTGTCTTGAAAAATATCTAGTCAAATATTATTTACTGCCATCATGTCAAAGATAAAATAAATCAGTTATTAGAGATGAGTTATTAAAACTATTTTGTTTAGAAATGTGTTGGAAAAAAATCTCTCCGTTAAACAGAAATTGGGGAAAAAAATAAACAGGGTGGCTAATAAATCAGGGGGTTGAATAATTCTTATTTCTGTCTTTTAGAATAATTTCTTATTCAACCCCCTGATTTATTAGCCCCCCTGTTTATTTTTTTCCCCAATTTCTGTTTAATGGAGAGAAGATTTGGTTGGTTGGTTGGTTGGTTGATTAGTAAGGTGATTGGTTGGTTGGTTGATTAGTTAGTTGGTTGTTTGGTTTGTTAGTTAGTTAGTTAAATAGTTAAATAAATATTTGAAAACTTGTAATAAAAATATTTGCACTTATTAATATAATAAATTTAAGCAGGGAAGTATGATCACTTTTAGTTAGTTAGTTGGTTATTTGGTTGGTTGGTTGGTTGGTTGGTTGGTTGGTTGGTTGGTTGGTTGGTTGGTTGGTTGGTTGGGTAGTTAGTTGGTTGGTTGGTTGGTTGGTTGGTTGGTTGGTTTGTTGGTTGGTTAAGGGAAACTGGTGAATTTTGAAAATGCTTCTTTTCCAGACTAATATATAGAAAACATCTAAGAGTTTCATTTGTCACACTTTAGCAGTTTGAGTCTGCAGGTTTTAATCACAATCCATTTTTTTAGAGGCAAATTTCACCAGATTTCTCAAATTTTTTTTAAATATATGTTCTGAATGTTCATTAAACAAGATGTTTACACATCATTATATGCAATTATTTTAGAAATGTATTGTAAATTTTTAATAGTTTTTTTTTGCGTAAATGCATAAACATAAAAAAACATGTAATAAAAATGTTTGCACTTCTTAATGTAAATCATCAACTGGGGAAGTATGATGGTAACTGTTAGTTTGTCCTATTCACTATTAGTGTCTTGCCTTAAACTTACATTAGGAAACATTTGGATCTAATTTGTCTAGTCTGTGTTATTAAAAGGATAGTCTTTCTATCGCACTATGTATGACTAACTTGACAGAATTGGAGTCTGAAACGTGCTCTGCTGTGTTTTTTAGGTGCAGCAGAGCATGCCACTGAAGCCAGCGAGGAAGATGAAAGGCAGAACTATGAAGAGAAGGCGCAGGAGATTGTGCAGAGTATTTTGCAAGAAGTGGTGAACACCGTGGCTGGAGGCGAGTTGTGTGTCTCTGAGAATGAGTCACATTTTTATTAATCACACCATTTTGAAAAAGTTGCTTTCATATATATTATAGGTAAACTAAAACTTATGATACGGTGCATTTGTTAACAATAGTCTGGGTTAACTAACATTAACTAACAATGATCAGTTTTAATTAATCTTTTTTGATGTTGGTTTATAAATAGACATTGTTGATTAATAAAAAGTTCATTACCTCATATTTAACAAATTTCTTTTTTATTTATTTTAAACTACTGAAATGAACCAAACTAAAGCTTTAATTAAAATAAATAAAACGTAGATGGACAAAACAAGCAAAATTAAGCTACGTTTATTAGCCAATAATAAAAGCTACAGCAAGATCTTAAGGATATTAAAATAACACTGGTTTTATGTGGTAAACAAGTGTGAGTTAAGAAAAATCAAAGATTAATAGTAAAAATATTTTTTTCAAATGATAATAGAATTAAAAAATTAATGACTAAAATGGAAAGGGAACATATAAATCTAAGAAGTAAATTTAATTAAAACAAATTATTTAAAAAAATTATCAATTATAAAATAAACAACAGAATTACTACAAAAAAAACCTTTAATAAAAAATGCTAAATATAGAGGAAATAATTCTATAATAATAATTAAATATAATTGAATTGTAACTACAATAGTATCTCAAAATGACACTACTGTTATTTTAAAAACAAGGCTGGATTTAGAAAGAAACGAAGCCGAGTAAGGTTGAAATTAGTTGATTTTAAATACAGTTATTATTGTGATTTTTTTTTTAAATAATGGTTTATAGATTAAAAGTAAATAAAAATGTAATTTATTCCTATGAAGTGTGTAGTTTTTTAGTAGTAGTGCATTTTAGTAATAGTAAACAAAACACAAAATACTAGTTTAGAGTTCCTCTTCGGGAGGGGAACTTCAATGCTATGTGGAAAAACTTTCACTATGGGGATTTTCTTCAGAAAGCCAATCATCTGAAAGAGTATGTAAACGGGCCAATGAAATGCCAATGAGTTGGCAGCTTCAGCTTGCGCACCTGATGCTCGTTGCAATTAATTTGGCTATAAGAGCCAGAGACTTCAACAGCCTTCTGAGAGAGTCGATGAGGGTTCCTCCAGCTGAGTTTCAGACAGAGAGTGAATGAGAATGATCTCCCGGTCCAGAGTGTGTGACACGCAGCGGCAGACGGTCAAGCTGGGTTTCTCTTTTGCCTGGTGTCCTTTGGGTCGGGTCCTCCAGAGCGGTATGTATTGTTGCGAATTTCCTAAAAGAGCAACACGGTCGTGCAGGATTTCTGGATGCGGTGGTTTCCTGTCCTCGGATGATGGGCACGAGCACTGCGTTTCATGTCTGGGGGTCCAGCATGTTAATGCGGTGCTCGCGGGCAGTGCATGCCATCACACGGTGGCATGTCTGTTGCGAAGTTAAGATCTCGGTTAGCTTTTGCAAAAGGGCCACCCACCCCTGTTGTCCCGCCGCTCCGCGGTGGGCACTCGGGCAGATCTGAGGGTTACAATGGGAGTAAATCTGCCACCCTCAGGATTGCGGACCTCTCGCTCCTTCATGCGCTTCATTTAAGCTTCGATAGAAGCGATCCATCCTCGGATGGCCGCCCTCTCACTTAATGACACAGAGGCTCAGATTTCCACCGCTGCATCGAAAGTTGGGCTGTCGTGGTCTGCCCTCCCCTCCGGAGTCTGGGTGTAAGTTGAGAATGAATTTCTCGCCTCCAGCTCTTCCGCGGGACCCCAGCGCTCTCTGGATCAGCACTCCCACTCCGTGCTGCCCCACTGCTGGTACGTCAGCGATTGTAGCGGTGAGTCCATTAGCGAGGGCTCTGCCTGCCTGGTTAGCGCGGCCCAGCCCTTCGCGGTGGCTCATACGCACGATCACCCTCGGCTACGCGATTCAGTTCACAAACGGCCTCCCAAGTTCACGGGGGTGTTTCTCACCAGAGTCATTCCATGTCTCCATACTCCACGCCACCTTCAGTTTTTTGCGGTCTGCGTCAAGGCAAGCCTGGCAGTACAAGTCCTCCCTTCAGGCTCTCTCTGTCTCCCTGGGTCTTCACCAAGCTCGCGGAGGGTGCCCTAGCGCCCCTGCAGCTCGTGGGCATCTGCATACTCTATTATCTCGGCAACTGGCTTATTTTTAGCTCATTCGCGGGAGCAATTGATTATGCACAGGGACAAGGTGCACTAGCACCTCCACCTATTGGGGTTTCAGGTCAATCAAGAAAAGAGCAAATTCGCCCCTGTGCAGAGGATCTCTTTTCTCGGGTTGGAGCTGGACTTGGTCACCATGACAGCGCGCCTCACCGGAGAGCGCGCTCAGCTAATGCCGAACTGTCTGAGAGAGTTCAACAGTCAAACAGTGGTCCCAATGAAATCTTTTCAGAGGCTCCTGGGGCATATGGCATCCGCAGCCGCTGTCACGCAGCTCGGATTACTCCATATGAGACCACTTCAGCACTGGCTTAACGATCGAGTCCCCTGACAAGCATGGCATGAGGGCACACACCGAGTGACTTTCACTGCGCTGTGCCGCTGCGCCCTCAGCCCCTGGAACGACCCCTCGTTCCTACAGGCCTGAGTGCCTCTAGGACAGGCGTCCAGAAATATATTGTCGTTTTGACAGATGCTTCCAGCACTGGCTTGGGGGCCGTGTGTTGCGGGCATGCAGCTGCGTGCCTGAGGAAAGGAACCCAGTTGCATTGGCATATCAATCGCCTAGAGCTGTTGGCAGTGTTCCTCGCTCTCCGCCATTTTTTTACCAGTGCTGGAGAGACAGCACGTGCTGGTCAGGACGGACAGCACGGCGGTGGTGGCGTATATCAACCATATGGGGGGTATCCGCTCTCGCCGCATGTCTCGGCTCGCTCGCCGTCTGCTCCCCCGGAGTCATACGCAGTGCAATCGCTGCATTCCATTTTTCCCCACCGAGCTTACCGTGCAGCCCATGCCCAGCCTGGGAAAATGGAGACTCCACCCCCGACTGGCCAGCTGTTAAGGGCTGCGCCTTTCTCTCTCTTACTCAGAGATTCGTGTGCTCTCGCTTGAGTTCTCTACTTGGCGAACCCTGCAAAGTGCACTGGCTACACAGCTGGCCCCGGGGTGTGCGTAATATGCATTTCTCCAGCGCTTTCTCCTCGAAGCGCGCATCCTTTAGGGCGTTGGCACCCGGCGCCTCTCTAACAGACATTGTAGAGCTGTGGGCTGGGTGACACCTTTTGTGAGATTTATTAATCTTGAGGGGAGCCGATTTCCTCACACGGTGAATGAGAAATTCGGTTAGGTGTTGTAAATGCTTTCTGCGCCATTTTCTCCAACACGGAGATACGTGCGTTTATTCACTCTGTCAGTTCCCCGCTTGGCGAACCCTGCAAATATTCCTCCTCAGCAGAGTAGTCAGGAGCTGGCCCGTTTTGTTGTTGGTATGCCCGCTGGTCAGCCCGCGTTCTGGGTATAGGTAGGCGATCTCATATGCTTATACTGCCATGTTCCTTCGCCATTATGATTGGCCATTAGCTGTTGAGGTGAAAGTCTTTTCCGCTAAAAAATGATGCTTGGATTTGCGCGTGCTGTGCTCTTATAGCCAAATTATTTGCAACGAGCATCAGGTGCGCAAGCTGAAGCTGCCAAATCATTGGCATTTCATTGTCCTGTTTACATACTCTTTCAGATGATTGGCTTTCTGAATGAAATCCCCATAGTGGAAGTTTTTCCACATAGCATTGAAGTTCCCCTCCTCGGGGAACGAGGGTTAGCTTAGTAAGTGGAGCGTTCTCTGTCCCTTTAAGGAAACATGTTTTTTTTTGTTTAATAGGTGGGCTAGAGGCAGTTTGATTTTGGGAGAGATAATCCTTAAACTGTTTTTCATGACTCAATCTAGTGTGCTTTTTTTGTGTGTGTGTTCAGAAGTAAAGGCAAGCCATGAGGGTGAGGCTGAGTCTGCTGAGGTCAGTCCAAACTCTCTGGAAGAGGAGGGAGGCTTGGGCAGTGACAGTGAAAATGTTCATGCCAACGGCATCCCTGGCACCCCCATCTCCGCCAGCTTCACCCCATCCCTGCCCGACGACAGGCTGTCTGTCTCCTCCAATGACACTCAGGTATCAGCTTACACTTCTGCCTTTAAATAGATCTGAAATGAGAAATCAGATGTGACACATGAATTGTCTTCATTCTACAAGTTTCAATATTTTAAGCATCCTCCGCATTATTAACAAAAAATTCCTATCATCGCTCTGTAAAATTTGACAAAATAATAAAATTGCTGTAAAATAATGACAAATTCATCTGTCATTAAATATTTATCCTCAGCTTAGTGTTGTCAAAAGAATAGAGTTTGGTACTTTAATGCTGTGTTCACACCAGACATGGAACGCGTAAATAAATCGCCGCATTCGCACAAAAATAGATGCGTGAACATTTTGAGCTTACTGGCTTCATTCGCGCATCAAATTCACTTCACAATAGATGCTGTTTCACATCATGGGCAGGGTTTCTGTCTGCCCGGTGACTCTAGCTTCGTTGCTAAATGGCTAGATCCACTAGATCCTTTCAGAGGTGTACCCAGCCCTATGAGTTCATCAACTTCTCCAGACACTATACCTGGACCATGGTGGCTGGAGTCTAGCTCAGTTTGATGAACTGTTGTCCGGTGTTGGCAAGAGGATTTCCCCTTGGGCAACAGGCACTACGTCATAATCAATCCCCTACAAGAGCGAGCTCATGATTGACGCATCGCGAATGTCAGCTGAAGTTTACATTTTCCAACTCGAGCGATTCACGTGAAACGTGCTGCAGGATGTCTATTCGCGTCTGTGCATTGACTTAACATGTAAATCACTCGCGATTGACGCTTCGTCTGCGTTTGGTGTGAACGCAGCCTGAAAAACCTCTATTTACCACTAACATTTGAGCACAATGGCCAATCAATGGTTTTAAAGGACATTCTCAACAGCACTCAAATGTTAGCGGAATATGGACGTTTTTAAAATTTCAGTATCGATTGCTAGCGAATTTGATACTTTTGACAACACTACTTCAGGTAGTTTTAAACCCTTGAGACTTTTGTTTATCTCCGGAACACAAATGAAGATATTTTAGATGAAACTCAAGAGCTCTTTTTTCAACCTCCATAGACGGCAAGTGTTACAACATTTCCAGAATTTTCCAAAAATGCTGTAAAACATTCCATGTGATCTCATTGGTTCATTTACAATTTTTATAACACATCAAAAATATGTGTTTTGTTGCTGACGTATAAAGCCGTGGTCACATTGCACTTTCGCCCCATAGACTTCCATTCATGCAGACTGAAAACGCAAGCTCATTCCACAAGTTTTGCATGTCAATACATTAGAAAGCTCATGCTTGGTGAACTCTGACCTGTGAAATCGCATCACATGATTGCATGAGACCAATAGAAGATCAAAACTTGACCTCTCTGTACAGAAATTTAAGATATGGAGCAATTGTTCGCTTTATCAATGTCAATTTGACACTTGGTGTTTTGCAACAATAGTGAGGAGGCGTTAATGCTTTTAATTAGAGTATCAAATCCGTGGCCATTAATTGACATGCATTAAAATATCCTCCCTTTATTTATTTTTTTTTCAGCAAGGGGGGCAGAATGAGAGTAAAAATAGTAATTGTTTCTGCATTCATATTTGTGTTTAGCATAGAACACTTTAATTAGCATTATAAGTGAACATCAAGGATCATATTAAAATAATGCTAAAAATCCACATCATGACCCCTTTAGTGGTACACAATCAATAAAGTGTGACTTTTTACAAGTGTAATTGTTTTTGACTGTTTTGATATCATAACTAAACTGTTTGCATGAAATATTTTGTGAAAATATAACCTAGTTCTCTCTCATCTTGAAAGTAATCCAACTTTTGTTTTGTAGTAGTAATAAAAAACTTTTGTAAATAAGATTCACACTGTATTGATGGCTTGTTTATAATTAAAAGACCCACATTATGCCTAAAATCTTTTTTTCTTTCTTCTTTTTTCCTCTTGGAATAGTGAAGCAAAAATAGTTTTGGAAATAATAGTTCTGGTGTATGGTAGTCTTGCTTATAATTAAAAGTCTCACATTATGCCAAAAATCTGCAGGTTTTTTTTGCCTTGAAGTAGTAAAGCATAGAAACTTTCTTGTAAATTAGAGCTGCTGTTTGTTTCATGCTTGTTTATAATTAAAAGTCCCATATTATGTATAAAATCTGTTTGTTTTCTTGCATGTTTTCTTTTCTTTTTTTTTCTTTTTTTTTTTGATTGAAGTGTATTTCAGGCTTGGTTATAAATAAAGTATTCCATTATAGTTTTTTGAGAAAGTAGTGAATCATAAATGCTTTTACAAATAAGAATCCTTTTTTTTTCTCTCTTTTAAAGCTGCAGTCACACTAGAGTTTGAGCTTGCGAAATTCTGTCGTATGGCGCTGCGACAAGGGGCGGGATTAAACAAGATGATTAGGCATTAAAAAAAGCGAGCAATTGCTCCATGTTTTAAATTTCTGTTCAGTGAGGTCATGTTTTGGTCCTGGATTGGTCTAACGCAGTCAAGTGATGCAATTTCGCAGTTCAGAGTTCACCAAGCTTGAACTTTGCACCTCAGAGAAATGCAAAACTTGATGCATGACCCTGCGTTTCCGGTCTGACACATTCGCATGCGTATGAATAGAAGTCTATGGGGAGAAAAGTGCAGTGTGACTGCAGCTTAACTCTGGAAATAGTAAAACATAAACGCTTTTTATAATATGGGTACCACTATATGTAAACTAAGCATTAATATTTGTAATTTTATTGTATTTTTTAAAAAATACATTAGTATTGTATCAGCAAACTCATATGTCACTCAACCTCTAATTGATAAATGTTGTTAATATATAAGCACATTATAAGTACATAATTAATTAGTATGTACACTTTATTAGGTACACCTGTCCAACTGCTTGTTAACGCAAATTTCTAATCAGCCAATCACATGGTTGATGGTGCCAGATGGGCTGGTCTGAGTATTTCAGAAACTGCTGATCTACTGGGATTTTCCCACACAATCATCTCTAGGGTTTACAGAGAATGATCTGAAAAAGAAAAAATATCCAGTGAGGCGCAGTTCTGTGGGAGCAAATGCCTTGTTGATGCAAGAGGTCAGAGGAGAATGGGCAGACTGGTTCGAGCTGATAGAAAGGCAACAGTAACTCAAATAACCACTTGTTACAACCGAGGTATGCAGAAGTTGGACCACCAAAATTGGACAATAGAAGATTGGAAAAACGTTTTTGGCAAGAACACCATGAAAGCATGGCTCCATCCTGCCTTGTAGCAACTGTTCAGACTGGTGGTGGAAGTGTAATGGTGTGGGGGGATATTTTATTGGCACACTTTGGGCCCATTAGTACCAATTGAGCATTGTGTCAATGCCACAGCCTACCTGTGTATTGTCGCTGACTATGTTCATCTCTTTATGACCACAGTGTACCCATCTTCTCATGGCTACCTCCAGCAGACTAACGCGCCATGTCATAAAGCATGAATCATCTCGGACTGGTTTCTGAGTTCACTGTACTCAAATGGCCTCCACAGTCACCAGGTCTCAATCCAAAAGAGCACCTTTTGGATGTGGTGGAACGGGAGATTTGCATCATGAATGTGCAGCCGACAAATCTGCAGCAACTGTGTGATACTATCATGTTAATATGGACCAAAATCTCTGAAGAATATTTCCAGTACCTTCTTGAATCTATGCCAGTAAGGATTAAGCCAGTTCTGTTGGCAAAAAGGGGTCCAATTCAGAACTAGTAAGGTGTACCTAATAAAGTGGCCTGTGAGTGTATATTTATATTAAATGCAACCTGCCTTGAGCATTTTAAACTTGAAGTTATCTCACTTTGAAAATAAGTACATCATAAATTTGGTCTGTGTGAGCATACAGTGATTGCAAAAACATTAAAGTCTTTAATTTGATTTTTAAAACTATTTTGCTATTAAACACAAAGATATTCACATATCATATATATTTTTTTACTCTCCAGCTTTATTTGTGGCTCCTGTATCTGCTTAATAGACCAATTTTATGCTACTTTTATGGTTGTTTTATGTTATGTGTGCCACATGATAATGAATGTTCCAGCAGTTAAATTTGATTGTCACAACATGATCATTTCTCCTTCAGGAATCAGTAGCCACCTCTGGTCAAGCACCAGGTGCAAAGTTTTCCCACATTCTCCAGAAAGATGCATTCCTGGTGTTTCGTTCCCTCTGCAAACTCTCCATGAAGCCTCTTTCAGATGGACCGCCTGATCCCAAGTAAGCCTGTCATTCTAAATTAAACATCGGACCCTAGACAAAAGGAATTGTTTATTTGTTGTACCAAATGCTACCAAAAATCACTTCTCCAGCCAGGGTCCATTATAGTTTAATGCATTTTTTCCCCATTTGCTCTTCTGCTAATCTGACATTAGAAATATTTTTCGAGCAAGAGTGTTGACAGCATCAGGCATTGTCCTTTAGCAGGTGAATAGAGCTGTCAGAGGCCAAGATAGATGTTCATCCCCATCATTTGAAGAGAAAGAGAGTCATTTGTTCTGATGTGTCTTTAGGGCAGTGATGCAGGAAGCTGGTTTTCAGTGCTATTGATCACTCTTTGTCAAATGGACCAGGACCTGTTGACCCCTTTTGATTTACATCTGGGCTGGACTTAGAATCAGTTATTTATAGTGGTGCTCACTGGGGGAGCAGCTCTGTTGTTGTTATTGTAAAAACAAGGTAGTGGGGCATGTTTGATACCTTAAATCTCATGGGTTTTTTATTAAAGTAGTTTTATTGAAGTATCCATAAGCAGTCCAAGCAGGCACAGGACGTCAACATGACGTCAGATTGATGTTGTACCCCAGCGTCGTGGGATGTTGCATTTTGGGTGGAAATGAAAATCAGGTTGACGTAGGAACCCAATGTCAGACCAACGTCAATGTCCAATGTTGGACAAACCTTGGATTTTAGTTACTTTCCAACGCGACCTAAAAACAACCAAATATTAACGTCTAATAATGTAACAGCTTGACGTTGTGTGAATGTTATTGCTATGACGTCTATCAGACGTTAGATATCAACGTCATTTGACGTTGTTATTGGACATCAAAACAACATTGTCCTTAAGGCTGGTTTATGCTTTTGCGTTGAGCGATCGTTGTGACCCTTCATTTATACTTCTGCATGCTGTTTGTGTTGCTCTGCAATAACAATTCTAAAACGCTAGCTGGCAATACGTTATGTTATGTTCCTCTGTGTCGAGTTTCTTTGCGTGTGTTTGGTTTTTCTGAATGCTACCTGAATGTACAAGTAGCTAAAACTCGCTCATCCCGAGACAGCGACCGGCAGACATGTAACAACTTTAATCATAAGGTAAACACAAAACATATGAAGCTCCTTCACGGGACTTGTGATTTGTAATTACTCGCTCCATTGGGCTCGCGGCTCTCAGCACCCCCACACTCGGCACAGCTGCAATCACAGAGCTTGCACTACATGTCGGTGTGATATGTAGTTACATTTTTTTTTTTTTAGAGGTGTGCAACCATGCGAAGGCTGCGCCGGATGCGTTTGCTTAGACATCATGTCTAAAGGAATCATCCTTTAGACAGTGGCTAGACACTGAATTTTGGTCACCTGACATCACAACCTAAATCTAACTTAATATTTTTATCGTCTTATGATGTTGTGTGCCTGCTGGGGTCTCTTTGTTAACAAGTTTGTACAGTTTTGGGAGCTGAATAAAAAACTCAGTCATTTCATATGTTGTCATATATGGGGTGTAATATATATTGCATATATGTTTATGTTTTTATGTTTGTTTATTTGTTTTCATTTTATTTTATATCAACTTGATTTAGTTTTTTTTGGGAAAACAATTTTTTATAGTTTTTGGTTAAAGCCAGCACTACTCAGTGAATCTGATTTTGTTTCTTGAATAAGAGTCAACAGTGTTTTTTTTATTTAGTTTAAATGCTTTTTTGTGCTATTATTTGCAGTCTTATGTTATCGGATAAATCAGATAAGACCTGTCATAAGTGTGGGGGAAAAAATCAACCTAAATGCATTTTGAGTTAATTTTGACGTTGAAGATATGCATAATTCTTTTTTTTTTTTATGTAGTTTTTTTATAATGGAATGAAACTTTCCGAATGCTTTAAGACATATATTTTCAAAGATGTTTTACAATTATTTATAAAAAGATAATACCATTTTAAAGAATCATTTTTCTTTTTCAATGTGTACTTTTATCTAATATTTTAGCCTCTCCACATCTAACACACTACTTGGGGTTTGTTTTGTTTGTTTGTTTTTGCTCTACATATTAATGGACCATGTAAAATAAATTTTATCTGAAAGTGAATATTAATAAAATTATAATGATTTATAATGTTTGAAAGCTTTTCATGGTAATATTTATACTTGCATTAGATTTTTAAATTTTTTTTGATCACTCATGATTTATAAACCTAATGTATGTAATGAATAATCACCTAAGCAAAAATCCATTTCATTTGATTGACTCATCTCCCTCCAGATCCCATGAGCTGCGGTCCAAGGTCCTCTCTCTGCAGCTCCTCCTGTCCATCCTGCAGAACGCTGGCCCCATCTTCAAGACCAACGAGATGTTCATCAACGCCATCAAGCAGTACCTGTGCGTAGCGCTGTCTAAAAACGGCGTCTCCTCCGTCCCTGAGGTGTTCGAGCTGTCGCTTTCCATTTTCCTCACCCTCCTGTCCAACTTCAAGACGCATCTCAAGATGCAAATCGAGGTGCCTGAACTCTGTTCCCCCCTGAATCATAACATGTCTTGCCCTGATAGCATCAGTCTGCAAAGCGTCTGGCTGACAAGCTGGATTTATTTGAGCCGTGCTTTAAAATGAAAGCTTATTATTCTGCCTCTGTCTCTATGTCTGTTTGTGTGTGTCTCATTCCAGATGAGTGTGTTAGGATGTATTGTTTGTAGTGTTGTGCAATTAAGGGGATAGTACACCCAAAACTGAAGATTCTGTCGTCATTTACTCAGCTTTTACTTCCTGTTTGAGTTTCTTGCTTTTGTTGAACACAAAAGAGGATATTTTGAAGAAGGGTGAATAAAGAAGAACCATTGACTTCTGTAGTATTTGTTTTTCCTACTATGGAAGTCAAATATCCTCTTTGTGTTTAATAGAAGAAAGAAACTCTTTGGTAAATAGTGAGTAAATTTATATTATTTTTGAGTGAACTATGCCTTTACATAACTTATTTTGTTACAGATCTTGGCAACACTGTTGCAGCAGTAGTGTTATTGTTTTGTTACTGACTTGGTATTCTTTTTTTTCCCCTAGGTGTTTTTCAAAGAGATTTTTCTGTATATTCTGGAAACGTCCACAAGCTCGTATGACCACAAGTGGATGGTCATTCAAACTCTAACTAGAATATGTGCTGGTATGAACTGCTTTTCTTTCTCATCTCATTTTCAAAGTAGTGTCTGTTTTATTAATGAAATATATGGCAGGATCTATTCAACAGCCTGTATTTCATTAAATTAAATTTCATTAAATGTTATTTGGCTGCACGGTGGTGCAGTGGGTAGCACGATCGCCTCACAGCAAGAAGGTCGCTGGTTCAAGCCTCGGCTGGGTCAGTTGGCATTTCTGTGTAGAGTTTGCATGTTCTTCCCGTGTTGGCGTGGGTTTCCTCTTGATGCTCTGGTTTCCCCCACTGTCCAAAGACATGCGCTATAGGTGAATTGGGTAGGCTAAATTGTGAATGAGTGAGTATGGATGTTTCCCAGTGATGGGTTGCAGCTGGAAGAGCATCTGCTGCGTAAAACATATGCTGGATATGTTGGCGGTTCATTCCGCTGTGGCAACCCCAGATTAATAAAGGAAAGAAAAGAAAATGAAGGAATGAATGAATGAATAAATGTTATTTGTGATTATATCAACATGCTGCATCACTGGTAAAAAAAAAGAGGCTAAAACGTATTTAAAAAAAAAAACATTGAAATCTCGTTTCTGTTAAAAAATAGGAGATAAAAAATGGCCATTTTTTTAACAATCAAGTGTTTTTTGTTTGTGGTTGGAGGTTTTTTTGGTCATTGTTTTACTTGATCTTTGCAGTAACACTTAGCAATAAGGTATTATTAGTTAATGTATTTACTAACATAAAAAAAACTATGAACAATACCATTATTACAGCATTTATAAATCTTTGTAAACGTTACTTAATGAAAATGAAGTCATTCAATTTTAGTTTAGGTCAAAAATTCGAAGTTGTGCTTGTTTACATTAGTTAACTCACATAGTTACTTATGTAAACAAGCACAACTTTGGATTTTAATAATGCATTAGTAAATGTTGAACCATTATTATTACATTTTGTACAAATGTTGTTTATTTTTAGGTAATTTTAGTAAATACAATAGCTAAAATTAACTAGTGAAGCCTTATTGTAAAGTGTGCTTTCTTTGCAATCTGGCAATGTGTGATGTTTAACAAAAAAAGTAATACAGTTTATAAATAATATACATTTCACTGTTTTAGAGTTTGAGAATTTATTGCTTTACCAGTTTTATTATGTTAAGAGTGTGTTCATTTATATCATAAATAATGCCCATCCTATAATATATTAATAAACTTCATAAATAAATTAATAAAGATAAATCATATAAATCATGCATATGCATTTTCATGCTTTAGAATTGTCCTTGTAAGTGAAAGTACAATAGTTTAGCGTAATTTTAGTGTAATTTTGAGCAAAATAATCAAGCTAATCAATTTGCCATTATCCAGCATAACATAAATGTAGGTTCCCTTTAAATTAAACTAGACTAAAAAGCTCATGTATTCGACTAAAACTTATAAAACAGGACCAGATTAATTTAAACTAAAACTAAAAAGTAATTTTGACAGAACTACAAGGACAGAATACACTATATAACAAATAAATGACAAAATAACATTGTTTCAGTTATGTTCTATTGTTTATGCAAGTACAGTAATATTGTTTTATTTCTACCCCACAGATGCACAGAGTGTGGTAGATATCTATGTTAATTATGATTGTGACCTGAATGCTGCTAATATTTTCGAGAGGCTGGTGAATGACCTCTCAAAGATTGCACAAGGACGAGGAGGCCATGAACTGGGTACAACCCCACTTCAGGTAAGCACACAAAAATGGCGCTGTAAGCTTGTATGGACTGCTACAACTGATTTGCAACAGCTTAATTAGCTAAATAATCTGTTTTATTTCTCTCAGGAGCTGACTTTAAGAAAGAAGGGATTGGAGTGTCTGGTGTCCATTCTCAAGTGTATGGTGGAGTGGAGCAAAGACCAATACGTCAACCCCAATTCCCAGACAAGTCTTGGTAAGGCAATCCGTCAGCCTCTGTGGATCAAAGCATCAATACTAGCTTTTCATCTGGTATAATACCTACAGAACCTTGTTTAGCCCCTCTGTATCCTGATATGTTTTAGATCCCAGCAGTTGCATTGCATACTCCACGTTACGACCGTGGTTTTTCTAAATGAGTCTCCTCAGAGTGCATTTATGCTGCTTTCCAGAGGATTCTGACTTGTGCAGAACCAAATGGATAAACAGTTGCTTTTGAGGACAGCTCGCTAGGACTCCTGTGCCTCAAAGAGAGGCAGGAAATGCTATTCGCTGTGATGGCTACGCAGCCCTTTCATCTTAATCAAATGGCCCTGAGGCTGTTATTCAACACCGAGGCATGGCCTGACAACAGGGAGGCAGTCAGCAGGCTCCCTGAACAATGTAAAACTGAGCTTCTCATATGAGTTACCAACATGTGTCAGGGTGGAGACTGGCTATTTAGAACTAGGGGAATTTTGGTCATATCAAGCTTGGCTTCATTGGCTCGATGAAGGAGAGGCTCTGATGGCCAAAAGGGAAGTTTCTGTGTTACCTAAAGCCAACTGAAGTCTTTTAGTAATCAATCAATCAATCAATCAGAAACCAGAGATTAGTTCTTTTTGAATGACAAATAAAGTTCTAAAAAACAACCTTATGGGAAGCTCACACCAGACATGGCTTGCACGAATAGATCGCACTATTCACACTTTTCGTTATCTCACTTCAAAATCACGGCAAATTCGCTTCACAATAGATGCAGATTTGCATCATGAAAGGGCGTCTGTCAGCCTTGTGACTCCAGTTTTGTTGCTAATTGGCTGACATGGATTTTATTAAGAGAGTAGCTGTTCTTTATGTGCTTTAAGAAGGTTGAAAAACAGCGTAGATTTGTTTGGGCGCCATGTCTGGGTCCATTAGATTCTTCAGAGGTGCACTCAGCTCTTTGAGTTCATGAGCTTCTCCAGAACCCCCTACTAGAGCAAGCTCCGGATTGGTTAATCCAGCATGAATGTCTGCCAAAGTTCAGATTTTTCAACTCGATCGATTTGCATGAATCTTGCATAAAGTGCATCAAAAGCCTGAAGTGCTCAATTTGCACCACCTCGTTTGTGCCACAGAATGTCTGATTGCCTCTATGCATTGACTTAACATGTAAATCACTCACTCTTGAGGCTTCATTTGCGTCTGGTGTGACCGTACCATTAAAAGCACATAATAGTGTGTTAACAACCATTCAGAATATGGCAGCAACCAATTAGTACTCTAGAACTCCATCAAAACACTCTTTGCAGCTAATAGCAATGAACCAAATAGCAATACGAACAATTACTCAGACCTCTATAACAACCATCTAACATTGCCCAGAAACCACCTAAAGTTGTCTTGAATCCTCAAAGCATTTAGCTGTCAACCATTTATTTTTCTATTTACACTAATACATTTAGTTTTAAAACTGTGTTTTAGAACGTATTGTATGTCATACTTTTATAATGGCCATTATTGATTATTAAAACTGATATTCAGCGAAAGAGACAGGTTATGCTTCATATTTTTCAATGAAAATGAAAGGTAGTTATCTTATAGGCTTTGTTTTGTTATAAATATGCATATAGGGAAGATGACGGTTATATAAATATGTAGCGACATGACGCCTCAACATTTTTGGTTCCTTATGTCATGTTTTATTTTGTTGTTAAGATGTAGCCAGGGGGATGTGAATGATGTTATAAAGTACACTGTTCCCTTTGAAGATTTACCCGACGTGTCTTCAGGAGTCTGTACTTACAAGGAAAGGATGCAAGACTGAACTTTATTCACTTAATATTGCGAAATAGCCCCAATCAGATGTCAAATGTCTGCAGCCATGCCTCTGTTTTCATATGTCTCTGTTTACCCCCATCCACACTAACACAGAGCAGCAGCATTTTAAAACCAAAATGGCCTCTTCAGTGTTTTCAAAATGTTCTGTTTTCAGGGCTCAAAATCTCTGAGGTAGTTTGGACGGAAGGTGTAACCGTAGCAAAACTTGCTCGTTTTTAAACCAAAAATGTATTAGTGTAAACGGGGCCTTAGAATACATTACCAACCTCCTAGCAACACTCTACAAACTACCAGAAAATACACCATTTATTTTATATTTTTTGGTTTCAACTTTATTAAACACCTAGCAACCACCATTCAAAACACTATTGGCACCACTTGACAATGTCCTACAAAGCCACCATAATTTGTCTTGGAATTACACAGCAAGGCACAGACAACCATTGAGAAAACTTTAACAACTACCTAGCAATACCTTAGAATCCACCCAAAACCCTCTTTAAACTGAAAAGCAATGCCTAGCAACTTCTTAGAACAACCATTTAGCACCCTAGAATCCACCTAAAAATTATATTTGTGTCACGTAGTAATATTTTAATAATATTTAGAAATCTGTAGCAACCACCTAGCAACAGCCTAGAATCCACCTTATAGTCTCCTGGGCTGCAGTCAACTTCACTTTTAGGCCAATTTTACACTTGCTGTGGTTATACCTTCCATGCACATTACCATAGAGATTCTCTAAAATCTCAAAATGTGTTATTTTTTTATTGAGAGCCATGACATTTAATTGGCAAATGTTTATAATACTGTTACAGTACTGTTTGCTTTCATCTAGACCCAATAGCTACACTTACGTACATGTATAGACCTTTAAGTCCTAATCGTCCAATCAGATCGTAGGATACCTATGTGGGTAACTCTTCAAGTGCATTGTTTTTTTTAGGTCACTAATCAAGGCTTTCAGATTCTTGAATTGTCAACATGTTGGCCAATAAATCTTTGTTCTTTTCTCTTAATGGACGCACATCAAAAGGGAGAGCAGGTAATGGCAGCTTCTAGTGACATTAGAATTGATTGCATCAGCTTGGGCTGTGTAAACTAGATAGTGGACTCTTAATAGTCCTTTGTGTTGTGGCCCTATTAGCTTTTGTATGTCAAACTGGTAAGTTGCATTTTGTTTTGAGTTTAAGAAGAACAGGCAAGTCTCTCCCAGCTTGCTTGTCTGATCATTCCAAGGGAAGAAACTGTGAGAGATAAAGAAGTGACCCGACAGCTCATGTTACAGTGATAGCTACCCACTAAATCTTTTACAGTGTTTCCAGTGTGCAATTAGATCCTGCAAACTGCAACCATGGCTTCCACATACCCGACCGCCTATTTGTGTTGCTTTGCACCAACTTTAGATCTGTTACTTTGTGTATTCAGGTCACGCTGCTCTTCCTCCAGTCCCCATCGTGCTGTTTTTTGTGATACGAGTCAGCAGAGACCAAAGACTTTATTAGAGAAGTGTTGTATTGGGAAACTCAAATAGGAAGCCAAGCCAGAGAAAAGACTCAATACACCAACACGCATTTGAGCCAAACAGGATTTCCAATAAATCATGCTGTCTCTACTCTCTAGGCTGTTTTACAAACGGGCTCCACACTTCTTCTGCTTTTTCTGAAACCTCATCTGAATTTCATTTTCTTCTTTCTCAATCAGGCCAAGAAAAGCCTTCAGAGCAGGAGAGCAATGAGTCGAAGCATCCAGAAACGATTAACCGCTACGGCAGCATTAACTCTTTGGACTCCACTGCATCATCGGGCATTGGGAGCTACAGCACGCAGATGTCCGGAACAGACAACCCAGAGCAGTTTGAGGTCCTTAAACAACAGAAGGAGATCATAGAGCAAGGCATTGACCTGTAAGCCACCAAGTTAAAATCCAAAAACATCAAATCAATTTCTGCACAATACAAGATGTTGTACGTTTTTAAATAACATCAAAACATTGCTGGACTACAAATAAGAACTGCTTGAAACAGAGTCCAGGGTTACCGTGACCATCAAGACTGTTTTGAACTAAGGATGCTCATAATAACCGATTTACCGTTAACCGAAATGGTGCCTTTTTAACCGATTAATGGTATCAGATAAACAATAATTT
>CAIGQZ010001197.1:3566809-3606809 GCA_903798205.1 Danio tinwini
GATTTTTCCTCTTTGTTAAATTTGTATTTAATATTTTTCTATAACATGTAAATTTGGGTGTACAAGTTTTTGGACCGTTATTGTAAGTTATTTTGTTCGATAAGCTTCAGATTTGTCTTCAGTACTGTCCAATCTAATGTATATGCACACATATAATATTGTATAGCTTCCTATTAAAAAATATTAATTTTAAAGAGAGATTTGTGAGGAGTGTACTTGTATATTTGACAGGTTTGTTAGGGAAATTTGGAGCTAAACTTTGCTGGGCATTGGAATTCCAGGAACACATGACACACACTGATTTCTATTAGCTAAATCAACTTTTGAAGTGTTGTGAGCAAATTTTAATATATTAAGCTCAATCAGACCAATGTCAAATGAATGTGGAATCAAATTTCTGATAAAAAAGCCATTGTAGGATACACATCTTTTTTTCAAGTGCAAACTTTCTCCCTAGTGAAAATAACTTTCTGAACTACTGCAACATTTGCACATCAGAGGAAATTGAAATCAAATGAAAATTATGAAAGGCTGTCAATGTTTGTGTTATTTCCAGCTGTGTTGATTCTGTGTTGATAACTTATGTTAATGTTCTATGTACCAAAATGCACAGATTCAACAAAAAACCAAAGAGGGGCATTCAGTACCTGCAGGAGCAAGGCATGCTGGGAACAACGCCTGAAGATATTGCCCAGTTTTTACATCAAGAGGAGAGACTTGATTCTGTAAGACCATTGTTGACTGTATTTATTTGCTTTGTTTTTCCTAAGAACTGGGGCCACAGATAGTTAGATAAAAGTGCATCACAGCAGTAAATAAACTATAATAAAACTCTGTGTATGCAGCTGCAGGGCTTTTCCGCAACATTTTTGACAAACAAAGCAAAAAAGTGTTGCCAAACTTCCACTTAAAGATGATTTGATCCTTCAGCATGATGAATCGGCAACTCATTTGCTCTTTCATCGGGCCTCAAAAGACTCCAGCGGTAATGGGTAAAGTGAGCTCCTTATATCTGCCCTAAAATTAGGGCACTTCAGCAGATCAACCCTCAGACTGAATGACTCGAGATGTGCTAGAAATACTTTAGCAGATCTACACTCAATACATTCTCTGTGTGGATTTAGAGTCACGAAGGACTTTTTCTGCTATTCATTTCACTACCTACGCAATCAATATGTGACTTATTGGCCGTTTTCTTTCAGATCCAGGTAGGAGAGTTTCTCGGAGACAACGACCGCATCAATAAAGAGGTCATGTATGCCTACGTCGACCAAATGGACTTCCAGGGCAAAGACTTCGTGCCGGCGCTCCGCATGTTCCTGGAGGGTTTTCGCCTGCCCGGCGAAGCTCAGAAAATTGATCGCCTGATGGAGAAATTTGCTGCTAGATATTTAGAATGCAACCAAGGGTGAGTGTGACGGTTGCGACAGATTAGCCTACATCACTAATTATGCTACAAACACTAAACCTGTCTCTTTATCTCTCTCCTTAGGCAAACACTGTTCGCCAGTGCTGACACTGCATACGTTCTTGCGTATTCAATCATCATGTTGACTACCGATCTACACAGTCCACAGGTTAGTACACAACACACTGATTGGTCACTGGAATTTTAGGCGAATGCGGAATTAATTTTCATTTATTCCCGAGTCTATGAATTTTAATGCGAATGTCAAAGCTGGAAATGGCTGTTAGGTGTTCTGTCTTGACATGTAAGCTAACTCTAGGGTGATGGACGTTTCTGAGACGCAACAGAAAACAAGAGAAAGAGCGCTTCTGATCTGTTGTTTCCTTTATCTTGGCACAGGTGAAGAATAAAATGACGAAAGAGCAATACATCAAGATGAACCGAGGTATCAATGACAGTAAAGATTTACCGGAGGAGTATCTCTCAGCCATTTATGATGAAATCGCAGGGAAGAAAATCTCCATGAAGGAGACAAAGGAGTTAACTCTCAAATCAAATAAGCAAAGTGAGTATTTGGAATATAAACCTTCAAACTTGGAGACAGTAGCAAACAATAGTATGATCAAGTAGTCTCTTACAAATACTATAATTGGACAAATGCCTTTTTACTTGTTGGGGTTATGCAATCCTTAGATTAATTTTTATAAAAAAATAAATGACTAGTGGACTGTGGATTATCCCACTTTTTATTTATTTACTTATTATTGAAAAACAAAATGTTGTAGTATTTTTTTTTTTACCTAAAATAGTTTGGATTCATAATAAAATATTCTAGTATTTGGGAATAATTATTAAAGTAGGTCTGAAGTGATTTATACAATAATTTGCTTTGTCAAAGTTTTTGTTATCAAAAAATAAATAAATAAATAAAACCGTAATAATAATTTAAGCCATGTGGTTTTTGCCATTTCGCCATTTGCATAAGTTGCGTTCCAAATAACGCTCAACCATGAAGTGCAGGGTTGCCCAAACTGGGTTCTGGAGGGCCGGTGTCCTGCAAAGTTTAGTTCCAACTCCAATTATGCGAGTTCAGACTGCACTGTTTTCAAAGCAGTGGCGTCACGGATGTTTTCACACTGCATGACTATCAGAGGCAGCGTTTTGTTGCTGCTGTGTTTACACTGCAAGATGGATCGGCACACTGCATGACTACAATAGGAGTATCGCTGACAACTTTGTCTAGTTCCGCAAACTACGTCTCTCTCACAATCAAACACATGCAAAAAGGGACATGGAAACAACTCGAGGTCACGTAGTATATATTTTGTTAGTAACTACATAATGAGAAAGAAACCTTTAGTGGGGTAGAAAATGTTCTTATTTTGCACACCTGGGTTTTCAAGGGAACTTGCAACTTTTTTCTTTTTCAACCAGGTTGTGGTATTGCTCAGATGACACGTCAAACAGACACGGGCTTCTGCCAAATTTACAGCCATTTTTCTCCATTTCTTGGGTCCGAATAGACAAAAACCTTCCGTTGGCCGGCAGATACCCATACTTGTGGATGCTGCTCTCTTATTAGCTGTAGGTTATCACCGGTGTTTAGCATGCCAAATATCTCATGGGTGCCGGCGACTCATCTGCGATTCTCTGAGATTACCCTTTTGATAGCTTACACTGTGTGATTGTTCCTTACGTGAATGAGCACCGATTTGCCTGTGATTTCAGGCATTTGTCTGCGATTTTTTCAAAACCTGTGGGCGAGTCAAAATCTGAGCTAAAATCATGCAGTCTGAACTCAGCTGTAGACACACCTGAACCAGCTAATCAAGCTCTTTCTAGGTATACTAGAAACTTTCAGGGAGGTGTGTTGCAGGAATTTGGATCTAAACTATGCAGAATACCAGCCCTCCAGGACTCTGTTTGGGCACTTATGTAGTATATGACTTTAGTGTCATCCCAGATCGAGCACAATTTTATTTATTTATTTTTTTTTACTAACCAGAGAATCAAACCATTTTCCAGTCACCTTTTAACTGTTGCCAAATTGGTTGAATAAATTACCAAACTACCAAATAGTATGTCAGGAGTACAACCGCATTCTTAGGAGAATTTTGCTTGCTTTATTCAACATAAATAAAGTAATCCAGCCTTAGCACCTGATAGCCCCTCCCTTTCTGCTATATCTGTGACCATTTAACTTTTTTCTTTTTATTGGTTAGGTAAACATCCTGGTAAATAAAGTGCTTTTTTTTTTCGTGTGTATGCACCAGTATTTATACTATAAAATGGCTTAGAATAGTACATTAGTAAGCAATTTGGGACACAATTTTGTAGTCTCAACTGTTTCTTGTAGTCAGAGTAATAATAGTAATTATACACCATAATAATGTACGTCATATTTAAGCCAATTGTGTATAACTATAATCATAATTTTATGTTTCAGTTTTCACATAGTCTCACCTGATTTTAATAGAGGTATGAGGTGAATATTGATATTTGGTGTGAATTTTCTCTGGATTAGGTGTGGCAAGTGAGAAGCAGAGGAGGCTGCTGTATAATGTTGAGATGGAGCAGATGGCCAAAACAGCCAAGGCACTGATGGAGGCTGTGAGCCATGTTCAAGCTCCCTTCACAAGCGCCACACATCTAGAGCACGTCAGACCAATGTTTAAGGTATTCTCTTCATGCACATAGTGGATACTACATTCAACTAAATTGGCATCAGTAAGATTTTTAAAAGAAGCTGAGTCTTGATATTTAATCATTAGGATAAACCTCTTGAGATTTCAAGGTGGTCCCACAATTAATCACATAATAATAACACCAGAAGTCAAAAATCAAAAATAAATTCAAATTCAACAACATTTAAAAGACGCACGTACACACGTACACATGCACGCACGCACGCACGCACGCGTACACACACACACACACACACACACACACACACACACACACACACACATACACACACACACACACACACACACACACACACACAAAAAAAAACATTAACGAAAGGGGAAGTAGTATACATACATGCATATACAAAGTACAAAAATATATACAGATCAGTAAATCAAATCACCACATAAATAATAACATCCTCAAGAAAAACAAGTACAATCCAAAGTAAAATATCACAGCAAAGTTTGCTTAAACACCTGCAAACGATGCAATGGATTGAATGTTAGCATGTAAATTATTCCAATATATTGGACCCTTAAACATAAAAGCTCTTTTACCAATAGATTTTTTAAAACAAGGAACAAAAGATAACTCTGAAAAGAATGTCTTAATTGATAATTTAAGGGAAAAAATACAAAATATTGTTGTAAATAATAAGGATACTTAAAATGAATACATTTAAATATAAAATGAAGCCAGTGAATATGTCTTCTTATGTGCAACGATGGCCACTGCAGTAGATCATACATTAAAATATCATGTGTAAAAAACAACCCAAAACAAATCTGCAAAGTCTTTTATATGCCGCATTAAGAGGAGCAAGATGTAATTTCGATGCAGTCTGATAAACAATATCACAGTAATCAAAAATAGGAAATATGCAGTAAGTTGAAGAGCAAGTTTCTTGCGAACACTAAATGAAAAACGGTGTCTAAACCGATGTAAGGTACTAATGCCAAGATTGACTTTACTCACAAAATGAATAATATGGGATTTAAATAAAAGTTTAGAATCAAGCATACAAGGCATTTCATTGTATTAACTTTATGCAAAGAAGTTCTGTCATTACATAATATAGAATATGATAAACATTTGATTTAAGTTTTTGTCTGAAACCATAAATCATAATGTAAGACTTAGCTTTATTAAGCACTAATTTATTATTATTGTATGAGATTAAAATCCTACTGAATGGACATCTGAATTTGTAAGATATCAGAATCCTAAATTCTTCTTATCAAGGCAGCTTTTATTTGAGAAAAACTACAGTAAAACTATACATAAAACCGTGCATTATTACTGCAATTTAAAATAACCGTTTCCTTATTGAATGAGATTTAAACTTATTTATTAATGTGATTTAAAGCTGAATTTTCAGCATCGCTACTCCAGTCTTCTGTCAAGTGATCCTTCAGAAATCATTCTATTATGATAATATAAATATATATATATTTTTTTTAGCCAGTGTGGGAAAAGCACCACTCAAAAGTAAAGACGTTTATCTTGTTAAAAATGTTTTTTTAAATATATAAATGCTGTTATTTTGATCTTGCCTCTCATCAAGGAATCCTAAAAGGTCAAATGTGTCAGTTTCCACAGAAGCAGGAAAAAACATGCTAATTACTGAGTTCTGATAATAATTGATCATAACCGAACAGCAAATCTCCATATTATAATAACATATAAAACAAGTATAAAGTCAGCTATGAAATCACAGTAATAAATTAACATAAAAAATAGAAAAGTAAAGCAATATGTCACAATAATTTTTTGTTTTTTCCATTAAATAAATGCAGCTTTGATGAGGAGATGGGACTTTTTCAAAACATTATTTATTTATTTATTAATTTTTTTTACAAACAAGTGTCATTATTCTGTGTATGCACATTCAAATAAATTGAGTTTGTAAGCATATATTCATCACCTTATTAAAATAGATTTAATTATCTTGATTTCTTCCAGCTGGCCTGGACACCCTTTCTGGCTGCATTCAGTGTGGGTCTGCAGGACTGTGATGACACTGAAGTGGCCTCTCTGTGTCTGGAGGGAATCCGCTGTGCCATCAGGATAGCATGCATCTTCAGCATTCAGGTAATTTCACACATTGCGTTAACCGTGGAGAAGTAATTTACTCAAGCCGAGGAGAGTCTTCTGTTTGTTTACATTACTATTCTGGCTCTGTGCAAATAAGCAACTTTTAAAAACTCTGTCATCATTGCCTGGATTGAGCTACTGTTGGAAGAAAATTTTCAGCCAGTAATGAAAACTGGAATTTGTCATAATGTAAACAAAATGTGTAGGGCTGCATATATGAATATAAAAAGGGGAAAAACTTTTCAATTTAGGACTTGGATATCTACAGTTAGCCCTCCTGAATTATTATCCTCCTGTATATTTCCCCCCAATTTCTGCATAACGGAAAGATTACACCTGGAAAGAAGAACACATCTCTAAACATAATAGTTTTATCTTTTCCATGATGACAGTACATAATATTTTTGCTAGATATTTGTCAAGGTACTAGTATTCAGTGCTTAAAGTGCAATTTAAAGGCTCAACTAGGTTAATTAGGGTAATTAGGCAAGTCATTGTATAACATATTCTGTAGACAGATAAAAAAATATTACCTTAGAGGGCTAATAATATTGACATTTAAATAGGTTTTAAAAATAAAAACTGCTTTTATTCTAGCCAAATAAAAACAAATAAGACTTTCTACAGAAGAAAAAATATTATAGGAAATATTGTGAAAATTCCCTTGCTCTGTTAAACATAATTTGGCAAATATTTGAAAATAAAGTAAAAATAATTCTGACCTTAACTGTATATTTTGATAGAATTAATCAATCCAAAACACTATTTTGGCAATAATCTGTATTAGTAAAAAAATAACTACAATTTTAAAAGCTGTGGAGGACAAAATAATACAGGGCTGGGATGATAAATTGATGTATTGTGTGATTCATGGATCAATTCTTAGATTTTTGGAATGCTCTATTCTAGTTTTTAATTATACACTCTTAAGGCTAATTTATACTTCTGCGTCAAGCGCACGCATATGGTTCGGCTCAGCCTTCGCACAGTTACATACCTCTCGCCATGACGCACACCTCTCAAAAAATGTAACTACACGTTGCGACGATGTGTAGCGCAAGTTCTGGGATTGGTCAGCTTGGTAGCTGTAATGAGTGTGGGCGTGGCAGAGGGCCATGCTAACTCTTTGGAGCGAGTGTTTACAAGTGTCGAGTCCTGTGGCGGAGCTCTAGTTGGAAACTTTTGTTTTGTGTTTACCTTATGATTAAACTTGTTGCACGTCCGTCGGTTCCCACCTCTGAATAAGCGAGTTGTAGCTACTTGTGCATTAAGGTAGCATTGATTAAACAGGGTGTCCATGGGGTCTTAAAGTATTAAAAGTTGATAAATCAATGTAGATAAATTTAAGGCTCTTAAAAAGTATTAAAAAGTCTTAAATGTTATTTTGCAAGGTATTACATTTTATATCATTTTTGATTATGTAATGTTTGATTGTATGCTAAAGCTTGCCTGATTTAAATCTGTGATTATCAGAATCCTGTGTAGTTTATAAAATCAATGAAATCCTACAAGATTTGACATCATGCTGCTTTGTTTACTGCAGTGACCAAGGCAACACCACTATTTCTGCATTTCTATAGGAGCCAACCTGCTGACTTAGCTAGATTTAATAGATTTTTATTCAGTATATGAATAATGTTTGTTTTAGATTAATTTCTTTCATTAATATTTAGTAAATATACTGTAAAATCTTGCCAGTGTTTCTGGTTGAAAAGTGGTTATAAAGTCTTAAAATGTATGGAAAGAGTCTTAAAAAGGTCTTTAAAGGTATTGAAATTCACTCTCTGATTCCGTTTTATACTAAATCTATACTATAATTTATACTATAAATTTGACAAAGGAACAAAGAAACTCTAGCACTTCGGAAGTGTTATTGCAGAGCAACACAAACAGCACGCAGAAGTATAAATGCACGACTATGTGGGTCACGACGATCACTCGACGCAGAAGTATAAACTAGCCTTTACAGAGCACAAAGAAGAGCATTTGTGCTTTCAGTGAGTGGCCAATGTACAGGCACCACAGGTTTTATGTAACAGGATTAATGTAAACACAGCTCACTATGAACATTCTTGTAATTTGCTCAAACATTTTCATTAAATTGATGAATTTATTATTGGTTGTTTTACCTTCAAGTGGTATGTCAAAGGATTAGCAGAGTGTGGCTATATGTAAAGTTTACAGCGTCATCTGGTGGTAAAAACTAAGCTCAGAAAATTTCATAATCGGTTCATAATCATTTCTAAATTTGCAAAGCAATAATTTATTATCTCAACTCTAGTTTATATCATCGCATCACTCACTTTAGATTTCTTGTTTTTTGCCTTATATGAGTTGAATTTTTGGACCTTCCACTGAAGATGCGATTGTGGCTGATTGTAGCTGTGCAAATTGCTAGCTATCAAATGCGTTACATATTCTGCAACATTTCTGCCGCTTGGTGGAAAATTGCCTCTTTTCGCATGTGTGAGTTGGCTGTGTATGATTTCTACTAGCGTGGATACTTCAACTTGCATTTGGTGTAAACCCAGCATTTTTATTTTTAAGTGCAATTATTTTAAAGAAGTTTGCTCTTTTTCTTTTCTGTACATTTCATGCAGGAACCAAATCATCATGGTCCTTTAATTTGTTTCAGGTAGCTTTTAATGAGAATCTGAGCAAAATGTAGTCATTATTCACTTATTCTTTATATGCTTGATTCCAGTTGGAGCGAGACGCATATGTCCAGGCTCTGGCCCGTTTCACACTCTTGACGGCCAGTTCTGGCATCACTGAAATGAAGCAGAAGAACATTGACACCATCAAAACCCTCATCACAGTGGCTCACACTGATGGAAATTATCTAGGAAACTCCTGGCATGAGGTGAGCTCTTTGATCTATGTGACCTATTGGCCTTTGGGTTTCCTGTGCGATGTGATTGGCTGATGGGCGTTGTGAGGTTCTTTGATTGGCCTGTGTGTTTTTGCGTGATGTAATTGGCTGACATATTTTGACAGATGTTTTTATTTTGTCTTTTCTTGGCCTTTGTGTTTTCTGAGTGAATTTATTGGCTAATAGTTTTTGTTAGGTGTTGTTATTCTCTCTTCGATTGGCATGTGTGTTTTGTGTGCAGTTTGATTGGCTGAGAGATTTCATAAAGGGTTGCCATTCTCTTTTTGATTGGTCTGTGTTTCCTGTGCGATGTGATTGGCTGATTGATTTCGTAAGGTGTTGTCATTCTTTCCTTGATTGGATTGTGTGTTTTCTCTGCAATGTGATTGGCTGATATATTTCATAAGGGGTTTGACGTTCTCTTTTTGATTGACCCATGTGTTTCCTGTGCAATGTCACAGGTTTTGTTAGCTATTTTTATTGTCTTTGATTTGCCCGTTTCTTCTGTGAGGTGATTGGCTGGTTTTGTGAGCTGAGTTTATTCTGTCTTTGCCTGTGTGTTTCTGTTTTCTGTGTGATGTGATTGGCTGATAGATTTTGTCGTTCTTATTTTGATTGGCCTGTGTGTTTTCTGTGTAATGAGATTGGCTGACAGGTGTTTTCAGGTTTTGTCATTCTTTCTTTGATTGACCTATGTGTTACCTGTGCGATGTGACTGGCTTATGGATTTTGTGAGGTGTTTTTTCTTTTCTTTTTATTGGCTTGCTTTTTTCATGTCCGATGTAATTGTGATTGTCATTCTGTCTTTGATTGGCCTGTGCAATGTGATTGGCTGACTGGTTTTGTGAGCTGTTTTCATTCTGTCCTTTTATGGGGCAGTTTGCTTCCTGTGTGATTTGATGTGATTGGCTGATATATTTTTTCAGGTGTTGTCATTCTCTCTTTAATTAGCCCATGTGTTTTCTGTACAGTATGATTGCTGAAAGATTTCATGAGGTTTTGTAATTCTATCTTTGATTGGCCTGTTCGTTTTCTGCACAGTTTGATTGGCTGATAGGGTTGTTGTTGTCTCTTTGATTAGTTTATGTGTTTCTAGTGTGATGTGATTGGCTAACGGGTTTCGTTAGCTGTTTTTTTACTGTCTTTGATTGACCTGTGTGATTCCTGTTTGATGTGATTGGCTGATAGATTTTGTTATTCTTTTCTTGATTGGTATTTGTGTTTCCTGTGTGATGTGATTGGCTGAAGCTTTTTGTGAGCTGTTTATATTCTGTTTTTGAATAGCTTGTGTGTTTGGCCTGTATAATGTGTTTGGCTGATAGATTTTGTTATTCTCTTTTTGATTGGCATTTGTGTTTCCTGTGTGGTGTGATGTAATTGGCTGAAGCGTTTTCTGAGCAGTTTTTTATTCTGTTTTTGATTAGCCTGTGTGTTTGTCCTGTATGAAGTGATTGGCCGATGGGTTTAATAAGGTGTTGTCATTCTGTCTATGTGCTGCAGATCATGAAGTGCATTAGTCAGCTGGAGTTGGCCCAGCTCATCGGGACAGGAGTGAAGGCTCGGTACATATCAGGAACTGTCCGAGGAAAGGAAGGCTTCATCACCAGCACCAAGGAACAGACGTCTGATGAGTACCTGGGATTGGGTCAGTTAATCACACAAGCACCAATCACCTCATTAACAAAAAAATATAAATCAATTAAAAGTTGACAGATAAGAATGCTGAGACAAAAAAAAAAAAAACAGTATGCAAAATCAAAAATAAAAAAATTTAAGATAATACTGATATATGTTTTGACAGATTTTTTGGCAATATTTTAGTTATTTTAAGATTATATTTATGTTTCTAAATCCTTCATATTTTTAATACGATTAAACTATTAGCTACATTTTATCAGCTATTAGCTACATTTTTTTACTTATCAGCTTTTTGGAAATGGAGTTGATGTTTGGTCTTGAAAATGAGCATTTGTTAGTTTCTAATAGTTGTATGCCATTTCCAACCAAACATATTGGTTAATAATAAATAATGACTGAATTTTACTCTTATAAGACAATCAAAAGTGTAGTATTTGGACTTATTCTATTATTGATGAATTCTGTTATTTTATAAAATCTGAGGAAATAGTTTAATATTTAGATCTCTTAAAAATAATTGTAATAATTCTGAGAAAATAAATAGATCTGTATTTAAATAATTTGGAAAGTTTCATTCTCTTACTAAAACTCTGCGATATTTCTGCGTTATTTTAAGATAATATTTATGTTTATAAATCCTTAAACTTTCAGCTACATTTGTACTTTTTATCAGTTTTTTGAAAATTAACATTTATTTTTTTAACAATTGTATGCCTTTTCCATCAGTCATATTGATTAATAATGTACTGACTGAATTTTACTCTTATAAGACAGTCAAATTTTTTTTCAAAACACACAAAAATCCAGTAAGTCATCATCAGCACTGCAGCTTTTCCATTTGCCATTACATTATGCAGCTATCTCAAGCTAAAATATGATCCATTAGGACTTAATGGTAATTCAGCATAATTATCCAGCAGCATTGAGTGAAATGCTGTTTTTATTTTGTATAAATTCTGACTGTGATTTTTCACACTGTAGGAGGGAATGTTGATCGCAAACAGATCGCAAGCATTCAGGAGTCTATCGGGGAGACCAGCTCGCAAAGTGTGGTCGTTGCTGTAGACCGGTATGACAGTTATCATTAATCCTTTTGAACCTCATTTTGCTGCAAACACTAATGTGTCTCTGGAATGTTGATAACATTTATATTCTACACTGCAGGATATTCACGGGCTCTACCAGACTTGATGGAAATGCCATTGGTAAGGACAATTTTTAATTTCTACGTTTCTGCATTTGACAGATGTGCTTATTTAAAACTTAGAAAAACATTAAGAAGTATGGAATCAGTAAGATTTTGAATGTTTTTGAAAGATGTTTTACTAGACATGCAATTTCTTAAATTAAAATACTGTCAAAAAAAAGCATACTACCATGGCTGAAAAAAAAATCAATAAAAAGAGAATTGTGAGTTTATATCTTTTGGCAGGTATTCACCATCTCATAGATACTTTTTTATTTAGTATATCAGAAGTCTGAATGAAAATTGCAAGCTAGGAACTTAAAATTGCAAGATATCAATTTAAGTAAGTCTATAAACTCACATTCTGAGTTTATTTTTTATCAATCCTGACTGCAACTAATTCAGAACTATGACTTTATATTTAGGAATTGTGAGTTTTCAGTTCATTTCTGGCAATGCAGAGTTTGTATCTTAAATTTCTGCTTATATATTTCACAATGCTGACTTTTGCTTATGATTGCAACTTTATTTCTTTCACGTGTGAGTTTATAGGTTGTCTTGCAAATCTTAGATTGTATATATTTTTTAGAATTTGAGTTTAAAGACTGTATTAAATTCTGACTTTATATCTTGCTGTTCCAAAAATAAAGTCATATTTCTGAGAAAAACTTTCAATATGTAAACTTAATTTTGAGACAGCTTTAAACCTGTTTTAGCCAGCACTCACTTTTAGGGATTTACACCTACCTAACTTTAAAGGGTAACAGTTCTTGACCCCAGTGAGTTACAAAAAAAATGGACACCTCGAGCTTAACTATGATCCATCTGAAAAGTATGGTCCATATAAAATGTTCTACATTATGAAGTAATGAGAATTTTTTTTTTCAATATTTGTTTTTTCATATACAAACACAGAAAAACATTAATGTGATGACCTAGAAAAAATATATGCCTTGAAAGCCAAGTGTCTCGTGAGTTTATATTTCAAATTTGATTAAGATAGCATGCAAATTGAGATTTCTGCTAAAACTTTATCGAGGCTATATTGCTGTCCTACTGTCTCTCACTATCAGAGGCACTTTTTCAAAAATCTTTGGAAAGATGACACTGTATTTATTATCCATTATTCATTATACTGGCTTTATTATTCATCATCTAGTGTTTATAATGCTCAAAATTAAAAAGATTATATATGCTTAAGAGCACTTAAAAAAAAGAAATGAGTCAGTCTCAATAGAAAACTCAGTATGGCATGCAAGCTATTAATTTCTTTTGTGAATAATGTTCATAGTGTGCATCATATCAGTATTTTTTTTGTGGGATGTGTACCCATAACCTTGGAATTGTACTCACCGAACTCTTTTAGGTCAGGGATAATTTAAGTGACAGCTTATTGATCACTACTATGTCTTTTAGTGGACTTTGTGCGATGGCTGTGCGCTGTATCAATGGATGAACTGGCCTCCCCAACACACCCTCGAATGTTCAGTCTGCAGAAGATTGTGGAGATTTCATACTACAATATGGGTCGTATCAGGTTGCAGTGGTCCAGGATTTGGGAGGTTATAGGGGATCATTTCAATAAGGTGAGTTCAAAAGCAGCACTGGGAGGATATCTCTCTGTGAAGAAATGTGTGGCGTTGCGCTATATCAGATAAATCTAATGATGCTTTTAAATTTCACTCTGCCTGCGGGAGACCATGTCTAGTAGATTGAAGAAGAGCCAAAAAATGAAAATACAGCACAATTGTTGCTTAAAGGGACAGTTCACCTACAGTGGAATATAGGTCAGGCTGTACTGTAGATGTACTGTAATATATGTAATATAGTGCATATTCTACAGTATATTTAGCAAAACACTCCTCTCTATTTAACTGTTTTTACTGAGGTAAATATAATGTATCGTGATATAGTTTGTTTTTGTTAATGTTCCCAGTTGAAACACAGATTCAAAGATTGAGCCAACACATTTAAGGAAATTATACTGTTGTTCAACATACCTTTAGGGATGCGTGACAAACTAAAATGAAATCATGATTAATCAACTCTTCAATTCTCATGCACATATACTATCTTTCAGCTTAATTGTATTCATTCCATGCTTCTCAACTGGCAATCACTTAAATCAAATGTCACCAGACTGTACCTGTTAATTAAGGCTAACAAGTCAGGATAATACAAATGGCTTCAAATTGACCACGTCAAAGACTGATGCTGCGTCCAAAATTGCATACCTCCCTACTATATAGTACGCTAAATAGTATGTGAGGCGAGTAGTATGTCCGAATTTATAGAATTTGAAAACTAGTATGCAAGGAGTAGTGGACCTACCACTTCCGGCGAGATCATGTGATCATGACAAAATGGCGGATGTCATATATCCGAGTTCTATTCATACTTCTCACATTCATACTGTATAGAATGTACTTTTCTAATGGTCGAGTAGTAAATTTAAATTCAAATGCAGTACCTACAGAGTAATATGCAACTTTGGACGCAGCCTGGATGTAAATGATCTATTGTTGTTCTCATAGTTGCTATTAATGTCCTGCAAATTGACATTTAAGCTAAAATAATTGTAATAATATGCATAGCACAAACACAGACCGTTTACTTCCATTCATTATATGTCATGGAAATTCAGATTTTTATCCAGTGAATGTCAGGGAATTTGATATTTGGCTTAGATTGGGAACCCTAGTAAACGTGATTTAAACAGTCTACATGTGTCTGTTCCCTAATTACCAATAAACAAAGCAAATTTCACAATGTTAAACATATTAAACTAACAAAAGATACAGTTAAGCAGACCTCATACCTCTTTGGAGATGCATTGGATATATTTGTAATCTGTCTTTTAGGTTTCAGACAGGCTGTTATGAGATGGCACCTGTTGCATTAATGTTACTCAAAGCTCCTGTCTTGTTTTCAAAATAAGAGTCTTGCTTACATAAGGAATGTCTTAGATTTTACATGCATTTATTTATTCATTCATTCATTGTCCTTTGAATTAGTCCCTTATTCATCAAGGGTCGCCACAGCGGAATAAACCGCCAACTATTCCGACATATGTTTTACGCAGTGGATACCTTTCCAGCCTCAACCCAGTACTGGGAAACATCCATACACACATTCACACACACTCATACACTACTGCCAATTTAGTTTTTCAATTCACTTATTGTATACTGCATGTCTTTGGACTATGGGGGAGACCAGAGCACCAAGAGGAAACCCTCGCGAACACAGGGAGAACATGCAAACTCCATACAAAAATGCCAATTGGTCCAGTCAGGACTCAAACCATCTTGCTGTGAGGCGACAATGCTAACCACTGAGCCACCGTACTGCCCTATTTTACATACATAGGAAACTAAAATTTTATTTTATTTAATTTGTTCAAAACCTATTTGAGTTTCTTTCTTCGGTTAAACACAAAACAACTGGTAGACATCTATGGTAGTTTTTTTGTTCATAAAATGGATGTCAGTTTTTATCGGTTTCTAACAGTGTTAAAAATATTTGTGTTTGTGTTCAAATGAGAAAAATCATGTTTGAATAACTTTAGGATGAGTAATTAATGTTTTTTTTTTTGTTTTTTTTGTCACCCATTCCTGCTTTGTCCCAGGTCGGCTGTAATCCCAACGAAGATGTCGCTATTTTTGCTGTGGATTCTCTGAGGCAGCTGTCTATGAAGTTTTTGGAGAAAGGAGAGTTGGCCAATTTCAGATTCCAGAAGGATTTCCTCAGGCCGTTCGAGCACATAATGAAAAAGAACAGGTGAGCGTTTCAATTTACACTGCGATGGAGGTGAAATATCACACAAGAGACCTTCTTCAAATATAATGAGTGTCAGTCAAATAACCATACAAATTGTACTGAATGAATCGCATGTTTTGACGTGTGCAAGTCTTGCCTTTAGAAGGGTTAAAGGCACGCGGTTTGTTTTGAGTGTCGCTGTTTTCTCTCTCTGCATCTAAATGTCATCTTCTGAAGGCTTTGCTTTGGATTCAGGAGACTGGAGCGCCTGTCTCCAAATATTTTTAAATCTTCTTTACGTCATGTTCTGCGCCTGGTTTAAATATACAAAGTGTCCCCCTTTCAAGTGTCGGTAAACATTTTTGATCTTTCAAGGGCATGTCATTTAGATGTAAACAGAAATTCTTGTTTATGAATCCAGCTACTTTAAGTAGTTCATTTCTTTCTTGAAGCATAGTGGTGTTTTGAACCACAGTAGAAGTTAAAATAGCTGCATTAAAGGCACAATATGTAACCTTTTTTATCAAAATATCTCAAAATCACTAGAACATTGTTATATGTTTGCTGACTTATGTGCCTACATTATTCTAAATAGTTTGAAGAATGTTCAAATCTTGCGAAATGAGCAGTTTTATCTAATGACAGAGACCGTGTCCATGAACATGATTTCTCCAGGAGGCCCATAGGACGTAAAAAAGACCACAACCCCTATGATTCCAAACTTATGATGTCATCAATCTTCGCCCTTGTTTGTTGTAAATACACGTTCTCAGTGGTGAAAATTACTAACATCACAGATGCACTGAAAAAAATGTGTAATCCATCGGTTCTGTATTCAGGTTTCTGATGAGCTGTTATGAGATGGTGCCTGTTGCATTAACGTTACCCAGAGCTTCTGTCCTGTTTTCAAAATAAGAGTCTTACATACATGAAAAATTTACTTGGATTTTTTTATACATTATATACAGTAGACTTGGATTTAGTCTTAATCTGATCATCCTACTAAACATTTTAATTCTATCATCATTACTCGTGATCGATAAATAAAGATTATCATTCATAATAAAGACTACAACTCCCATGATTTCAAACTTATCACAAAAACTACGTCATCAAACTACGCCTTTGTTATGAATACAAGCCCTCTAGTAGTGACAATTAAATACAGTACCTTTATATTAAAGAGCTCTAAATTATGTTAAATATTTTCTTTGCACAGCTAAGAAAGAAAATGTGTTTTCTAGATTTATGATTTATAGTTGTGTGTTTGAGTAAACAGGAAAAATAAACTACTGATGACATGTCTGCCAAATTAAAGAAAATGTCATTTTTTACATAACAAATAGAATCAAGGAGGAATACAAAATGGAATACAAGATTTGGAATAAAAATGTATTTAGATTTCTGAAGGTTATATGAATTTATGATGCATAATATATGAAGAAAAATGTTGGAATGTGTTTTTAATACATCATTTATTTATGGTATTCATCCTTTTATATTTTTAGTTTTTTCTCTAAATTTGGTCTTACAAATTCCACAGCTTGCTTATTTATTTATTTATTTATTTAGGATTGATTGATTGATTTAAATGACATTAGTCAAAATATCAAAAAAGGTGTCTTTAGACAACAAAATATCAGTGTTTAAACGCCAAAAGACTTGGGAGGTCAATATTTGGTAATATAATCCTGATTTTCATTTAAAATTTAGAAGAAAGACCTTATTAGACCATTCATTCATTCATTTATTTTCCCTCGGCTTGGTCCCTTTGTTCATCAGGGGTCGCCACACAATGAACCGCCAACTTGTCCACCATATATTTTACACAGCGGATGCCCTTCCAGCTGCAACCCAGTACTGGGAAACATCCATACACAATCATTTGCACACATACACTACGGCCGATTTAATACATTCAATTAACCTATAGCGCATGTCTTTGGACTGTGGGGGAAACCGGACCACCCGAAGGAAACCCATGCGGAACACGGAGAGAACATGCAAACTCCACACAGAAATGTCAACTGACCCAGCTGTATGCTAAAGTTTACCTGCAAATATTAGGATGCTGTGTAGTTTATGAAATCGATTTGACATTATACTGCTTTGTTTACTGCAGTAACCCAGGAAACACATTGTTGCTGTTCAGTTGGCGCCCCCTGCTGGATTAGCATTTTTATTCAGTTAATCTGTAATGTTTTAATATAGGGTTAGTTTCTTACCATCAGTATTTAGTCAAAATACTGCAAGGTAAAATGTTGCCAATGTTACCGGCTGAAACCTAAAGTGGCAATAAGAGTCGTAAAATGTATGAAAAGAGTCTTTTAAAAGGTCTTGAATTTCACTCTTTGATTGCGGCATATAACCTGTTCTTGCTGTGCCCCTTATCAGACCTTTGTAGAATAAAACTAAAATTAAATCAAAGCCATGCTTTCAAGAGGTCTCATAATTGTTTCCATAACTATATTTAGTGCATTGTTTTTGTATGATGTTTGAATGTGTGCATTTGTAAGTAAATGTATAATTTCAAATGTTTCCAACTTCATAGAATTCCTCAAGCAGTGTGTACATAACTACTTCATTCAGCCTCACTGCTTTACATCAAAAGCAGCCTGACAACCTTCAATTTCAAAGCAGCTTCTCCATCACTGCAAAGAAGCTGAGAGAATGTTATATTAGCTCATATGAACCCTGCAGTACTCATTAGGCTTAGACACACAGGCGCACACACACACAGTGTCAGAAGCCATCATGACTAACCTCCATGACTGATGGAGAAAAATGAACTTGTCTACATTTGTTTGTCCCTGCAGGAAATAAAGAGACTTTGTGTGTGTGCCTGTGTGCGTGCGTGTGTATGTGCAGTTTTATTGACACGCTGCTCCTTTATCTGCAGATCTCCGACCATTAGAGACATGGTGGTTCGCTGTATTGCTCAGATGGTCAACTCTCAGGCTGGCAATATTAGATCAGGGTGGAAGAACATTTTCTCTGTGTTTCATCTGGCTGCTTCTGATCAGGATGAGAGTATAGTTGAGCTGGCCTTCCAGACAACTGGACACATCGTCAGTAAGTGATCACCTTCACGTTTAGGAAGCAAACATAAAGGTGGAACACAGGATTGAATATGTTTTTGGGGAATATATAATGAAGAGCCATTTTAATATTTTAAAACTCATATCTCATAATGTTATTCAGTTTTTTTAGACCAAAAAGCCCTTTAGCTTTATAGGAATATTTTACAGCATATACAAATTTGTTACAAAATATATGAATAAAATGTTAGGATTTATTTACATTTAGTATTTATAATATGTATTATTTATGATTTACATATTTCTATCTGTTTATGTAGTAAACCTGGAAGTAGGTTTAAAGTTTTAAAAACTAAACATGCAGAAAAAGGATTTATTCAAAAGAAAATCTGCAGGTTTATTCTGATTTTAATATAGTTTTAATAAGTGTGGGATTTATTATAAAAAATGTTTGTGTTAAACAAAAATAAATGTATATATTTTCAGAATTTTGTTTTAAACAATTGATTAAAAAAGTAATTAAAATAATAATAAATTATTTTTTCAGTTTTTTTTATTGTTTTCATTGATTAAATTGTGTCTTACCCCTCACTTCCAGTTACACTATTTTATGTTTTTGTCCAATAAAGCTATTCGGTACTATGTAAATAAATAATAATAATAATAATTATTATTATTATTGTTATTATTATTATTATTATTATTATTATTATTATTATTTTACGGTCATTGCTGTTTTTATTTATTACTATTATTTATTATTGTTATTATTATCATTATACTGTTATTGCTGTTTTTATTTATTATTTTTAATTTCTGTTGTTGCTGTTTTTAATCATTATTATTATTATTATTTATTTTTAAATTATTGTTATTGCTGTTTTTATTATAAAATTATTTACTGTAATTGCTGTTATTATTTATTTTTTGCTATTATTATTATTTATATTTTATTACTTTATTTTTGTTGTTGCTCTTTTAAATTATTATTATTATTCATTATTATTTTATTACTGTTGTTGCTGTTTTTATTTATCACTATTATTTATTACTGTTATTATTTTTATTATTATTTTATTATTATTATTGCTGTTTTTATTTGTTATTATTACTTATTATTATTTTATTACTGTTTTTGCTGTTTTTATTTATTATTATTTATTTATTACAGTTATTGTTGTTTTATTTATTATTATTGTTATTATTAATATTATTATTATTATTTTTACTGTTATTGCTGTTTTTATTTATTATTATTATTATTTATTAATAATATTTTATTACTGTTAATGATGTTGTTAGTACTATTATTATTATTATTATTATTATTTTATTACTGTTTTTGCTTTTTTATTTTCTACTATTCTTTATTATTGTTATTATTATTATTAATTTATTACTATTATTGCTGTTTTTATTTATTATTATTATTATTATTATTATTATTATTTGATTACTGTTATTGCTGTTTTTATACATTATTATTAATAGTTATTATTATTATTTTATTTATTTTTGTATTATTCATAATGATTAATTAAAAACGGAAAGGAGATTAAGAGTATTATTTCTAGTATTTTGTGTTTGTTTTTGTATAAATTTTCTGTTTATAAAGGTCCTCTGTCATCTCTTCTCTCCTTTCAGCGAATGTATTTGAGAAGCATTTCCCAGCTACCATTGACTCCTTCCAGGACGCTGTCAAGTGTTTGTCTGAGTTCGCCTGCAACGCTTCTTTCCCAGACACCAGCATGGAGGCTATTCGTCTGATCCGCCACTGCGCCAAATATGTGTCGGACCGACCCCAGGTCAGCACTAACGAGCAAACACTCCTTAAAAGCAAAATTATTATCTGACCTCGGGTCTGCCTTTAGATGGACAGTTACTAACTGGATTACGCCTGACTAGAGCACGAGCCATTTATAGTGAGGAAACTTTCATTAACAGACGCCTTAATGAGGAAGACTTTAGACCTTTAGGGTGGAGATGGAAAGTGTGAACCATCTGTTTTCTGCTGTCTCTGATGGCTGATTATGTTTGTGCTTGTTGGGGATAGTTCATCCGAAAATGAATATTAATTCACCGTTTGCTCACCCTCAGGTGCTTTCAAACCTTGGAGTTTTTTTTTTTTCGTTTTATGTACGTATATATAGATTGTATTTTGAAGAATAAAACTGGTATTCATCAACACCCATAGTAGGAAAACAAAAAATGACTAGAAGTCAATAATTACCGGTTTCCATCATTCTTCAAAATATCTTCTTTTTTCAGTTGAGTACAAAAGAAGATATTTTGAGGATTCTTGCAAACTTGTCATTCACTTCCATAGTAGGAAAATAAAATATTACCAGGTTCCAACATTCTTCAAAATATCTTATTTTGTGTCCTAAAAAACAGGTTTGGAAAAGTGTTGGACGCTTCTGTCCTCAAACTCTGTTCAGTTCTTGTGCATACCGAGCTGTAAGACCTGTACTATTGACCATTTTTGTTATAAACATGCATGATTGGTCATTTCTAATTTTTTTAAGATGTGCTAACATTTGTGTGTATGTGTTTTGTGCCGGTAGGCATTTAAAGACTATACCAGTGATGATATGAATGTTGCCCCGGAGGATCGTGTTTGGGTCAGAGGCTGGTTCCCCATCCTCTTTGAGCTGTCATGCATCATCAACAGGTGTAAACTGGACGTCCGGACCAGGTGAAACTAGAATTACAATACTGACAAAACTTGATACAAAAAAATTATATGAAGTTTTCCATGCATACTTAAAACTATAGTAAATATACATGATCTTCCTCTTAGAGTACATTACTTTAAAATGTGCTTTTATTCCAGTTAAACTAAAATAAAATACTTTTTCCAGAAGAAAAAATACTATGAAAAATGTCCTTGCTCTGGAAAAGAAATCACTGATATTATGAATTTTTTTTACTTTAATGAAATGTTTGGCTAATAATCCTGCCTTTAAGTGTGTGTGTGTATATCACAATTCTAATGTTTTTGTTCAGAATTATGAGAGAAAATCTTTACCCTTTTCCTTTTTTTTACATTTTTGAAATAAGTTTTAAATAGTGCTGTATATTTAGAGAAACCATTAAAAAACATGTGATTCATATGTTTGTTTTAAGGCTACAGCTATTGCCAACGGTGATGTTTTGAAATACACTCACAGGCCACTTTTTTAGGTACACCTGTCCAACTGCTCGTAACGCAATTTTTTAATCAGCCAATCACATGGCAGCAACTTTATGCATTTAGGCATGAAGACATGGTCAAGACGATCTTCTGCAGTTCAAACCGAGCATCAGAATGGGGAAAAAAGGTGATTTAAATTAATAAGACAGGCTGGCCTGAGTATTTCAGAAACTGCTGATCTACTAGGATTTTCATGCACAACCACCTCTAGGGTTTACAGAGAATGGTCCAAAAAAAAGAAAATATCCAGTGAGCGGCAGTTCTGTGGGCACAAATGCCTTGTTGATGCCAAAGGTCAGCAGAGAATAGCCAGACTGGTTTGAGCCGATAGAAAGACAACAATAACTCAAATAACCACTTGTTACAACTGAGGTATGCAAAAACGTATCTCTGAATGCACAACAAACAAGCCTCAAACCTTGAGGCGGATGGGCTACAGCAGCAGAAGACCACACCGGGTGTCACTTCTGTCACAGAAAACATGAGGCTACAATTCACACAGGCTCACCAAAATTGGACAATAGAAGTTTGGAAAAGCGTTGTCTGGTCTGATGAGTCTCGATTTCTGCTGCGACATTTTAATGGTAGGGTCAGAATTTGTTATTAACAACATGAAAGCATGGATCCATCCTGTCTTGTATCAACAGTTCAGGATGGTGGTGGTGGTGTAATGGTCTGGAGGATATTTTATTGGCACACTTTGGGCCCATTATTACCAATTGAGCATTGTGTCAATGCCACAGCCTACCTGAGTATTGTTGCTGACTATGTTCATCCCTTTATGACCAAAGTGTACCCATCTTCTGATGGCTATTTCCAGCAGGATAACGCACTATATCATAAAGGGCAAATCATCTCAGACTGGTTTCTTGAACATGACAACAAGTTCACTGTACTCAAATGGCCTCCCCAGTCCCCAGTCCCCAGAACTCAATCCAATAAAGCACCTTTGGGATGTGGTGGAATGGGAGATACGCATCATGGATGTGCAGCCAACATATCTGCACCAACTGTGTGATGCTATAATGTCAATATGGGCCAAAATCTCTGAGGAATATTTCCAGTACCTTCTTGAATCTATGCCACGCATGATTAAGCCAGTTCTAAAGGCACAAGGGGGTCCAACCTGGTACTAGTAAGGTGGACCTAATAAAGTGGCTGGTGAGTGTATTCTTTCTGTATTATGGCTTTTAAAACTTGATTGTTTTCATCAGGGGTCTGACAGTGATGTTTGAGGTAATGAAGACCTATGGTCACACCTATGAGAAACACTGGTGGCAGGATCTGTTCCGCATTGTCTTCAGGATCTTTGACAACATGAAGCTTCCTGAACAACAGACCGAGGCAAGTCAACATAACTCAAAACTCAAATCTGAAAATCAGAATATCTCCACTTCAGCAAATCACCAGCACAGAAACTGTCCGAAAACATCTAGTACCACTCTGTATCTTCATGCCAGGCCAAAAGACAGATAGCTAATGTTGTGTTGTCTCTTTCCACAGAAAGCAGAATGGATGACCACCACCTGCAATCATGCACTTTATGCCATCTGTGACGTTTTTACACAGTACTTTGAGTCTCTCAGCGATGTTCTTTTAGATGATATCTTATCTCAGCTCTACTGGTGTGTCCAGCAAGGTGAGTGTGTTGTGTTGTAAACAGACAAAATGCAGCTGCAGTACCTGTTGGGGGAAAGTACTGAAGTTTTGTCTGTGATTTATGATTGTATTGACAGATAATGAGCAGTTAGCGAGATCAGGCACTAATTGCCTTGAAAACGTGGTCATCCTTAATGGTGAGAAGTTTAATCCTGAGACTTGGGACAAGACCTGCAACTGCATGCTGGACATCTTCAAAACCACCATCCCACACATGTGAGTTTTCAGCCAAAGAGTGTTTATTTTTATTATTAATTTTTCTTTTATTATTATTATTATTATTATTATTATTATTATTATTATTATTGATTCAAAATTAAGTTTTAAACAATATTATCTGTTCCATGTGAATGCTATTTTTGAAGAGAACAAACTGTGTAACATTTAAAATGATGTCTGTTTAATTTATTTAATATATTAAAAAATATATATTATTTTATTTATATATATAAATATAATATTTATTTAACTTTATAATGCATATTAATAACATTGTATAATAATATCAATATATTATAAATAAATTCCATATATATATATATATATATATATATATATATATATATATATATATATATATATAAATGAATTCTTTATCCTCTCTCTGTCCTGTTACTTTCATACAATTTTTTGAAGTAATCATCTATTCCATTTAAATAAATAAATATTAATAATAGGCATGTGTATTTTATGAATGTCAACCCTAATACCATGATTTTATACACCTATTAATCACAGAATGTCCATATTCACAGACATATCTTCATAAAATTATCTTTCTAATAAACCAATTGTGGCTAAATTAACTTTTAAGTTGTTTTTAAGGTGTCAGTCCTGTTACTGATTGTGAACTCTTGATTTTGTATTGCATAGCATTAATAAAAATGTATTTGCAGTAAATTCACTTTTAAAGGCTGAAAACACCTCCAGTACTTTTTTTTTTTTTGAGATTTTAACAAATTTGTGTGTTGAGCATCAATTAAGACAATGTTAGCACCTGTCAGCTTTAATTGTGGGGGAAACTGGTTAATTTTGAACTCTGTCAGCTAATTTCATCTTCCGGGTTTAAAATCATTTTTGGGGGGTGGGATCAAAATCGGTGACGTAGCGCCGATCTGCTTTTCCAGAGATGACGTGTCGGTTACTCAATATTATTCATAACTGAGTTTTTGTTATCCTAGGAGAAGACCCTGCTTCCTAATTATTCATGACTGCATGTGCTTTCCGAAGGCAAGGCAGACCTGCCAAGCTGTGATACCACGTCTGCACACGGCACACATTATTTCATTCATGAAGGGTCATACGTGTTTGTTTCTATGATCCATGGGGTTTGTTGCATGGTTTTCCCTGCGATGCTGTTAGGGCTGATACAGCAAAGCTGATGGTTTGCAGCAAGCATTTTTGTTAGGAGAGCTGTACGAGAATTGGAGAATGGCAGACTTTGTCTTTTATAAGTTGAGTTTGTTACCATTCAGACACATCGACTGCATCCATTCTGCTGTGTTCACACATGTTTAAAATCCTCCAAATTAACCGCAGGGCTAATCTTTGAAATAGATAGGGCAAGAGACCTGCTGTACTGCTATCCACTGTGTCTGCATTCAGACCCAGAATTGAGAAGGAGAGAAGTCCTCCTCATTTATAGTGTTTATATAAACACGATTATCTTTATAATGATATAACAAATAGTGGTTATGTGTATATGAAATTACGAATAACAAATGTAGCAGGGCATTAAATTACTTACTCTTTATTTCTTTGCATTTTAACTTCGTAAACTATAATATCACTGGTCTCCTCGCGGTTTGTGTCTGATTGTGTGTGCCAACTGACAGTTGTTTGTTCCCCTCTTTTTCCCTTTTCAGGCTGCTGACTTGGAGACCGGCTGGTGCCGAAGCTGATCACATGACTCAGCTGGACTCTGATAAACAGCTGGTATGAAAAGATCGATTCCTCAGACTGCGGCTAAAACGTTTTCATCTCTTCATGCATCAAATGCTGTGTGAGTTCTGATATTAATAAGATCTTATTGGCTGCTGCTGACAGGACTCCATTTCCCAGAAGTCAGTGGATATTCAGACCCGCTCAGATGACCAGCAGTCTGTGAACAGTATGGAGAAGGCTTTGGCTGACAACCGCAGATACAGTCAGTTCAGTGTGGCTTCAGGTATGTTTCAGTAATGTTACTCATGAAATATACATTTTTTAACTCATGTTTAGCACTCATTGCAGAATTGAAGTGACCGGTTAAAATCCAGTATAGCCATTAAGTAATCATTAATGATTGTTAGCAAAAACACAATTGTTTTGCAATTTTTTCTGTCATTTGTGAGATTTTCTACTTTTTGGCTTACAGTATCATAGTGTTTTAGTTTTTTATTCTAATGTAAAGATAGCATCCAAAAAGCAATTTTATTGTGTCTTTTATTTCACTTTATCAATGTACAACTATAGGTGTCAATACAATTCATGTTTTTATAAAACATCAATTTTTTAACTTTTAACAAAGAGATTTGTTCATATGTAATTTGGCTGATTATGTGCACATTAGTCTACAAAACTTTTTCTGGCTGTTCATGGTATTTTCTGAATAAAAAATATATATATAAATTGCCAAAATACATTCTGTAAAAACATTTGATTGTATAGGGAAATTACCAACCTACATCACACGGGTTCCACCGCGCATACCGGTTGCAAAAAAAGACCGTTTGCAATAGCAAACATGTCGTGTTGTGCAGTAGGATGCCAAATTCGAAATAGAAAACTTAAATTTTATCGTACACCACACTGCTTTTATTGCCAACCACAGACGTCTTTGGCTTACAGCCATCATAAGAGCTTAATGGAGTGAGGGCCTAATTAAAAATGCCCGACTCTGCAGTTCTCATTTCATATCAGGTAAGTTATGCTGAATCATACATATTACTCGTTTTTGATTGCAGCAATGATTTCAGCAAAAACAGTTAAATATGGTTAATTAAACTGCGGACACTGAATGCTAAGAATGAAATGTAAAAATGTACACATACCCTGCCATACAGGTGCAGTTCGCTGTCAGAATGCAGTTGTTTTGCTTGTTGATGATTACGCAGGCCTTGTACAGTTCCATTTTCTTTCCTTGTCTTTGGCCAGGCAGAACCTTGTTTTTTTAGCAATACATGGTTTTGAATCTGGTAATCATGGAACATTATTTCCTGCACATGACCATGCAGAACAAAATTGTTGGCATCCAAAGACTTGTAGACCTTTAACTTCTCTCTTGTAAAATCACTTGGAGTTTCAATGATGGTATATTTCGGGCTGGAGGCTTGGCCATTTCATCTTATCCAATATCCATTGGGAGGGTGCTTACACAAATGGACCTGTCTGACGAACGCCGCTCACTTTAGCGTTAATTTAGCAGAATAACTGTGCTTATCACTGGGTGACAAGCTGTTATAATATGCTGAAAGCATTATGTAAATAATAAATATAATATGTAATCAATACAACTTATCTCTAATACAACAACAAACTCTGTACCGCATTGGATGTCATTCCCTCGCTGTAAATGCTAGCGCTCACACATTTTTTCTGCAACCTCGCTGCACACACTTCCTGAATGTTTACAAGCTGGTAATTTGTTTATTATGATGATTAAAAGAAAGATGAACATTGAAACTGACTTCATACAGTTGTCAAACTGAGCTACACTTTTATGCAAATGAGGACACCATTTTTTTGCAAGTTTTCAAAAGGTTTGCATTGAACTGGGAAGTATGTGGTGGTATGGTGGTAATATGGTGGTAACTGTCAGTTAATGTTTGAACCTGTTCACTTGCCCTAACAGTATTTATTTCAGCCTGATTTGATATGATGTTGTGTGTGTTCTTATGTTGAAGTTGTGTTTGTGTGTGTGCATTGTGCAGAAGCTCAGGAACAGAGGCTGTTTGCTGCGCTGCTCATTAAGTGTGTGGTTCAGCTGGAGCTCATTCAGACCATTGACAACATCGTCTTCTTTCCCGCTACCAGTAAGAAAGAGGATGCAGAAAACTTTGCTGCTGCACAGGTACCAGATTTTATTTTTCTATTTGTACAATGTTTAAAAATACACTTTAGAAATCTAATGAGAACGTGATTAGAGCATACAGTTCAAGACATTCATATTGTATTCAAGACAATATTATTAGCCCTCATTATTTTCTAAATATTTGCCAAGTGATGAGCAAGGAACACTTTCATGCAATTACTTCTCTAGAAAGTCTTTGTTTTAGTTTGTCTAGAATAAAAATATATTTTTTTAACTGCTAAGTTCAATATTATTACCCTATTAAAATGTTTTTTAGGAAACAAACCAGAACAAACCTCTGTTTTACAATGACTTGCCAATTAACCTAACTTGCCTAATTAACCTAGTTAAGCCTTTTAATTGCACTTTAAGCTGAGTACCATTATCTTGCAAAATAACTAGTCAAATGTACTGTGATCATGGCAATAACAAGAAAATTAGTTATTAAAACAGAGTGTATATGTATATATGAGAAATATCACTCTCGTAGCAGTGCGATATGGCTTTATATCTGGCACTGGTGGGCAGGCCGAGTGCCTTAGTGTCCCACCAGTGATAACATACAGTCATATCTCACTGCTACGAGTTTAATATTGCATTTATACAACAGTTTGATGACATATGTCACTTTAGAGCTAGTATTTGAATGATTCTCTAGCATACTATCTAAAGTGATGACAAAACAGCTGATTTTGCTGACTTTTTAAGATTATAAAGCTGGACGGCATGAAATGCCATCAGTCTAGAGACATGTCCCAGTATTTCTCTGTTGCAATCGGGAGATCACAATAATTAACCTCAAAAAAGCTAAAGCAGCGCAAACACTACCAGATTATTGTTGTGTTTGTGATAAGGAAAAACGCTAAATACATGCAGGCATTTCTTCTTTCTGTTTTTTCACTGAACTAGTCTGCACTAATGAAAACAGGAGACTCATTAGAAACAAACAGATGGCCAACCAAAAAGTAACTCAGGGTTATACAAAAAGTGGCCAACACAAAATGCACACATTCCTGACATGTGAATCCCATCTCACACTCAATACACTACAATTACTATGGTATAAATACAGCACTGCAACATACAAAAGAGAGAGATCGACTTAGAATGTCACTTACCAGTTTAATAATTATTTAATCAGCTGTAGTTTGAAATTACGCTGTTTTTATCTTCTAAGGGCTTGTTATGCAGTCTCTATCACCATTTTGTGGATGGGTAACATCAAACGTCTTTGCTCTGCTCAGTATGACAGGCTGATGGATGCAGATGTCACCTAAAAAGTATAAATATTTTACAATAGGCACTATCCTTACAAAATAAACTGCATAGTTGCAATCTAAACAACTATATTCTCAACTAAAAAGCCTCAAAAGCCTATTATGTTGTCCAACAGCTGCAATATTTGCCATATATATATAGTTGAAGTAAATTATTAATAAGTGAATTATTAGCCCGTTTCTTTTTTACCGTAATTTCTGTTTAACGTAGAGAAGATTTTTTTAAACACATTTCTAAACATAATAGTAACTTATTTCAAATAACTGATTTATTTTATCTTTGCCATTATGACAGTAAATAATATTTTACTAGATATTTTTCAAGACACTTCTATATAACTTAAAGTGACATTTAAAGGCATAACTAGGTTAACTAGGCAGGTTAGGGTAATTAGGCAAGTTATTGTATAACGATGGTTTGTTCTGTAGACTATCGAAAAAAGAAATAGCTTAAAGGGGCTAATAATTTTGACCTTAAAATGTTTTTAAAAAATATAAAAAAACCTGCTTTTATTCTAGCTAAAATAAAACAAATAAGACTTTCTCCAGAAGGAAAAATATTATCAGACACACTGTAAAAAAATGTGCTTGCTCTGTTAAACATCATTTGGCAAATATAAAAAAAAAGAAAAAAAATCAAAGGGGGGGGGGGGGGGTAATAATATACAGTTGAAGTCAGAATCATTAGCTTTTTTAAATATTTCCCAATTTTGGCACATTGTTTAAAATGTGTGGCTAAAAATAAATAATTAGAATTTTTTGATGAGGCAAGTAAAAAAAATCCTCAGAGTATAACGGAAGTATTTTTTTTTTCTGCAGAGAGACGCTTTAGATGCAGATATACATGTGGACACTCAGGACCAGGGAATGTATAGTTATCTGACCTCAGAACAGCTCTTCAAACTGCTCGACTGTCTGCTGGAGTCTCATCGATTCGCAAAGGCCTTCAACTCCAATAATGAGCAAAGAACTGCGCTGTGGAAAGCTGGTCAGTAATGCTCAGTAAACGCTGCTTCATATGCAGTGAATAAATGCATTGTAGATGTGTGCTTATATTCAATAATATAGTGTGTCGTGGTATTGAAACGTGCATGATATTTTTTTTAAAATACACTGAATAACCGTTTATTGCATTTTAAGCGCCTTTTTATTATTAATCAGGTAGTTGTATTTGCAGTTTTGTTCAATACAGCTCAAAACACTTAAAGACTTAATAGGCTATTTAAATGTATACATAAATATTTTCACTTGTTAATCTGGCCTATGACATGCATATGATATTTTTTTAAACTGTCAAAGTCTTACATTATCAAAAGTCTTGTAATAACTCCCATTAAAACTCTAGGGTTATTCTAAAGAGTACTGTATTTCATTGAGTGCCCTATAAAGGGTTCATTACATTAAGCTGACAATAAAAACTACTTGTAAAGCACTTATTAATCTAGGGTGATATAAATGTATTAATCTGTAGGTGATATTAATTTCTTGCTGTTTAATAATTAATTCAAATCTATTAAAATGGAGCGAGCTAGTAACTAATAGACTTCAGTATTTTATTGATAAATATTAACATATCTTCTGTACAACAAATACAATTAACTTTAGCTATTCAGACAATTTTTTTGTCATATTTACGAAGACTGACAATATTAATAGAGGGCATGTAGAAATTAATCAACTCACAATTCGATGTGATTCTCAATATCATTTACACTTGTACACTCGCTTTAAACCCTCTTCTACACTTTTATCGATGCTTGCGGATGGGTACTTCAAATCATCTTGACCATCAGTGAATAGTCACATTCATACATGTATATATACTGTATATATGGATTCATATTGACTGTTGGGTGCCATCTTGTGACTGAATTATACATAGGTTAGTTTATGCTCCATTGACTGTTTTAGTTTCTGTTAATTTGATTGATAACAACTGCCTGGATAAACTTTATCCCTTTTTACACTGTTTACTGAAATACTTGATTCTGATTAGACAGCCGCGTCATTCTAAGGTATGTTATTGCTAGATAAAAACTACTGAATAACACAGGCTCATCTGCGAACTTCGAATTACCTTGACCATCAGTGAATTGCATCACATTTCATATGTATCAGCTTGTTTGTCACACCGCTGTTTTTGACAGTTTGGTGTCGTCTTGCGAATGAATATTAAATAGGTTAGCATATGCCGCATTAGTGAAGTTTTCCCCGGGTACTTCAGTTTCCTCCTACAGTCTAAAAAACATCTACTTAAGCGAATTGTAATGGCAATGACAAGCACTTAATGCATACATACTGAATCGATTCTTACAGAACCACCTTATTAACCAAAGTATAGGTAAAAAACGAACTAGGGGGCTCTCGAGAAATACCTGATCTCGTATCCCTCCTAAGGCTCATTGACCAGGCGGGAACCTTGGGCTCATCTTTCTCCGAGCTCAGGGTTCTCTCCTGGGACAACATGCCAAACCTGCTATTATAATTATAGTCAAGCATTATCTAAGTGTGAACTCTTGAAAACTGGTTTCTTTCCTGTCAATTTTGTATTTTTGACTGTTTGGCGCCATCTGGTGGCTAAACACTGTACAGGTTATTGTATGCTCCTTCAGCTCCATTCAGCCGGTTTTGTTTTCTGTCTGCTTTGCATTTAATTAAAGAATTAATAAGCTATTACAGCTCAGAACAAAGTTTTGTGGCAAGTAGCCATGTAATAAGCAGGATAAAGTATATCCAGGCTGGTTGTTTTCGCAGAATAAATACTTTAGAAATATACTTCATCCCTAACATATCATAATGAAAGCATCAGCAACTATCACAACAAGTAAATGTATCCCATTACCTCATGCCTAATTCACTTTTATGACTTTATTTCTCCACATCTTCAAAAGCCACCGCATAGTTTACAGTGACATCAAGTCATCTCTTATCAGATGGAGCCTCCTGTGTGGCCTGATGGAAAGTATTTGTCACGTCTGGCTGAATTTCTTCTCATTTTGTGTGTGTGAGATCAGGTTTCAAAGGGAAGTCGAAGCCCAATCTGCTGAAACAGGAGACGAGCAGCCTGGCGTGTGGCCTGCGCATCCTTTTCCGCATGTACACCGACCCAAGCCGACGGGATGCCTGGGAGGAGGTGCAGAGGAGACTGCTCAGGTAAGACAACCCTGCAAACCTGAGTCCACTGATTACATGAAGATATAGTTTCTGATGTCTGTGGTTTACGGGACAATTCACATCTTCCATGGTCCCTGTTTTAGCATGGGAAAGGGGTTTGATGGCTTTAATCGTTGTTTTGTTGTTCAAATTGACTGCCCATACGTAATATGGGTGGCTGTTTTTGCCCCATTGACACTCATTACAACACTTTTTGATTGCAAAACCTTGACACCATAAAATCTTGCATTCTTGATTTTTAGTGGTTTTCCCTTTTGTAAAGATGTAAAATTTGTCATTTTTACTGGTGATCATCAGTTGGCACCATTAACCCTTTAGAGAGGCCTGTACAAAAAAGTTTCTGGCCTTTATATGGAGTTCTATGGAGTAAAATAACAAATTATGGTGTGCATGCATAAATACACTTACTATGTTTACTATGTTCTGAGAGCTGAGCTGCTTATTTAGATTTTCTCAGACATATCAAGGTAAGAGCACAAAGGTCTCTCTCACACACACACACACACACACACACACACACACACACACACACACACACTATACTATACATAACTCCATATACTGTAAAAGCTGGAAACTAAGCTTTATTTTTTGCACTGCAGCTGATGACCAACAGCAAAAATGACAAATTTTACATCTTCCTAAAAGGGTAAACAATCAACATTTGACCTCTTCTCAACAGTGAAAACAAGCAACAATCATGAATGCATGTTTATATGATGATAGCAAGGGCTTATCTATTAATCATTATAATGGAAGTCAATGGGGCAAAAACAGCCACTAACATAATGAAATGGTAGTAAATTTGCCCAGAGTGTATTGTTGTGGTTTTGAAAATTCTCAAAGCATTTTCTCAAAATAAGATTTGTCATCTAAAATCTTTCCATTTGCTGAAACACAAAGAAAGTTGTGGCCAAATTAAGGCTCAAAATCACCTCAGAGTGTATGAAAACATCCCAAACAGCACACAAGGTCAAAGTACATTGCAGATATAACAAATATCAGATCAAACAGATCATAATCTATTATTCCATTTTAGAGTTGCAAGCTAACAATGTCATTTACATTTGCTTAAAAAAAGATTCTAAAGTCCAGAAGCATTGATTGCATAATGAAGGCTATTTGAATGTAGTTCAAATGAGTCTGTAATTCAGATTATGAAAGAAATATCCATGTGTGTTTTTATTTTTAAGTTAAAAATGAAAATTCTCTAATGTAAAAGAGCAAGAGTTGCTTTTATGAATATAACGCAAATTTATTATTAACTCAAAACAACAGTTGAGCAAAGAATAAGTTATTATTGAGTTATGTTTTAGACGCATTATTTTCACCAATGAAAATAGTTCAAAACTAAGCTTGAGCAGAGCATGTGTGCATCATAAACCTGTTTTTTGTGCATTAACAAACCTTTTTGCGAATAAATCATTTTAACCAGTGATTTAAAGACACATTCATGAAGACAGTCAGGTCTAAAATGTAGATTAGAATTTTTTTTTTACTCGTTATTTGTTGGTATTCTTCATTTTAAGTCTGATTTCTATTCATTTGTTTATTTTAATCTCTTGTTTATTTATTTATTTTGATCAAATATTCAATCATTTAATTATACTTGTTTTATATTATTTTTGTATAACCAAGAATTGAATAACGATTATAATTGAAATTTATATGATCTTTTATGCAAATATATTTATTTATCATCATAAAATCTTTTTTTAATAAGTTTTATTTAATGAATAGCTGTTTTTTTATGTTTTTTTTGTTGTTTTTATTATCTTTTCTATAAATATTTTTATTTGTCATTATAAAATCTTTTTTTTTATATCAGTTTTATTTATTTAATAGGTTGTTTATGTTTCTCCTTCAAACATTCTGTTCTGATAACCCTTTACCCATGTTATTTACCTTATTTTACCCAATACCTTCCTAGTTAACTACACATACTACTGTAAAGCAAAGTGCAATCATAATGAGATCCTACTAGACCAGAGATGCCCAAACTTTGACAACCTTTGATTTGGCCCGTCATCCCTTAGGAATAATGATGAGTAGGGGTTGGTGAATGCCTTTAATAGAGATTGTCATTTCTAATTTAATGTATCCTTTTGTTGTTTGTGTTATTATTGAGCTACAAAAAACATTGAAAAACATTCAATTAAATGTTTCAGATTTTTTTAATGTAGATATTGTCACTCGATGAATAAAGGACAATGCACAACATATTGGCTAGCAAATCAATGCAAAAGAAGGTGCAGCTCTAAATAGAATTGTTTGTTTTTATTCTAATATATTCATTATAATATGTAAAAAATGCATTAGTTATTATGATTGTTTTCTATTTATTTTTAAATGTTATTAAATAAATTAGGAAGTTACCAATGGCAACTTTAATGTAATACAGTTTGTTATATTTAAATTCGGCCCACAGCCCTTAACCAGGTTTAGTCTTTGGCCCTTCATAATAAAATGATTGGGCACTCCTGTACTAGACGAACTACAATCCCTATTGGTCCATTGGTCCAGCATGCAATTGGAGTCCCTTAAAATTGTAATATCCTCAGATCTTTAGAATATAAATACACTTGGACTTCACAAGGGCAGTGAATTAAAAGCCTCTCTAGATCCTCATTCCAGTTTATGGTCATTTTTACGATGGACGAAGGTCATTCTGCCTCATACGTCCTGAAGCGAGAGTGTGGCTTTTGCTTTATTGAATTAGTATTGGTGCTCTGGAGTGAATCCAGCAGAGAAACACTGTTTCATGTTCCATTAGGGCATCGTTTGCTAAATTTGTTGAGAAACAGACATTAGTGGTAGCAAATTAAGCTTTAAAACAAGAAGCCCAATACACAGCGCTAGTTTCCCTCAACCCTTGAGTCTCAAACTTGTGTCTGACTTTCAGGCTGCATTTAAACCTGTATATATTAAATATATATATATATATATATATATATATATATATATATATATATATATTTTTATTTTTTTTTTGCTCTAGATACGCCAGACTTCCAAACTACTCTGGGAGATTAGTCAGCATGAAATCAAAATGTACAATGGTTAATTTGCTAGTGCACATTGTTTGTTTAAAGTCTCGTGTGCACAGGATTATTTGTGCTCATACTTATAATCAGCATTATTCGAGATTTTTATCGGCATTCATAGCCAAGTGATTTGCACTGGCGATGAGCAGAGTCAATGTGCAAAATCACTCCCTGACACTAGATGGCGCTTAATGAATTTACAATCCAAGAAAGTAAATGAAGTAAAATGAAACTCACTATTGAATCCTGTTTGATCTTCAATTCCTCTCCTTAACCATTACCTCTTATTGACATTTTTTGTCGCTGTTGTGACACAAACGAAACATCTTGCCTCAGTGCATCTTCTTTGTCATTAGGAATGTGCTCGTCTAGACTGTTTTGGGCTTGACCCCAATTCATGTTCACTATAACTTGAATGCCAAAAATACTAAATCAAAATTTACAATGTTTAATTTGCTAGCGCACATTGTTAGTCGAAAGTCTCATGCACATGGGAAGGATTTTCGCTCACACTTCTAATCACGTCTTTTGAGATATTTTTCTGCATTCATAGCCAAATGTTTTGCTCTGGCCATGAGGTGACACTGACACTAGATGGTCCTTAACAAACTTACAAGCCAAGAAAGACAATCACGTGAAATGAAACTCACTTTGAGAAACTCAATTTGATCAGCAGTTACTCTCTTTAACCATTCCCGCTTGTAGTGTTGTCAAAAGTATCGAGTTCGGTACCAGTCGGTAATGAAATTTCCAAAACTTCCATTTCCTGTATACATTTGAGCGCTGTTGAGGGTGTTTTTAAACACTGCTGATTAGCCGTTGTGTTCACATGCTTAACACAAATGACTGGCTGTGGACACTTTTAAAATTTCAGTACCGATTAGCATGGAACTCAATACTTCTTACAGCACTACTCGCTTGTCAACCTTTTGTAGTCACTGTTGTGCTCTATGTGTTCAGACACCAATGGAACATCTTGAAACTTTAGCTCCAGACACATAAACAAAAATGTCATAAACAAATATCTCATCATCGCTCGACCAGCTTTTAGTGCACTGCATCAAACCACAGAAAGCCTTAGGCTAAACCCCGCCCCCTCAAAAAACAGAGGTCGTTTGTCAGTATGTGATCTTGTGTCCTGGTGTTCTCCTGCTACATCATCAGTGACCACCAATAGTTCAGTTCCAGTACTCGAAAACACAAGTTCAAAGAACGCATGGAAAAGAAATGGACGTGTTCTTGTTATTGAGGATGCATTAGATGCAGACTTTTCACTTAAAGTCCCCGAAGTCAATAAAGGAAGAGGGAAGTGCAGCACTTCTTTATTCACCAATATTATATTACGTGTTATATTTTATTTATCTCAGGACTTTCCCACCACTAGCATGCAAAAAAGCATAAACACTAGAAAGAAATGTATTTGCTGAAATCCTGTTTTTTATTTTTGCAAAAAAAATCAGCGTTGAAATCACAGGAATACATGCCATTTCAACATATATTCAAAATGAAAGACAAGTTAGCTGTAATTTGGATCAAATAAATGCAGGCTTCAAATTCAAAAGCAGAAGAGACTTCATTCATACATACATATATTTATTCATTCATTCATTTTCTTTTCGGCTTAGTCCCTTTATTAATCTGGGGTCGCCACAGTGGAATGAACCTCCAACTTATCCAGCATATGTTTTACGCAGTGCATGCTCTTTCACAGTGCTTAATTTGTAAATTGTGAGGTCCTGGAACAGATCGGGGTATCAGATTTAGCATGTTACTCGAGGATGGAGAGTTGGGGGGGGGGGGGGGGGGGGGTGGGATGAAAGTGAGCGGGGCGGGGGTGTCGCAGGCGAAAGTGAAGAGAGTTGAAGAGTCGCGGAAGAAAGTGAAAGTAAACAGTGGACGGGAAAGGAGGGTGGTTGAGGAGGGGGTTCGGTAAAATGAGGTTAAGATTTCAGAGGTGCCGGATCCGGATCTGACGTGTTCCGGCACAAATTAAGCCCTGCCCTGCTTTTCCAACTGCAACCCATCACTCGGAAACATGCATACACACTCATTCACACACATACACTACTGACATTTTAGCTCACCCAATTCACCTATACCACATGTTTTTTGGACTTGTGGGGGAAACCGGAGCACCCGGAGGAAACTCACGCAAACACGGGGAGAACATCCAAACTCCACACAAAAATGCCAACTGACCCAGCCAGGGCTTGAACCAGCGACCTACTTGCTGTGAGGTGATTGTGCTATCCATTGTCCCACCGTGCTGCCCACATACATTTGTTTATTTATTTATTTTCTGCATACAGAAATCATTTGGTAAGGATTTGTTGGGAACCTAAAACTATTATTATTATAACCTATTCAATTTGAATGAATGTTATTTAAAATGACCTACAGCCTACAAATCTCTCTTTTTTAACAGTTAATAATAGCTATCTTCTGGCTTATGTTTTTTAGCCCAGTGCAATCGATCCAAAAAAAACCCGTTTCAAAAACAGACTCAAAACACCAGATCAGATGAAGAGTGTTTTCATTAAAAAAAAAAAAGTCAAAATAAAAACACACTTGTGTAAAAGTAACCTTAATCTACACCGCAAACTGTGCAGAAATACTTCAGACTAGCAGAGACGCTTAGCCAGGCTACAGGAGATTTAGCTGAGATTAGCTGATGATGAGAAAAGGAAGTTGCAGGGCAGATGGAGGGTTGTGTAAGACTGTCAGTCAGAGACGTTTAGTTGAATATTGTGGGGTTTTTTTCTGTGTTTTCAGCGTTTGCAGTGACGCAGTGGCTTATTTTCTGACCCTGACTTCTGAAAGTCACCGTGAAGCCTGGACAAACCTTCTGCTGCTCTTTCTGACCAAAGTGCTGAAGATCAGTGATGACAGAGTGAGTGGCCTTCAGTCATTGTCACAGCTGGATTTGTCTCCTAGTGGTTTGTGATGAGTCCATGAGATTGATTTATTTATGTTTTAATTGTATTTTTATATACTGTTCTGAAAAAAATGCTCAGGCCACTAGACGTTTCTCTTTCAAAATGATTTAAGTCAGTTATTTATTTTGCTGTAGTGTGCCAGTAGAAAAAAATCTTATACATTTAAACATTTATTTAGCTAAAAATGTCTATATTCATGTAAACAAAAACAAGCTATACGTATAACAGCAAGTGCGGCGCATATAAGACTGTATTTAAGACATGTTTGAAGTTTATATTGAGATTTTAGAATTAAGCTTTGGCTGCATTCATATTTTATGAAGTCATTACCATAAAAATATGACCTTTTTTTGTAATATAACCTATAATTGTGTACGAGTTGAGTTTCTAGAACACCCACAAAAATGCACTCCTCACTTTGTCCTGCAAGCGTGAGAGCAAGGTTTTTACACTGAAAATGTTGTTTTTGAAAGTTATGCTTCAGTTTTCAGAAAGTTCAGCCTGATCTCACGAGGAAACATAACTTTTTCACATTTTGTAAGTTTAGTGGATACTTTGTATGAATTAGTACGCGTTCAGTCGTTCGAAAATGTACATTTTAAAAAAAGAGGCATGACCTCCAATCCTGCCCCTAAACCCAACCATCATTGGGGGATAAGCAAATCGTACTGAATTGTATGAATGAGATTGTTCAAATTCATTTGAATGAGCCACTAAATCAAAAAGTTATGAATTGCCGTGAGATTGTGTTGGAAAGTTATGTTTTTGTTAGCAAGAAGTTGCTAGGCAACAGAGGCATGCATACTTTAAAAAGTATCAGACACTGAAATTCCATGTTTTGGCAATTTAAGGTAGAAAACCCTTTTGTGTTTTGTTATTTAAATAATATATATATGTGTGTGTGTGTGTGTGTGTGTGTGTGTGTGTGTGTGTGTGTGTGTGTGTGTGTGTGTGTGTTAGAAAGCAATATGAACACATTTAGGAAAAGTCAAAGCACTATAGTTATATGTTTCATTTTAAAACCTTAAATTATCTTAAATTACAGAATCTAAAAACAGCCAAAATGACTGCCTTGCTATTGTTACTTGAATATTAATATTATATCATATATTATAAATAAAATATATTTAAAGTATAAATAGAACAAAAATAAATCTATTATAGTTTCAACTAAATTAAACAGCAATGTTTCTGCAGTCATTTAAAGGGGAAAATAGATATAGTTGTACTGTGACACTGAAGACTGGAGAAATTATGCTAAAAATTAAGCTTTGCCATCACTGGCTGGAATAAATGACATTTTAAAGTATATTAAAATTGAAAACAGTAGCTGTAATAGCATATCACAGTTAATGACATCTACAGTATCTATCTGTCTGTCTGTCTGTCTGTCTGTCTGTCTGTCTGTCTATATCTATCTATCTGAACATGATGCTTTCAAACCTCAGGAGATGGATTTAAATTCCAAATCAAGCTCATTGACATGAAAGATTAATACTCCATCATTTTTAATCTTGCTCAATTAGAGCACTAATGCGCTACAGTGTAACAATATAACCAATTATAAGAGAACACCTGGCGCTAATCAACCACTCTGCTCTAATCCAATGAAATCTCCATGTTTTCTCCTCAGTTCAAGGCTCACGCGTCCCGCTATTACCCTCTGCTCTGTGAAATCATGCAGTTCGACCTGATCCCGGAGCTGCGGGCCGTCCTGCGCAAGTTTTTCCTGCGCATCGGACTGGTTTTCCAAATCACCAACAGCCTGGAAACAAATCAAACTGTCAGCAACGCCTAGGAGAACTAATATATGTCCCAGAATGCATCAGTCATTCTTCCTACACTGTCCGAAAACACCACAGGATGTCACGTGATCTCCTGCAGCCAATGAGGAGAGAGAAAATCTGAAAGGAAAAGATGGATTGCGTAAATTACGATGGTACTAAAAAAATCAAACCCCGCCCCCACGCCTGGAATAAA
>CAIGQZ010001197.1:3613859-3648554 GCA_903798205.1 Danio tinwini
CCTAGGCATTCTACAGGATTTCACACATCGCCAGTAACATATCTAAAAATAAAATGGTTAAAAAACAACAACAATCTAGGACACAGATGTGATAATTAAGTAAATAATCCAAAAAATCTTCAAATATTTATTATTAACATTCAATACACAATTTCATTAGCTTGTTTTTCTAGCTACACTGTAAACATACAATTCATTTTCTGTAAAACAATTTTAAAAAATCCATCCCATTGCAGCATTGTATCTCTCATCAGACAAACAAACAGAATGTATGCCATTTACACATTCACAGTGTCAGTATAAAGCATGACAGCGCATTTCTCCCAGACTGCACTCTCTGACCGGAGCGAACAGACTCTTGATGCTATAGGAAGTGTTCCAGAACTTTCTAAGAGCAACATTTCATTGACAGCAATAAGGACTAAAAACTATTTTATTTGGCCTCTCATGTACAACTTCAAATGTTATGAATCCAGCACAAGAACTCAACGAGATTTAGCCATGGTAAGTGGACGGTCCTTCCCAGTCTCCTGCATGGTCTCGGCTGGATGGTCTGCGTTTGCCCATCGCTCTCTTTAGTGTGTCTGAGGAACTGGCTCGTAACCAGGGGTCTGTGGCCACACTGTTCATGGAGATGGGCCGGTGGCTTGAAGGAGTCGGTGACCAAAGATCCTCTTCCTCTGCAGACACGTCCCCTACACGGCAGAACATATTCCAACATCAGCATCTCAATAGTTACTACAGTAGCTTCATGTCTGACAAGGTTTGAACAAATGTCTTTAGTATTATTTACTTTAGGGTTTTTTTTACAAAGTCAGAACCAAATCAATATTTTTTAGAACATTTCAATAATGGCTTTTTTTTTTTCATTCATTTTCTGCCGCATTTCCGGGTCGCAGGGGTAGCAGTCTTAAGGCCTATTTATACTCCTGTGTCAAGTGCACACGTATGCTACGGCGCAGCCTACGCGTGGACCCATAGCCGCTCGCCCTAACCGTCGGCGACGTTGACGCGCACCTCTCAAAAAATGTAACGCGTACGCATAGTGCAAGCTCTGTGATTGGTCGGCTTGGTAGTGATGACGAGTGTGGGCGGAGGTGAGAGCTGCGCGCCCGATGCAGTGAGTGTTTACAAGTGTGGAGTCCCGTGAAGGAGCTCCTTAATGTACAAGTGGAAGCTTAATGTACAAACTTGGATTATTGTCAGCTAAGTGAACGAGTCGTTCATAACGGAGATTCATTCACAATTGAATCGCTCCCTCAGTCAGAATGAGAAGTGAAAGCATGAGAGGGGGTGTGTTTTAGGACACAGATTAGATCAAATCTAACAGGAGGGAGGATAATACATTTCCATGCACACAAACACACACTCTTTGGGTGCGGTCTGTGCGGTCACTGATCCATCAATGTAGAAAAGCCTATTTATACTCCTGTGTCAAGTGCACGCGCATGCTACGGCGCAGCCTAAGCATGGACGCATAGCCCCTCGCCGTAACCGTCGGCGACATTGATGCACACCTCTCAAAAAATGTAACGCGTACGTGTGGCGCAAGCTCTGTGATAGGTCGGCTTGGTAGCGCTGAAGGGTGTGGGCGGAGGTGAAAGCCACGCGCCCGATGCAGTGAGTGTTTACAAGTGTGGAGTCATGTGAAGGAGCTCCGGATGGAGACTGTTGTTCTGTGTTTAACTTATGATTAAAGTTGTTGCACATCCGCCGATTCCCACCTTAAAATGAGCGAATTTGAGCCACTTGTACATTAAGGAAGTGTTCAGAAAACACCAACGAAGAAACTCGACACAGAGAAACAAACACCTACTGCCAGCTAGCGTTTCGGAAGTGTTATTGCAGAGAAACAGAAACAGCGCCCAGAAGTATAAATGCACAGCTACGCGCAAGACATATGTTGTGGGTTACGGCGATCACTTGATGCAGAAGTATAAACCAGGCTTTAGGAGAGAACCCCAGACTTCCCTCTCCCCAGACACTTCCTCCAGCTCCTCCGGGGGGATCCCGAGGCGTTCCCAGGCCAGCCAGGAGACATAGTCCCTCCAGCGTGTCCTGGGTCTTCCCCGAGGCCTCCTCCCGGTGGCACATGCCTGGAACACCTCCCAAAGTAGGCGTCCAGGAGACATCCAATACAGATGCCCGAGCCACCTCAGCTGACTTCTCTCTATGTGGAGGAGCAGAGGCTCTACTCCGAGCTCCTCCTGAGTGTCAGAGCTCCTCACCCTATCCGGTTGGGATGAGAATCAGCACCTCCAAGTCCGAGGCCATGATGCTCCACCGGAAAAAGGTGGTTTGCCATCTCCAGGTTGGAGGAAAGTCCATACCCCAGGTGGAGGAGTTTAAGTATCTCAGGGTTTTGTTTACGAGTGAGGGAAGGATTGAACGTGAGATTGACAGGTGGATTGGTGCAGCGGCAACAGTAATTCGGTTGATGTACCGGTCCGTTGTGGTAGAGAAGGAGCTGAGCTGAAAGGCAAAGCTTTCGATTTACCGATCAATCTATGTTCCTACTCTCACCTATGGTCATGAGCTTTGGGTAATGATGGAAAGGACAAGATCTCGGATACAAGCGGCCGAAATGAGTTTTTTTCGAAGGGTGGCTTTTTTTTTTTAAGCAAAATAATACATTAAATGAACAATCAAATATCAAACAACATCTTAAAAAGTTTAAAGTAAACACCAATCAACATACAACCTAAGGAGCCTTTCACACAGAATGTGTTTTTCTATTCTGTGTTACTTTTCCATTATTGTTCTATGTAAACACAAGGCTTGACAGATGTGTGTGAACGTTACGCTTGTGTCTTGCATCTTTTGCAGCACCTCGCACACGAGCGCTGCCATTTTAAGATGCTGTGCCGTTTCAAAAGAATTTCAACTATTACATGCAGCGCCACCCATCAATGTCAGTTCCAAAGCATTGGACCAATCAGATCTCAGAGGTAGGGCAAGCTTCTCTTTACAGTAGTTCATCGATATATTACTAGATATCGCATACGGACCCTGAGCTTGCGTCAATAGCGCCGCCATATTTGTACAGTGCTCCCAGCACAAATGTCATTCAACCGCACTAGTCAAGACCGTGCGCCAACATGAAGATGCTGGACTTTAGCACTGTGTACGAATGTAGTAATGAGCAAACAAAGCATAAAGGCAGAACATTTCATTGGTAAGATTTCATTTTCATCTTATGAACTTTTGTGCTCAACAAGTAACGTTATTGATGATATTACAGACACTTACTGAATTCACCATAAGGCAAAGTAGCACCAACTTGCACTAAATACTGGGCTTATGCTAGTTTTGTTGAATAAAATAACCAAACAATGCAAAAGAAATATGACGAGATGCTGCGGTGCAAGAAACTTGGATTATGGTCAGCTAAATGAACGAGTCGTTCATAACGGAGATTCATTCACAATTGAATCACTCCCTCCGTCAGAATGAGAAGTGAAAGCAGGAGAGGGGGTGTGTTTTAGGACACAGATTAGATCAAATCTAACAGGAGGGAGGATAATACATTTCCATGCACACAAACACACACTCTTTGTCAGCAATGCCTGTACGGTCACTGATCCATCAATGTAGAAAAGTGATGTAAAATTATCATTTTCGTGATAAAAAATAGACCACCGGGAAAACTCCTGATCATAGATATATGTGTATATCTCTGCCTCTGGATGGCCACAGTCCTCCACTGCAGCTTGGTCCCGCATTCATTTCAAAGAAGCGCTACCCTGTACTAAAATGGCATTCCTTCTAATAGACAACAAGGCAGGCAACATCTAAATGTAAATATCTATGACTGTAGTTTATGTTCAATTATCAATTATCAATTTGATGTTAGCATGCAGTTTTTTTTTTAACAATTCCTGATCACTGCATCTGGCATTTTCAGACACAAGCTGTATGAATGGCTTCTAAGCAATCTAAATTTTCTAGGCTATAACATGTAGTCTTTGATTGGGAGTTTGATATTTGACAACGAGCCAATTCCCTCTAATACAATTCTGAAACTTTCCCACACTCTTATGATGAGCATCAAACCAACAGTCAAGAGGAGCAAGTTCAGTGTGACAACTTCATTCAAACCACCTCTGACAAATTTCGAAAGGTTTGTTGTTGTTGTTTAGTTTTGTAGTTTTATTTTTAGGCATGCTATGAGTAACAATGACACCCTGGCTGCATTCCACTCCACTTTTAGAAACCATTTGCAAACTTCCCTTCCCTTGTTGCCTGGGGGGAATCCCCATAGCCTTTTTCAAGTGCATTCCACTTCAAAGGAATGAGGGATGCTTACATGGATTTACCCTTGATTTTTACCAAGGTAGCAAGTTGACTTCATATGTCTAGTCCAGCACCTATATGTCCAATCCTGTTCCCGAAGATCTTTCTTCCTGCAGAGTTCAGCTGCAACCTTGATCAAATGCACCTGTCTTTAATTACCAACTGCTCCTTCAGATCCTACTTGGTTGGTTTAGTTGTGTTGTTCAGGGTTGGAGCTGAACTCTGCAGAACAGTAGACCCCTAATTTAGGGCATTCTATTTTATAACCCCTTCATAATCAATGCTGTTGGAAGCCCACAAAGTAACGACAGCCAATTACATCCAGCTTGTACCGCAACACAAAAAGGGACAGAATTTCAGTATATAAAATAATGTATAAAGATGTTTATAACGATTGATTATAAAGCACTGGGTGATAAGAAACCATGATAAAAATTTTCCTCCATTTTGACAGACTGATATTCTCTGGTGTTCCACGAACGTGATTGGTTAGCATCTGCACTAGAATTTGCATAAAACGATCTGATTAGCTGACGCCTGCATTATCACTTAAAAAGTTGCGAATTTTTCAACTTCTGCAGCGAGCGGTGGACTCAACGCAACTGGACGGATCCACAATTCAGTTCGAAAACTCTTGACCATACTCTATTCAAAGTCATTGGTAGGGCCAGACGAAATCTGTGGACATTTTTTGCTATTTCTGTGCAGAATTTTGTTAAAAATCTGCAGATTTATGCGGAATGATTTTGGGAGTATCATAACTAAAACCTTAATATATGAAATGAAAAGTAATACCTTTTTAACTTTTATTTAATGTTTACGATGAAAATCCAATTAGATCAACTTTATTTGGTAAATAAAGCAAGTCTCTCGTATAACATATCTACTAATAGACAGAAAATATTACTTCACAAACTGTATTGTAAATAAATCATATTAATATTTTCATATTACTCAATAATATTTCTGAAATAAAAAAAGTGAATAAATATAAGTTTACACACATTTACACAAGTAAATAAACAATCAATGATGGGCTAAAAATCTGCGGAATTCTGCGCGCGCAGATTCCATGTGGGCCTAGTCATTGGGTAACACTACATATGTTTGCTGTGAGGTACCATTGAGGTATCAGCATCTTGATTGTTATTTAAGCTGACATTATTACAACAGATTTTACAGTGTGACATGGGGACCATGAGGTGTATTATAGACAGTGTCTTATCTTGAGGCTTAAGATATGTCAAATTAGGATTTTCTGCAAATTCGTATTAAAGAATCAAATCTCAACTTGATTTAGGATTCCTATTTCATCTTACAAAATTGTATCATATCTCTAGTAACGAAATTGTGTCATCAAGTTCGACAATTCACTCTTGGATCTGTTACCAAACAAAAAACACTACTAATGAGTCAGCTCTGACAAAGCTACAATTGTAAAGGATTATTAGAAATATATATATATTGCCGTGTGAGCTGGGTTTAACTGTATGTCATGAGATTGTTTACAACATGTCGCACCTTCTAAAAAGTCTATAGTGCAATAAACTTTATCAAAAAGTGATCAAATATGTCTGTGCTTGTTAAAAGTACCGTATTGATATCCATTTTCTCTTTCCAACTGTGAAACAAACAACAGCCTGGATCAGTGTAGACATCTTGTAGACAAATTAGTGCAAAAGGATTCAGAGCACATTTGTAAACTGCTTATACATCGTCTGCAGGTTGGTTCTTAGCAAAACTTCAAAATTACAAATTAAATTGTGTTGATTTCTTCATATAAAAAGCTCATTTTTAATTCTCTAATTGCTGTGCTTCTGATTATACTCGACATATTAAGCTTCAGTCTAGAACACACTTCATGCCAATAATCAACAAATGTCTAGCAAGGGTGGAACAAATCAACTGTAGACAATTTTACTTTTGCAGTTAGGGTGGCTGACCTGATCTCCAGTCATGTTCCCTCATGTTATTCAGCGATGTCATCTTGTTTTTTGAGCGCTCCCTCAGTCTCTCTATTTCTGTGATGGTTAGCGAGTGCAAGGACTGGCTGTCAGGAGCACTGTCAGGTCGAGTGTACCCATTTACCACATCCTAGCGTCAAAACAATAGTACAGTCATTCAGCGCAGGGACTTTGTGGATGCTTTCAGTAAGAGAGACAACAAAACAAAACATTCCAGCTCTGTTCCAAAACCCGACCCAAAGGCTTTGAAGATAGCTTGCTTTGATTACATTATAAAGCAGGATTGCAAATTAAATTTGGAAGAAAAGGCAATTCCAGACTGCACTGCGTCAGATAAGGTTTTGTTTGCTTTGTTTTTTATTTATTGTTTCGCATTGAGTTTAAATAGCTGCTTAAAAAGTAACTGCTTGGATTGTGCATTTTTGTTTGAGTTTAAGCACAGGTAGGTCTTGAGAACTCCCCCTTATTTAGAGCAGATGACAGATTATAAATTGCTATATAGAGATATATTGCTGGTTAAGAGCTCGACTACCATGCTAATATAGATTGATCAATTCACTCATGACAGGTTTATGGACTGTGGGATAAAACCGGAGAATGGGGAGAGCATGTAAACTCCACACAGAAATGACCACTGTTAAAAATTTGAAGCAGTGATGTTTTTGCTGTGAGGCAACAGTGTAACCACTAGGCCACCATACCACCCTATAAAAGGAAAGGTGGAGGAGTAGAGGTGTAAGGGGGCATTCTTCAAGGGGAAGATAACTAAAGTAAGAAACTCTTTATAGTGAGGTTATTTTTAAATTCATATAGGTTATTTATAGTGAGTTAGGAATCATCTGATTGGTGAATCATATTAATGCAGGACCAGCTGTGGTCAATCATAAGCACATGATCCTCTCAAATTTAGTTTATTAATAAACTTCACAATGTGAGCTCACACATTGTTGAAACAACAATAATATTAGAGTTTGTCGCTCACTTTGCAAAAATGTAAATAAAAAAAATTGTGATGCGCAATATGTTGGCAATTATTTTAGTGGCCATATCGGTTTTACAGTTTTTCTCAGTCGCTTTGGTACATTTCTCAGATCAGAATTGAAATTTGCAAAACAGTAAGTACATTTCTCAAAACAACATATACAAAAAGCAAAACACCATGTATTACCAGCAAAAGCCAGTCTCTTGCTCAAAATCCTTAGTTCATCTCTCAAAACTAAATTCCTGTGTCAATGAATGTATCAGTGCCGTCAGAATGACAAATCCTTGTGTCATTGCGTATGGACAAGACAGTCAAATTACTTAGTCATGTTGTCAATATAACGATGTTCTCCAGAGGTGTTCTGATGTAAACTGTCTTTTTTGCTTGCTTTTTTTGTTTGTTTTTTTGTTGTTGTTGTTTGTACTGTAATTTGTTGGCAGATCATGGCATTGTGATACAGAAAGAAAAGACAGCAATGCATAGCACAAAGAAAAACTAAACAAAAGTAGAAATGTGAACATAGGACAATCTGCTTTGAGATGCACCTTTATTACAAAAAGACAAGAATCACCTAGGAGAAATTTAGTAATTGTAGACAGATTTAGAAAAAAAGATTTAGAAATTAAAATTCTGTAACACTATAAAAACTACATACTATGAATTATTTAGTAAGCATTAGCAAATAGTTAGTTCATTATTTATTAAGCATTAACTCCACATTAATAGATGTTAGTAAGCAGTTTGTAAATACAGATACTGTACAAACACTATTCATTTAAAATGTGCTCAATAATTGTATTATATATGTTCATTATGTTCAATTCATGCATTATTTACAAACCAGTTGTATTTGAGAGTAGTTGGTGGCTTTAATTGTCATAAGTGATTTATAAAGCATAAATACTCCTCACTTTAGATTAGGTCACAACACTGGATGAAGTTAATGCTTAATAAAGCATTTATTAACATACAAATTAACTGTTAGCATATGCAAATGTTCATTTGAATAGTTTATTAATCATTTACGTCTGCATTCTTAATGATCTTAAAATAGTACCACCTATTCTTAAATAACTGGTTTGTAAATAATACAATATTTATTAAGTAATGAAAAGATAATCATTAAAGTACAGTGTTTCCTATAGGATTTTTTCCAGCTGTGGTGGCAGGCCTTTTACACAGATCTACCAACTACCTATGACGTTATTTCAATGACAAATGTTGTGAGCGCAGTACTACAAGTGGAGATCGCATTCATGTAATACGAGCATGTGAATCTCTTGCTTGCGCGCCGATTTTCTCTATTCGCACACAAAACTTCTAGCACAGTCTCAAATAGCTGCGCTGCTCAAGTGCAGATTTTCCTGTGCGCTCTCAAATATGTCTCCAACATTTATTAGATTGGCTAGGAATATTTATAAATGTCTCCAATAGACCTAGAGAGCGGCATTAATGCATCCTGAAGTAAAGTGAAACGGCTATAAACTCCAGCAAAATGAAGTCTTTGTTTGTTGTACGCAGAACCACATAGACCTTTATCTATAATTAAAAGTATAATTATGGAAACTGTGTTCATCCTAACTGAAAGCTATACGTCGTGTTTGCTGGCCTCACGCATCTGTCAGTCAGTCAGTCAGTCAGCATGTCACCTTAAATAGTTAAACAAATAATGCACAGCACTACTACAATTAAAGAAAAGTTCACGCTGTTATAATTCACTTACATTTTAATATGTTTTGGTGGGATTATAACCCGCTATTTAAAAAAAAACTACTGAATGTTTTGATTGAGAAGCTGTAATGTAGACGTGGCGGGATGAATTTTGGTGTGGCACCCCGCCATGGAAGAATGAATGTAGCGGAAACCTTGAAGTATGAAAATACAATCATTAGGGACATTATAAATGTGCTTATAAGTCAAGAATACAGCATTTGTAGCTGTATTTATAAACTGCTTAACGTCTACAAATGTAGAGTTAATGTGTAACAGATAATGAACTACCTATTTGCTAATGCTTAATAAATGATTCATTATGTGTAGCTATTATAAAATGTTACCATATTTTCGTCTTCTGGAGAGAGTCTCATTCGTTTTATTTCAGCTAAAATAAAAGCAGTTTTAATTTACTTTTTTAAGCCATTTTAAGGTCAATATTATTAGCCCCCTTAAGCATTTTTTTCTTCATTTGCTGAATACTAATATCTTGAAAAATATCTAGTAAAATATTATTTACTGTCATCATGGCAAAGATAAAAGAAATCTGTTATTAGAAATAAGTTATTAAAACTATTATGTTTAGAAATGAGCTGAAAAAAAGTCTTCTCTCCGTTAAACAAATATTGGGGGGGATATACAGGGGGGACCATAATTTTGACTAAATGAATATACAAATATCAATGCAGCTTGGTTTTGGAACAGAGATAATGGCTTCACCTTGTTCAGTGAGGTTATAGGTGTGTATAACTAAAGTCTCTTACATCAGTCACATCTGGTTTCCTAACTCTGGCTGTCATTCTCTGGTCACGGCGAGATTGTAGAAGGAATGAATCTCCACTGGGGCCTGTGTAGAAACAACTGATTGGTATTTACCGTCGACAAGTGTTAAGCAACAGCAGGCTTTGCAGCGTTTCCTCTCTTGAGATTTTCTCCAGCTCCAACATGCACGATTCAAGCAATCAACGCTTGGTAATTGAAACGGAGCAAATGAAATGGCATTTAATGGCTGAGAATGAGACTGTTTTTTAGAGCTTATATACAAGGTGACTGGCGAACTCTCTAACAGACATTACCCTCAACCCAGAGTCAATCTCTCGTCTGCCTGGTGTTCATAGCTGTCACACTCGCTGTCATCAGGTCCTAGTGGCTGTGGCAGAAGCTGTTTGAGTGAATGACTGCAGAGTCACGCACACACTGCATTCTATTCATACTGACACACACACATACACACTGAGAGCTCTATTTTAACAATCTAGGTGCAAAGTCTAAAGCACATGGCGCAAAAGCATTAAAGGCGTGTCTGAATCCACTTTTGATATTTTATGCTCGAAAAATACGCTCTGCGCCCTGGTACATTGTCTAACAGGTTTGTGCTTATTCTCCTAATGAGTTGAGGGTGTGTGTTTTGGACATAACCTTCATTAAACCAATCAGAGTCTCATCTAACATACCATTTAAGAGAGTCAGTTGTGTTGCGCCATAACGCATTTGCTATTTACATGGCAGATATTGTAAGTGAAAAAAAACTGAATGCTGAGCGCGAGAATAAAGATCCAGCCTCCTCCATTCGGCCTCTTTACTTTCTTTTTACTCTTTACTTTACTCCTTTACTTTCGAGGATAATGAAATGGTGTTGTAGCCTACGCACTCCACTGAAGACATCTATTAGCCTACATATTTAATTTTGTTTGTTAAGCGCAAAGATTTGTTTCAAAATTCCTAAATTTTGTTTTAATTCCAGCAAACAAATAAATGAACAATAATAACCAAGTGTGGTCAAAAAATGGAGTTATATCCAAACACAGACCCTATTGTTATTCCCCATATGGTGATGCATACGTCTCCAAAACCTGACAGGTGGACAAATCTAAACTCGTTTTTATTAAAGCATATATATATGCATAAAATAAATAATACAGCTAATAATAATAACAACAGTATGATAAGTAATATAATGCAATAATGAATAATGCAAACTGTCATGAATAAACAGAAAAAGGCCCCAACATGAAGACATGGAGGTAGTGATTTTTATATTTATGTAAAAAAAATATTTTTTGTAATATTTGAATCCTTTAATTGTTTTCATATGTAAAGATATTTGTGTGTTGCTGTACATCCTGTGTGCATTAAACAATGTGTAAGTGCTTGGACCTGCACGGGCGCATAACTAATGCGCTCTGCGCTGGACTTTAGACCAGCTTTTAGTTGGTCAGTAATGCGGCCTATTTCAATTCCTTAAAATAGCAATGCACCAACAATGCGCCTTAACACACATCCTTTTTAGACCGGACACCCATAAGTCCACAAAGTGGCACAAATGGATTTGCTATAAAAACAATGTGGCGCAAAATGTGAAAATTAGGGTTGACCTGGTCTGAAAATAGCAACAAATCACACCAAACACGTCTTGCACCTTATTGCGCTGGGTGTATGATAGGCTCCATAGTCTTTATACTAAATAAAACTGATATACTGAAAAAAGACTTTCTTTAAAAAATAATAATAATAAATAATTTTTTTGTAAATTTACATTGCTCCTAAAAAACAACTAAGGAATCATAAATGTGATAAATGTTGAAGATGTCTAAATGATGCAAATTAGAGCTGAAAAATATATAATTTGAGAATCTATATCGCAATGTGTGTATCTGCAAGTCATATCGCAGGATTAGTTTATTTATTAAATAATAAAAGATCAATATATTTTTAAATATTATTATATTTAAATTATTTATAAAAATCATAATTTACATTTAATTGTTCAATTATTGTATTTTAAATACTATTAGTCTCCCCAGAAAACCGTAAAGCATTATTTATTTTACTTTTGCTCTGTTGTATTTATATATGCTTGTAATTTATTATACGTATTTTATGCAGATGCATGGCATAGAAAAAGACTTAATCATCACAGTCAATCTAAATGAATGAAATCTTTCAGAATATAGCTATTCAAATCATCTGCTGAAATTATATTCATATCGCAGCAAAACAAAATATTGCAATGTCAGATTTTTCCTATATCATGCAGCCCTAATTCACATCAATACGCTCCATTTATCTTTATATCGCATTGTGTTGCTACAGCTCAAAATAAACAAGAATTGAGGAAGAAAATACCAAAATCATTTTGTATGTTTTAGACAGACACTGCAGAAGGATACAAATTGGCAAGAAAACAGGATCTTATATAACACCTATAGTTAACAAGCGTTAATAACATTAGCAAGACTCAAAAAGGTGTGAATTTGTATTTATTATTATTTTTTCAGTTTGTTCTTCACAAACTAAAACTAATATTTAGCTATAGCTGTCAACTGCAACAAATTGGCGAAACGTGCAATTTTTGGGGCCTTTTTCTTGTTTTGCAGATAGGACAGGACAGCTGTGGTAGAGAGAGGGGAGAGGGATCAACAAAGAAGAAAACTTGTGTGTTTAGCAAAACCGACTGACAGAAATGTATACAAATAATTGAATGCAATAAAACTTTAATGTAAAAATGTCTTCAAATGTATGTATTTATTTATTTATTATAATTATTACATAGACTATATAGCAGATAAAATTGAATGTAATAAATATTTATTTGGCCAAAAAAAATGCACGTTCATTTGTAAACCATTCTGCATTATAAATGTGCATTTTCAATTTCAAATTTCAAATGCAATTTCATTTTTAAGTGACTCAAACTTACTCTGGGTGAGTAACGTCAAAACTACTGTTTTAAAGGATTCCACAAAATCCACATGACAGTTTTTTTGTTTTGTCACCGAAACTATTCCATACTACACACACACACTCATTGCGTTCCATTTAGAAGAACTCACCCCTATACCTTAATACCTTTAAAGAGTTTACCCTCTGGAGTAACAACTTCGAAGGGATAAGGGTGTAGGGATAAGCCCTTCCAAATGCAATGTAGTGTGTAACACAAAACAACTTCCCCGACCAGAGGATCATTAGGTCCCAAGTGTCCATCAGATTTCCTTCAATGTCATTAAAATCTTTCATAACAAAGGGTTTGGAACAACACTTCAATACGGCAGCGATGATTGTTTTCACTTTGAAGTTTTGTTTTCAATGCACCGAAATTTGATATTTGCCTTTTGTTAAATTGAAGGCTTGCCAAGAAGTAAAAACATAATAATTATAAAATAAAATAAAAAAATGGTTTTGTTAAAAGTCCTGTTAAATTAAAATGAAAAAAAAATTGTACATGTTAGTTTCAGTCTGTTAGTTTTAATGATATGTATTGGCTAGTGTGCACCAAAACAGTGACAAAATTTGCGTTTCGAAAATATAAAACTTATATAAACATCTAAAACTTCCGCCTACATCAATTAATTTTTTCACATCACCTCATACTACAGTTTCTCATAAATCTTGACCAATCAAATGCTCTCTAGTATCTGACATGCCCCGCCCCCTTCAATATGCTTCTCATTTGCTTTTCATTTGATGCGCTTGAGCTCAACCACTCTCACTGGCAGAGCGGTGATAAAACAAAACACTATCCGCTTGTGAAGTGTGACCTCACGCAAAGTCACTTCCTGGTCATATTGCTTTATCAAACTCTAAAGGGAGACTCAACAAATGGTAATAATAAACGTTTACAAAGCGATGTAATACTTTCAAAAATCAAGATGGCAATATATATCCATACCTAATATCCGATGGCCAGAAAAGGATTTATTTTTTATAAATTTCTAAAATATTGGTGTCTGTGATGCAGCAAGTCCAGAGACTGTTGTTTACACCATGATTTCTTATAAAAATGTATGTTTTATATAAACTTTAATGTGTGATATGACCAAAAAAAAGGTCAGAAGCTAATATTTTCTCAATTCAAATAAGTAGCGGCTTGGACCCGAAAACAGTATTCCATACTTCACCAAGCGGATTGGCTGGTTTTTTTGTTTTGTTTTTTAAGAAGCTACTCTATGTCCCACCCTCTCTTAATTTTTCGGTATAAATTGCGTCAAACTCCTAATAAAAAATGCTAATTTCAAAGCACTTCACAGGACCTTTAAGCACGCATGTGTAATGTAATCTAAAAGTCTGAGGTTTGCGGGTGACTCCAACATTGGTGAATTAAGTGCTTCTCTCCATTTCTCATTTAGGCAAACTCACCTATAAAAGCTCTCTCAAAGTCTGGCAGCAAGCGTCTGCCCAGATCCTCTGCTGAATTCTGCCTCTGGAGCGAAAAACACATCAATAAAAATGTCAAGTCAATAAGCAGAACCGTCAGAATGCACTAACGGAGTGCATATACCCTTTAAGGACTCAGAAAAATGGGTCATGGAAAACAGTCAGGATTTTTTGTGGCATTCGTGTTTACCAGTATACAAAATCTTACTTACCCGCTCATGACGCCGCTGATCAGAAGACACCAGGTCAAAGTAATCTGGCCAGGGAATACAGGTATAAGTGTATATACTGTATAAGTGTATATAAACTTTTTCATATTCAGTAGTAGGTCAAAATTTCTTACCGATTGGGGTACCTAACAATAAGGTTGTACTTGTTAATGTTACTCAATGTATTTACTAAGATGAATATACAATGAACAACACATTATTATTTATTCATCTATGCTAACATTATTAGTTAGTAAACACATTACTTAACATTAACTTTTGAAAGTGACTGAATCTGTTTTCTCTAATGATCACCAACACTGCATTTAATATCCAAATACAGTAAACGTGTGAAACGTGGATGGAAGAAATTTGAAAATTCAATTTATTCTGTAATGACAAATATTCTTCTGTCTTAGTGTCAATTGATCTTTCAGAAATCATTCATTATACATCAAAAATCCTAAATATGTTGCTGAAATATCTTCCTTGTTGTCAATGTTGAAAATGGAAGCCTGTTTCCACAAAAACATAAAAAAATGAAAAGTTTTATTTCACAATTATCTCAATAAAAAATAAAAAATAAACCAGCTATTTAAATATTGGAGTTTTAAATTTATGTTTTACAATCCACACTGTTTCCTCTGAATTCCAAGTTCACATCTAAAATGTACAAGTTCATAGCTTGTTTGTAAACTTATAAGCAATAAGTTATACAGTAATTTGGTTAAATGTTACCTCACAATGGGCTATATGCACAGCTAGTGTTTTTCAGCCAATGATAAACGTCCAGTGAAAGCTTAATGTGACTATTTTCAATTTCACACAGTTCCTTTTACAGCATTGATGCTGAAATGAAATTAAAATATATTCAGTTAAATAGACATAAGCATTAATTTAGTTCAAGTGTAAAATGAGATAAAAGACTGTAACCGCTAGTTCTGTCAGGATCAGCAGGCGAGCGCAGAAACTCCTTCGAAAATACTGGGGTAAAATAAACTGTCATATTTTAAAGACATGGAGGGAAAAATTGAATTTAATGCACTGCTTCTTGTCCAGTCTAAGACCCACTTTAAATCGTATATCTATCAGGCAGTGAAGATCACTGATTTGTAAAAAAATCAGACCTTAAACGTGTCAATTTATAATGGAAAGACAGTTGCACCGGAGGCTGGCTGGCTGAAATTCAAAGTCTGAGTGCATATACCGCATTCTGAGAATAAATGTCCAAATTGTGAAATTTTCAGTTTCTCTATATTTACGATTTCTAGTCAAGTTTGCATAAAAAAACCTGATTTTTGGTTTTGTGTAAACTACTAATAACATATGACATTGTTCATTTCTGGACTCTAAAATGGCATTATTGGAAATTGGAAGAAATGTTGGCAGACCTTTGAATACAACAAAAATGAACAGTTTACTCAAATAATAAATACCCATAAATAATAAATCCAGAGAAACAGAATTTAAAGGGATAGTCAAAAAATGAAAAATCCCTCACCATATAATCAAACTCAAGTGGTTCCAAACCTTAATGAATTTCTTTCTTTTACACAAAACAAGATATTCTAAAGAATGTTAGGGAAATTTTTTCCAATATTCAGCAGCATATGTTGTTTTGTGTAGAAGAAAAAAAAACAAATTAGGTTTGGAACAAGCAGAGAATGATTGAATAATGATGGAATTTAAATTTTTTGCCAACCTATCCCTTTAAGTGATCACATATTTTATGTACCCATAGCTATGTATATATTATTTTTATCCTCCCAATAACTTCAGATTAATTAAAATGTTGCATCCTTACTAGATAAAAGTATTAATTTCAATATTCCCAGCAATTACCTTGACCAAAAAAAAAACTTTATAACGTACTTTACAGAAATGTCAAATGAAATGTCAGACAGACTGACCCGCAGCTCGGCCTGTCCTCAGGCTGTTGATGGTTTTCTGCTGTTGTCGTAATAGAGCCTGTTGTTGTATATCTAGACTGTGATCATCACTGGGGGGTTCAGGATATGCCTGGCGCATCTCCTCACGAGATACTCCATCTGGCAACACACACACACACACACACACACACAAAGATAAGTCATTTTTCTCCTCCTCATCACTTACAGATATACAGAGAGATACAAACAAATATGATCCAGTTGCAGAAAACACTGACTCATATGGCCAATCAGTTCTGTCAATCATATACTTTATTATATTAGAACAAAAGAGCCACACCATTCATTATTAAAAGATCAATCTCCATTCAAACACATGATCATGATCTTAAAGGGTTAGTTCACCCAAAATTAAAAAGTCTGTAATTAATTTCTCATGTTGTTTCAATCCCCAGAGGCCAGCTCATCTTCAGAATACAATTAGATCTAAAAAAGGAACCCAAAACTCTGTCCAAATGTAACGTAACAATGGTAATCATATGAAGCTCCAATAACACTTATAGTATAGCCAAACAATTATTTTTAAGAATGTCAGGTCACAGTGTGCATTTACTATGAGTGATACAACACTTACATGTTGTGCTGCTTACTCAAATGGCAATACATCAGGGGTTTTTTTTAGATTTATTTTTGGCCTTTTTGCCTTTATTAGATAGGACAGTATTGAGACAGGAAGCGTAGTTGGAAAGAGAGAGAGGAAGATAGGGTAAGGAAATGACCTCGAGCCGGGATTCGAACTCGGGACGCCCTGACGTGCTACTGCACCATATATCGGCACACTAACTACTAGGCTATTGCACCGACAATGTGCTGTTGGGTGTTGGTTGAGCTTCGTATGATTAGAGTTGACTACTGAAGTCTTGCAGTCTATGGAGGGTCAGAGAGCTCTAGGATTTAATCTAAAATATCTTAACTTGTTCTATATGGACTTATTATATCATGCCACTTTTGGTATTTATTGATGACATCAATAACAATTCAGACATAACCACAGAGACAAAAACGTCCTGTATCTATAGAGAAAAGCAATACTTTTCCTTTTTTTGTGAGCATACACAATGCAATATCTGTTTTACTCCTATTGGATGCTAGAGGGTACATAAAAACTGCAACTACGCATTACAGAAGTAGAGTATATTTAGGTAAACGCAATGCTAATTGACCTATAACTGTATTGAATACTATAAAACCATACAATTTCTTCCTCATTCTGTGATTCATCCTTTTCCTCATTCTGAAATCACATCTGGTCACAAAATAAAGGTGATTTCAAACACCTGACCGATGTTATCAAGTGAATTTAAAGTGAAAGTATGACAATTAAATCAGTTTATAAACAGGCTTATATGCATGCAAAACTGTCATGCACGTGCTGCTGTACTCCATCGTGTAGATCCATTTTAGTTTTACCATTATTAGCACATCTTATAAGAATGATTATTATCGTAAAGAGAATTTTATCGGTGTACTGCAAATATTGCGCATTGCTAATTTATGTTCCAAAGATAAATTAAGGTTTTAGCAGATTGGAACAACATGAGGCAGAGTAAATAATAGCATCAATGTGATTTTTCGGTCAATATTACTTTAATTGTAAATGACCTCCATTTGCATATGATGAGTAAACTTCTAACCGTACATTCAGGGCTTGACATTAACACCCGCCAAACGTGGGTATATTTCAGCTGTGGCGGGTTAGACAGCCGCTCCCACTAGCCACTTTGGCTGGTTGAAATTTTTTTAATTGCCAGTGCTGGCTCGTCACTGAAGATTAGAATTTTTGTTTATGACCGTTTATCAATACACATGCAAATGTGATCTTAGAATCGAGATGATGCACAATTGATAACTGTTCGGGTGAGTAAAAGAAAGCAGGTGAGTAACGAATGAGTATGATGAGTAGTAACACTGAAAAACTACTAGCCACAGTGACTGGTGATCAAAAACGTTAATGTTACCATTTTTAATGGTGACCCAGAGAGAGCAGTCATGTATGGTTGAAACGGATTCAATCTTTGGTCTTTTTAACCAGTATTATTAGATCTGTGTTACAAACATTCAAATTGTCACAAAAAAACAGCACTATGATACGTTTATTTTTGGTATTGTTAATACTCACAGAAATGTATACAGCGGTGGATATACAAGAAATGGCAGATGTGAGAAAACCTGCCCCAGTAATGTATTTGAGATTGTCAAAAATGTGCACGGCACCCTCTAATGGATTTGTGAAAACAAAAACTGAAAGTCAACGTAGTTCAGGGTACATATTTGTCGGTTCTCAAAAATGTAGTCCTGGGCACATATTTTCAATAAGCCTGGCTTAGAGATTTAAGAAAAATGTTCAACTGTTTATTAATATAATTTTTTTCTTTAAAATTTAGTCTGGTCAGAAGTGTTGTTTATTCTGAATCATGTGGGGGAAAAAAGTGACGTGTATCCAGAATTGTCCCGTTCTAGAGGAGAAAGAATGAAAGCTGAAGGAAAGAGCATGACAAAGCAAGTACACAGAGCCAGGCGATGCTGAGTCACAGCTCACAGAGATGCTGCTCATTTCTGTCCTGCTGAGGCTCTGATGACTGATGCCATCATTACTTCACCTCATGAGTGGCCAGATGGAAAAAGAGTTCTGCTGAATCCATCTTCTGAGCTAAAGAGAAGGTTAAGGGGACATAAAAACATTGCTCTAGCTAAACAAATTAGCAGGACTTTGGACATAAAAATAAGTAATTGTAGTTTCATTCAACCATAACCAGGTTTTCTTCTCTATAGATTATTTTTAAGCCTTGTAAATTACAAATTATTAAATTTCTTTAAGCTTCATAATAACTGATTAAATTCTCCTGCTTCATCTTTACAAGGACCAATTTTTGCCTTCAGAACTGCCTTAATCCTTTGTGGCTTAGATTCAGCAAGGTACTGGAAATATTCCTCAGAGATTTTGGTCTATATTAACATGATAGCATCGCGTATTTATATACGTTTTCTCTTTTTCAGACCATTCTCTAGAAACCCTAGAGATGGTTGATCCCAGTACTCAGACCCGCCTGTCTGGCACCAACAACCATGCCACATTCAAAGTCACTTAAATCACCTTTCTTCCCCATTCTGATGCTCGGTTTGAACTGCAGCAGATCATCTTGACCATGTCTACATGCCTTAATGCATTGAGTTGCTGCCATGTCATTGGCTGATTACAAATTTGCGTTAATGATCAGTTGGACAGGTGTGCCTAAAAGTGGCCGGTGAGTGTATATAACGTAATACCATTTAATACACCCTTCACATATAAAACCCAGTAAAAAGTAGCTAAAACTGCTAATAAGTATTGTTAACATATTATAATTAACAGTTATAATAAACAGTTTTTTTATAATAATATTAAAAAGTTTAGTTAACTATACTTATTAGCAGCTTGTTCAACCCAAATGGTATACTGTAATATAATTTACTCATCCTCATTTTGATCAAAAACAAAAGTCTCTAATTTCATTAATCTTCAAAACACAAAGTAAGATTTCTGTCCTTCAAATTACAACTGAAACACTGATGCTTAAAGTCAAAACATTCATAAAGAAAAACAGAGATTACACAGTTTAACCCAAGTATTCAGAAGAGAAATGACTGCTTTTTATAACTTACAGATTGACTTTAGTTAAATATTAAAATCAGTGAACAATGCTTTCAGCGTTCCACAGCTCAAGCATGCTTACTTGACATGTGAGAACCAATAAGGTTCATTCTTGTGTCATGCAGCACTTTTGAGCTTTAAGAACAAAAGAAGCTTGTTCTTACATGTATAAAAGACAAAAAAAAAACTGTAAATACTGTACATTCACAATATAAAGCAATAATACATCTTCAGAACATTAGAATTAAGCCACTTATGGATTTAGATCTCATTATTAACATTCAGCAGCAAGAGTTTGGGTGAACAAACCTTCAGTGAAAAGACACAGAAATCTCTTAGACTTCATTAAACAGACATTTGGAGGGCAGATGGAAGATGGAAGTTTATTATATTTTACTGAAGCGAACAATGGTTTAGGGCATGAGCAAGAAGAGATTAGTTTGGCTGCTGGTGGATATGTGAAGGTAATAGCAGCTGGTGAATAGGATGTTAAAAGCCATCACAGCTGTAATGAGTCTTTTTGAGAGTGAAATTACAGGCCGACTGAAGAGTTCAGTGTCAGACTTACCTCTGTACTTGAGACGGTTAAACTCCTGTAGGTTCTGCATGTTGGCCGCTGCAGTGGTGTGAGAAGCTGGTCTTCTGATGGGGGCTTGTTTGCGTAGCTTTGCCACATCAAAAACATCCTCCTGGAGCTGCTCTCTTGGCCTATTCAATATGTGAGCATAATGTACAGTCCTGTTTAAATCTGGCATTTTAACCTGTCTTGTCCACTTTTGACAACTTATGGGCGGGTGTATGATTGGCCCTTTTCTGATCTTTCAACCAAACTGTGAAAAATAAGCTCACTCAGCTCTTACTGTGATTTTTCTGGAGTGAAAGGATAAAATTTTATATGGTCAAAACCAACCAAGTTTTCATTATAAGCGTAATTTTCTGTTGTAATAAATGAGCATATAAAATTCTGATCAGATTCCTGATCTTATTAAAACTCTCTACTATGTGACAACATAATGTCCCATACCTATGTAGATATAGTTTGTGTTAAAATGAGGACTGGTAAGAAGACCTAGTTTCTAGCTAACCTGCTTTAAAAAACATGATTTGAAGAATTAGTTGTTTAGATTGAAAGTATTTGGTATTTTGTAGTTGTTTCAACATGTTTGACTACATGAGCATTTACAGTTGAAAAAGTTTTTAACCACATCTGGAAATGGTCAAACAAGGGCAAGTTCAAAATGTTTAAGACCTTGTTTACACCTTCATTTAGTGTCATTCATTTGGGATGAATCTACACAAATGTATCCTAATGCTAGGTGTGAATTTGGCCAAAGGATTATTACATGAAACACAAAGCATTGGAGTCTTGAATTAATGTTCTGAATGCGTCTGCAAGATATTTGTTTATCAATGTACCTGGTATGAACAGGTGGAGGTTGATCATTCCTGTTAGACTGTATTAACTGTCCCTCCAGACGTCTCTGTTCGCTTCGCAGCTGCCTACGCAAGGCCGATAACTCTCGGATCACAGTGCGCTTTTCCTCTAAAACACAATGAAAGTGCATAGTTCAGGGATTATGTATTTTGCAGCTGTGATGACTGCAGTACAGGATGTGATGTGATTTACCTGTAGCCCTGATCTCATTCCTGCGGGCAGGCACTGGTGGAGAATGCGGTGCTGACATAGAGCGCATCTGTTTGAGGAAAAAACGGAAAAAAAAAATAGTAGTCATTTTCCTATCTATGTGGGCAGTTCTTGGACAAAATAAACTGAGGACTTTATTTGTGACGGGGACTGATTTTTTGTTATATGAAAATAAAAAATGTCAGTTTTGTATTATATACTTTTATTTATTATGATAATGCTTTAATATAAGGTTCAAGTTGTTAACTACATTAGTTAATAAAATATGGAAAATGTTTCTAAAGCATTCAATAACCTCAGTTATCAAAATTTGATAACATTGTTTATTTTGCTAGTGCACGTTGTTAGTCTTAAAGTGAACAATTACTCTCTGCTGTTTTGGCAATATTTAGTCAAAAACGAATCGTTACGTTATATATACATATATATATACACATATATATATATATATTGTAGCATTGCAAAGCCCTACTGATAATATTCTGAATATTCATATGGTCTGTTTTGGGGTTGTAAAGTCTGGAACCTTGACAGTAGTGGTGTAATGGATCACAAATCTCGCAGTTCGGATCACTTTATGGTTTTTAGTCACGGATCGCACCATTTTTCGGATCAGCCAAAAAGACGAATGTAATTTGCTTTGCATTTATTACAAAAACAGTATTGCAAGAAACTTTTGGCTTTAACAAACAGAACGTAGAACTTGTAATTTTTATAAAAAATTAAATGATGAAATTATTAGCAAAATAAACATAAATTGTAAAATATTCAGTACTGTGACACTACTGCTGTTGCTGATAACGCTAAATGTAGAAATCTAACATTTTAATTTGTACAACCCATATTTATTTTTTGTCTCATTATTAATAAATGATTCAGTTATTCACTCAAAAAACTTAATGTTTCATTGCTAGATGTATCATTTTTGAAGAATTATTCAGTGGCATATTTTTGATGGCTAGTTGTCAACACCTATTGGTTATAATATAATGAAATTATTGCCTACAACTTTCATTTTTGAGCATATGACAGTAATTGTAATCTTTACCATAAACATCAGTGGTTTTATCTAAACAATCCCAGTACTTCTGTGTTATTTGACTGTTTGTAACTTTATAACTAACTCTAAAGACTGAATCTCTCTTTTGATTTTAGTGTTTTTCAAACAGATTTGAATGCAGCGATTTGAAGAATTAATAAACATATGCAAATCACCATCATTTATAATTTAAGTTGCGTGGGTGTTGAGATTCTGATCTTTAAATGATTAATCGTGCAGCTTACACTGAATGCATTAATGCAGGCTAAACAAGTAGTGACAGAAAACACTTTTGATAACCTAAGAAACCCACCAAATCCCAAATAACCTACCAAAACTTCTTCTGTCATCATTATATTTTACAGGAAAGCCTAAATGCTTTCATATATGTGATTTGAATGACGCGAGATGCAATCTCTCTGAGATCATTACAAATTTAAGATTAATCTACAAGCAAAAAAAATGTATAAATCTGCGGGTCACGCATGTTCTGAACAGTGGGTGGGTTATGATCCTTACGAATCACAGATCAACCATGATCCGTTACAACCCTACTTGACAGCTATGGAGGATAAGGGATCTCTCAGATTTCCCCTAAAATATCTCATTTATGTTCCAAAGACAAACAAAGGTTTCAGGAAACTGGAACAACAATTTTGGGGTGAACTAACTGGGTGAACTAACAGGGTGTTTTCCCTACCCTGTTCCTGGAGGCAAACCAACAGTACATAATTTGGATGTCTCCCTTATCTGACCCATTCATTTCAGCTTTTGGAGTCTCTTCTAATGTTCTGATGACTTGATTCAGGCGTGTTTGGTTAGGAAGAGGATGAAAGTGTGTACTGTTGGTGTGCCTTCAGGAGCAGGGTTGGGAAACACTAAACTAACCCATTAAAACTGTCCATTTTTGAAGAAACTCTCAAGAACTGTTGTCTAGCATGAAGTGAGCATGTGCATCACTCACAGATAGAGTTGCAGAAGAGCGATGGCTCTCTACCGATGGAGGTCTAGGCATCTGCTGGCGTAGTTTCTTTTGCAAGGCTGGCAGTGGTGGCGATGGTGCCCTTTGGACCTTACGGCATTTAAGAATTGAGAAACGGATGTTTGGTTTGAGGGCTTTGTGTATGCCTATGAACAAATGTAACAGGCTTGATAACGTGCACCCTTTACCTCCTCCACATGCGTCTGCTTCTCTCTCTCAAGTCTCTTCCTCAGGGCTTCGTTCTCTTTCTCCTCTGCTTCTTTCTTCACTTTTTCTGCTTCTTTTCGACGCTCTTCTGCTTGTCTGATCAACTCCTCATTTTTGGTCATTTGCTATAAAATAGGTGTTATGTATATTACATAATGTTTATATATGAATGAATGACTTCAATTCTTATCATTGATCAGCCAACAATGTTTACAGCATTTAGAAACAGACATAGAAGTTCATATCAGCTTCCATAAGAACCACAGAATGAAGTTTATTCTTGCCTGGTATGACTGACATTTAATGTTGACATTTTGAAAGGGGACGCCAGTCATTCCAATAGGTTTCTGTGTGATTGGGTGTTCCGTGTGAGTTTTGTTTACTCACTTTTAAGTTAGTCATAGTGATTTATTCTTATTTATTTTTTGTGGAATGCTAGCAAGGTCCAGATACAAGGGCATACGCGTATTTTTCTACTGATGGTCAATTAAAAAGTAGCTGCTTATTAGTGATAAGGAATCATTATTTATTATAATTAGTCGTATTTGTGTCAGGCTTGATTAGTACACAGTGTTAAACTATAGAGGATAGACTATTTCAAGCCTAACACACTCATATGTCCAATCTGGGTCAAGACCTCTCAGATGGCCATTTTTGGGATTTGCATGATATAACTATGAATCAAGAACCTCTTTCTCTTTCTGTCGCTTCCTCTCCTGCTCCTCCTCAAACTCTCTTTGGATCCGAGCTCGCTGTTCAGCCAGTCGTCGTTCTTCTTTCTCTTCCTCAAGCCTGTGCCGCTCCCTTTCTTCTGCCTCCTTTATCCTCTTTTCCTCAATCTGTTCATCCCAATGATGGTGACAAAGTGAGATGTCAGGCCAGAATCCCAGATAACAGAATATAAAGCTGATTGAATGAGGCAAGTATGTCCATACCTGTTGTTTCAAGCAATCTTTGTACTTTTCCTGATCATGGAGCTGCTGTGGAGTGGGCAGGTCACTGAAAAGGTTACCTCGGGTATGAACAGTCGGATGAGGAACGTAAAGACCTGCAGGCTCTACAGGGGCAGAAAGCAGCTGGATGGATTGCACGCAAAGGTCTTTTATTTTTAGCTTGTAAAATGGTGGATGACAGTATGCAGAAATATAATTTGTATTTTTTTATGTATAGCTCAGTATATGTGTGTAAATATATTTATAATTCAGTTATATTTTAATTTATCTCTATTTATATGCTTTTGTGATGGTAAGTCCAACTGTAATTCTGCCACAGTTACATGAAGTAGTTTCTGTCACCTGTCCTCGAAGACAATGGTATCCGGGCTGGTCTGCCTCCGAAATCATAAGCTTCCACATTTGTTTTATGCATTTGTTTCAAATCACCTTCAACACAGAAACATGATTTTACTATGATTTATAATACACATTTTCAGAATTAGAATGACCATAAAAAGCATGACATGGGCCGTTATCTTATATAGGCTGTCGGTTCCAAATCAAATCGAAAATTGAGCAACTATAAATATGAACTGCATGAATGGGTAATCAAGGAGTCATTTTAAGGACCGTCTTAATTACAAAATTTTTCTAGTGGACTGAAATATTCACTTAATAAAAATTCCCACATTCAAGAGTTCACACTTAGCTGATGATTGATAATAAAGCTTGTTTGGCATGCTGTCCCGGGAGAGAGCCCTGAGCTTGTAAGATCCTCGAGCCCTGGGCTCCCTCCTGTTTGCAGGGCGAGAGGGGAGTTTGAGCTCAGGTAGATCTCTATAAATTCCCCGGCTTGTTCTAGCTGAATGGTGGAAATGGATGACGGAGGAGAGGAGTGCTTGCTTAGAGCTTGACTATGGTATAAATTTTGTGTGTTCAATTTATTTAGGGTGCGTGTTATTTGGACTGTGGGAGGAACCCGGGGAAAACCCACACGAGCATGGGGAGAACAAGCAAAACTCTACACAGAAATGTTGTCTGATTTAGTAAGGACTTAAACCAGTGGCATTCTTGCTGTGGCCCAGTGTAGCCCATCTAAAAAGGAGGGAAAGTAGAGGTGGGTGGGTGGTTTCTTCAAGACGAAGATATTAAGATAAGAAAACTCTGGTTATTTATAGTGAGTTAGGAGTCGTCTGATTGGATAATCGATCATAGGCTAATGCAGGAACAGCGGAGAACAATCATAAGCACGTGATCCTCTCGAAATTTGTTTATATTTAAACTTCACTTCGATGCTCACTTGTTCCCTTAACAGAAGTTCTTGACAAACATAATATCACGCCAGAGATAACTGCATTTCATATGTAAGGATAAACAAGCACAGCTAGTCAGGTACAGAACTAATTAATGGCTGAAATGTGGCAGGTATATGAAAGTGTTATATATATATATATGGCGTATATATATATATATATATGTACCTAAAGCAACACTATAAAAACTTTTGTCTGTAAGATATCAGTTCTGTTGTTGTTTCTAGTTCCTAAATCAAAATAAAATAATGATTTCTGAAGTATCATATCCCACTAAAGACCAGAGTTGTGTTTTTTATACTAACAACTTGTAGATGTTATTAAATTGTTACAGCAATGTAATAACATTGTCACCATGTTTTAGTATGACTTTATATGCTGCTAGCTAACACATTGCTAATGCTCCTTAAATGATTAAATAACTCCAAACATCTATTATCTCATATGGGTAGCATTATTCATACACGATTTAGCACACTGCTAACATGTTTTACCATGCTGCTAATGTTTCCACATTTACCACTAGCATGTTTTAACATTTTGCTAGCATATTCCAAACGCTGCTAGCCAGAATAAACTAGTTTCTAGCATGTTTTAACATTTTGCTAGCATATTCCAAACACTGCTAGCCAGAATAAACTAGTTTCTAGCATGTTTTAACATTTTGCTAGCATATTCCAATCACTGCTAGCCTGAATAAACAAGTTTCTAGCATGTTTTAGCGTTTTGCTAGCCTGTTCCAAATGCCTAACCTGAATAAACATGTTTTAACATTTTGCTTGCCTGTTCCAAACGCTGCTAACATGAATAAACAAGTTTCTAGCCCGATTTAACATTTTGCAAGCATATTCCAAACACTGCTTGCCTGAATAAAAAAAGTTTAACATGTTTTAACAATTGCAAGCATATTCCAAACACTGCTAGCCTGAATAAACAAGTTTCTAGCATGTTTTAACATTTTGCTAGCATGTTCCAAACGCTGCTAGCTGAACAAACAAGTTTCTAACATGTTTTAACATTTTGCTATCATATTCCAAACACTGCTACACTGAATAAACACGTTTTTAGCATGACTTAATACCCTGCTAACATATTTCAACATATTGCCAGTATATTTTACCATAACTAGCTAACAATTTACAATATCTAGCATATTTTTAGCATGCTTTTGTCTGTTTGTATAGATTTAGCTGTGCCTTTACTGAATGAGCACTGTGCTACATCCGACAGATTACACTATTATGCCTTTCTTTTCCTTTTCATTCCTTTAAAACCTGTTTAACACATTTTTATTCTGTTTTAAATAATGTTTATTCTTTGTTGTTTTTATTTATTATTCTTGCATTGCATGTTTCTTAGATTTTTGTTTATGTAAAGCACTTTGAATTAACATGGTGTATGAAATGTGCTATATAAATGAACTTGCCTTACATAGACAGGCAGACAGATGGAATGTTTCTAGCATGTTTTAACAGTACATGTTTTTTTTAAATATAAATATTTTATAATGAATTAACACAGTATCTCAAAGATCGTGCAGTTTATGTAAACATTGACTTTTTATTTTTAACACTCCCACTGACCGAGCACTGTTTGCGAAGTGCGCTAATTAAAGCCTTCAGAAAGTGCAGTGATTGCAACTGACTGTGAACAGAGAGTTGAGTGAAGTGTGAACTCTGCATGCGTACTGATGAGGTTTCCATGATGGTCCCTGAGAGGGGCTCCTCCTCCTGCTCTTCCCCAGGGCTCGTAGGCCTTCATCTCAGCTTCTATCTTAGCATCGAACAGCTCCTTCTCCACCTTCTCACGATGCCGTCTCTGCTGTTGTTCCTGAATCTGTGCTCCGCAATTTGGTTTAATTAGACTTTGTTCACAGTGCACATCATCCGATTTGTTTTTCAAATCCCAAATGACAAATCCTATCTGCTCCCTTTCCACAAATCAGAATTAATTATTCATGTGTTGTCTTTTTGATTAAATGGCAAATTAAATGGAAAAACCTTGCTGCCTACCTAAATAACGCCTCAATGTCAGACATTTAAGATTAACAATAAAGTAATATTACTCCACTTGTTGTAATCAGACTTTGAAATACCCTTAGAGAAAAAAAAAGTTTCAGCTAACTTCCAAATAACCACTTTAACCCTGCTCTGCCTCTTGATTCTCTTTACCTTGGGAAATAGAAAGCTCTACTCTGATCTCCCTCTCTGTCATACTGTTGACGTTCATACTAAACTCAAAACATATTAGCATTCAAGGCCATTCATCTTCAAACTCTTCCCTGCACTATTTCAGACTCAATGATCTTGCAACCAGACAGTTAAACAAACATCTTTCCAGCTATATATCTTCCAGTATCAAAGCTCCCCCTGAGGAATTACAGGGAAGATAATACAATTTGTCCTCTGCAAGTCCTTCATCTGTGTCCACAGTCATCAAGATATCTTCATATCATCTCACACCTCACGGAGCTAAACCTAAACCTGCCACCAAATCAGGCTTGTCACTTCATTACATTAACTGCAACAATATATCGCCATTTTCCATTGTGAGGGTATTTCAATGTTTTACGTTTCATTTCTATGCATTAATTTGTGTGCATTTATTTTGTTTTGTGTTGAAAGCTATTTGACGCAGTACAGTTCAAAGGTCTGAGATCATTTCATATCAATAAAAACACTTATGCACGAATGCTGTTTGTTGACTTCAGCTCAGCATTCAACACGGTCATACCCTCTAAGTTAATGATCAAACTTAAAGACCTGGATATAGACACGTCTCTCTGTAACTGGGTTATGGACTTTCTGACTAACAGACCTTAGAATGTTAGATCAGACCACATCTGCTCCACCACCGTCACAGTCAACACTGGTGTACCACAGGGCTGTGTGCTGAGCCCCTTCCTCTACTCCCTTTTCACCATCGACTGTAGGCCTGTGAACAGATCCAACGCCATCATCAAATTTGCAGATGAAAACCACAGTGATTGGTCTAATCAGCAACAATGATGAGACTGCCTACAGGGAGGAGATACAGCATCTGGCCACATGGTGCACTAACAATAATCTGCTCCTTAACACCGACAAGACCAAGGAGCTCATTGTGGACTTCAGGAAGGGACGAACAGGCTCACATGATCCCATCCACATCAATGGGATGGCTGTCGAGCCTGTCTCATCCTTCAAGTTCCTGGGGACCCACATCTCCAAGGACCTTTCCTGGACCACCAACACCTCCAGCCTGGTCAAGAAGGCTCACCAGCGCCTATTTTTCTTAAGGCAACTTAAGAAGAACCAGCTGTCATCAGCCGTCTTGGTGAACTTCTACCGCTGTACAATAGAAAGCATCCTGACGAACTGTGTCACAGTCTGGTATGGAAGCTGCTCTGTTGCGGAGCGTAAGGCACTGCAGCAGGTGGTGAAAACTGCCCAACGCATCACAGGGACCACACTGCCAGCCAGAGGAAACACTGTCTGCGCTGAGCATGCAGTATTCTTAAAGATCCCTCTCACCCTGCTCACAGACTGTTTTCTCTCCTGCCTTCTTGGAGGCGCTTCAGGCTCCCCCGGACAATAACCAGCAGACTAAAGAACAGCTTCTTCCCCAGAGCTGTCTGCCTTTTGAACTCTGCTCCCCACTGACTTTTTGCCCCCCTAATACACACCCCACTCTCCTCATAACTCAGACTTCTCATAATCACTGCACTACTTAACATTTGCACTTTAAAAATTGCACATATTCATTGCACTGATTCACTTATTTGAACTGTACATACCTAATGCACATGTACATTTGTAAATTATGTACACACACACTGTACATATACATTTGTAATTATGTTTATCTATCTGCACACTTCTGATTATTAATAGCAACCTGTACATTTATCCATCTATTGTAAATCTGTTCATAGCTAACACAACCTGTATATAATGTTCATAGTACATCCATTTGTAAATATCACCATACTTTTTCTATAGCTGCGCTTTATAACTTATACCTGTATCCTGCACTTGCTGCTATTGCACTCCTGGTTAGACCTAAACTGCATTTTGTTTCCTTGTACTTGTACACGTGTGATGACAATAAAGTTGAATCTAATCTAATCTAAAAAATCTAATCTAATCAACGCACAACTCACTGAGATAAACCTAAACCTGCGCCCAAATCAGGTTTGTCGCTTCATTACACTAACTGCAACAATATATCACCATTTTCCATTGTAAGGGAATTTCAATGTTTTAAGTTTCGTTTAAATTTGCACAAATTAATGCATTGATTTTTTTTTGTGTTGAAAGCTATTAGAGGCAGTTAGGCATGGGACGATAACTAGTTTCAAGGTTTACCTCGGTTTGGAAAAGTCAAGGTATTAAAAAAATAAATAAATAAATAATAAATAAATTTAAAAAATTGCAAAATAGTTTTTTTTATACCATTTCTAAGGTATATGTAAAGGGTTTTTTAAAGTAGTTTTTTATGTGTTGTAAAGAAATCTCTATTTTTGAAGCTAATGAAGACAGTAGAAGTCAATGGTTTATTGTAATTATGTAGCCTGATATATTTACTGTTCTAAAATATTATAAATGTTTGCTAAAATTGAATATATTGTGTAAAATAAGGTAAATAAGATACCTTGAAACTGTGATCATTTTATCCAAGGTTATCATAACGTCAGAAATGTATACCGGCCCATGCCTAGATGCAGTACAGTTCAAAGGTCTGGGATCATTTCATATTATTGCACACCTCACTGAGCTAAACCTAAACCTATGCCCAAATCATTAAATTAACTGCAACAATATATCACCATTTTCTATGTTGAGGGTATTTCAATGTGTTAAGGTTCATTTCAATGCATTAACTTGTGTAAATTTATTTTGTTTTGTGTTGAAAGCTATTAGACGCAGTACAGTTCAAAGGTCTGGGACCATTTCCTATTATCTCACACCTCACTGAGCTAAACCTAAACCTGCGCCCAAATCATTAAATTAACTGCAACAATATATCACCATTTTCCATGTTGAGGGTATTTTAATGTGTTAAGGTTCGTTTCAATGCATTAACTTGTGTAAATTTATTTTGTTTTGTGTTGAAAGCTATTAGACACAGTATAGTTCAAGGGTCTGGGATCATTTCATATAATCTCACAACTCACTGAGGTAAACCTAAACCTATGACCAAATCAGGTTTGTCACTTCATTCCTTAACAGAAACAATATATCACCATTTTCCATTGTGAGGATATTTCAATGTTTTATGGTTCGTTTCAATGCATTAATTTGTGCAAATTTATTTAGTTTTGTATTGAAAGCTGTTAGACACCATACAGTTTGAAAAGTCGGAATCATTAAGATGAAAAAAGAATCTTGTGCTAATATTATAAATTATCACCATTTCAAATATTATTGATCGAACATTTTGAAAAGATCCAAAACAGTTTTCAATATTGATATTTTTTCTTGAGCAACAAATCAGCATAATTAGAATGATTTCAGAAGGATTATGTGACATTTGAATTATTCAAAATGAATAATATAATAATATTTTACTTATTATTATTATTATTATCATCATCATCATCAATCATATTTGTGATCAAGTAAATTAGTCTTGTTAAGTAAAAGAGATGCTAATAAAAACCATACCTACCTCAAACATTTGATCAGTACTACTCATTCAATTAGTTTATAACATTATCATTTAAATAATTTAAATGACCATCTTAACTTGAAAAGTTTTTTTTATATAAAATGTATCAGAATCACCATTCGTTAAATTTATAAAATTACTTCCATATCAGAGATTTTGTCCTATATCAGTGACATGTCCCATAACAAAGATTTTGAAGATTTTAACTTGTTCCATATCAGAGATTTTCTTAGCTGCATATAAAAATAAAATCATATAACATCATGAATTTCATCTATTTTTGATATTGAAAATGTATTTATATGAATACAGTGTTGGAATTAATACATAAATAAGCAAACAAGGGATTAACATTGGACACATATCTCATGTTAATAAAACACTGTGAAAGTACCTGCTGCCTAAGGGCTTCTTGATAGCTAGCAGCATTTTCCTTGGGCTGCTGAGACCTCTCGCTGGTCACTGGTCCTGATGAAACAACTCCAGCACGGCTGATGGGTCTATGGAGAGACATACAGGAGAGATGAGCATCATGTTGTTCCTTCTGACTAAATCTGCCCCCTACTGGTACGTCAACATAACTTGCTCAACATAATCAGAAATTCTTATTGACAACGTATTTTTATATCATTTTAAATGAGGGGGAATTAAACAATATTGTTATTAAATTGACATTTTTGATTGGATTGTGAACACAATGTGAAAAATGTGACTGACTGCATTCTGAAGCTAAATGATCAGATTAATAAACTGTATGAAAACATGCACTTACTGTGCGAGACCCCCAGAGGGAGGCTGCAGAACAGGCCAATGCGCTTCTGGAGGGATGTGAGACTGCTGACCCACTACTGGTCCATCTAACACAAACAAAACCAACAAAATCACATTAACACAAGAATTACCAAGACAGTTTACCATTTTAAAAATTTGCAGTGTAATAATATATAATAAATAAAAATAACTGTGTTACCATATAACTGTAGTACCCTGACTTTTCTTAAAGTCAGCATGAAATTAAAATAATTAAGGATATCTAAGCTAGCATGCCCCAAATCAGTGACAAAATTCCCATTTAGAAGATATTAACATCCAAAGGTTGCAGTTGATCACTTCCACCTAAATACATCAATTTTTTATTTACACGTCTTATGTAGAATACGTATACATATAATAAATATTTACCTTTTAAAGCACTTCACTGGACTTTTAAATGTGTGAATTCTATTTCTATGTAATCTAACATTATGTTATTAAAAATGACAAAACACTAAAGACTTCTGTGTTTTAAAGCTCTTAATTAAACGTCTAAATCTACATTATAAAATGGATAGTCCCGGTTCCTAAATTTGATTGGTTAAGCTACTTTGGAAGCTGTATTAACATACAACCATTCCACTATCAGTATTGAGCCAAATAAACAGTATAATTTGCTTGCTTTTATTTTGTAAAACTCTGCTACCATATACTTAATAACTGTTTTATAAAACAAGAAGCCCTATGAAGCTGTGGTTTACAGAGAATTTAGAACAGCCATGAGAAAAAAATATATTTGTTTTACTTATAACCTCAACAGAAGCTTTGTAAATACATAAACATGACCTTAAATAACATTCGTTATGCTCTAGTTCAGGGGTCACCAATCTCGTTCCTGGAGGTAAGGTGCCCTGCAGGGTTTAGCTCCAACTTGCCTCAACACACCTGCCTGGGTGTTTCAAGTATACCTAGTAAGATTAGCTAGTTCAGGTGTGTTTTAATCTTTTGAATTAAAATCTGCAGGACACCAGCCCTCCAGGAACAAGTTTGGTGATCCCTGGTCTAGTTAGTATGAATGTATGAATTCTAGTATGGTAGCTCTAGAATGCTGGTAATTTAATTGTTAAACATGCATTCGACAGCTACATTAACACACCACAAAAATATTAAGTTTGTTGGCAGATTATTTTGCTTGTTTTAAGATTTTAAAATATATATTAATTTTAATATAATATTCTTTGATTGTCTAAAAATGATTGTTGTTTTGAGAATTCTGAGATATTTGGACTACAAACAAGACAAAAACATTAAGAAAGAAAATAATTTTTGCCGAATGTTTTTTTTTTTTCTCTTAAATGCTAAAATGTCATGTTAAATAATAATAATAATAATAATAATAATAATAATAATAATAATAATAATAAAATGTTTAAATACAATGTGCAGTATTTCTGTAACTTTGTAAAGTACATACATAGTAGGCTGCTGGTTGCCATGCATCTAAACCTAACATTGTAACAATGCATTGTTTTACACTGCACACAAAAAAGTGCCATTTCATTACTCCAAATAAAAAGCAGTGCTAATACTGCTTCTAAATAACAGGTGTGAAATGTTTCTGAAAAGCACTGTTTAGACTTATGATAACCCAGAATTAAATTTGTGTGTGAAAAAGGCCTTAAATGTGGTATAACTGATGAGGCAATGCTAGGACAGGACACTTACAGTAGGCCAGACTGGGATCAAGAGGATTTCTGGCTCCATAATAGTAATATGCATTATCATAAGGCGTTTGATAGGAGTCATTGAGGGAAGGACCCAACGGAGGACGTACACCTGTAATTCTAAGGTCAAAAACAGAAGTATGCCATTAAACAAAGCAATAATTAAACAAAAATTATTATACTGGTATTCATTGAGCAAATTATTAAATAGCAAACATTTTAGTTTTTTGGAATAATAAAATCCACCAACTTTCTATGCAATGATGATTCTTGAAGTATTTCCTCTATTATTATAATTATTAATGAAAGCAGAGCATTCTAAACTTATATTTGAACAAAAATTAGTGTATACAAATCCAACAAAAAGACAAAAAGGTACAACATTCAACATTTTTAGTGAGGGAAAATATTACAATGCCATGAAGCACTGGAAAAGACAAAAAAATACACTTTCTTTTTGCAAAAAAAATTTTAAAAATGACAAAAAAACAAAACAAAACACACGAGTAGCAGTGTGATATGGCTGTATATCGGCTCTGGTGGGAGGCGTGCG
>CAIGQZ010001197.1:3664387-3706017 GCA_903798205.1 Danio tinwini
ATTATTATTATTATTATTATTATTATTATTATTATTATTATTATTATGATCCTGATGTCCCCTATTTTTGGCTTGGAAAAAAATTGGTTGTTGGATTTCTGTTTTAATGTAGTAATTAAAGCATGCATGAGAAAGCAGTAAAATATAATGCCAAGAGCTGTTTGGAAAGCATATCCCGCTAGGGTAGAATTCTCATTTTCAGAAAGAGAGGTGAGAATGATGGAGAGCACATGTAATCTGATGAAAACAACACTGCATAAGTGAGAATTGGAGCTAACAAAACCCTGAACCTTGCATTGATCAGGTTTAATGTCATACTTCTTTCCAATTGAAATTAGTTTTTTTTTTTTTTTTAAGGCTGTGGGCACAAGCCTCTGCATTTTAATTATTATGGCAGTTTGCTTTGTAGTTAATGTTTAATTTATTGATTTTTTTTTCTCTGAGAACAAATGCCTTCTTTCTCTCTCTAAGCCATGTTTTCTGGTACAGCTTTAGTGTTTAATACTCCCTCAGATTCCAGAGCTGCTAGTGCTACAGACAGTAGCTGTTATTGCTAATTCAGAACACTGACTAGACAAATTCTGATAGGAGATGTGAAGTATTGTGTGTTCAGTGATTAGTACACATTTCACTGGGAGCAATCTTTGTTGATAGTCAAATGTTTGTCTAAACAACATACAGAAAGATATTTCTTTAGATGTGGGTTTGCTAAATAAATTGGTAGCTGTTGTTGGAGCCGTAGGCTAGCCATAAGCTAACATGCTTCAGGCATGTTTAGGTAACGTGAAGTTATCCTTTTTTAGTGTCTAGATCTTATATAAAGTTTTAGGGACAGATTATTTTATCAATCCCTTTAGTCTTACACATATTGTACTATCAAAATTTCAAAATCAGTCGGGCAATAAATTGACTGGTTAAAGATGTTTACTGAATTTTCAAACAGCATAACCTTAAACTCTGCTCAAAAGACTGTGTTGCTCCGTCTTTCTTTCTTTCACTTTTCTATATCGTTTTATAACTTAAACAGTTCAATAAGGGCGGAGCAATCCATTACAAACAAAAGAGTAGGGGTGAAATCAACAAATGTACACAGCTAAACATATAAACGTGTGTAAACTGTACATGAATCAGAGCACTATAAATAAATTGTTTTAAATCAAATTATGGCTCTTGCACCACACACATTATAATATTATGATGCCTTATTTACTTGTAGCATGATGTACAATATAAAATTTTAATTAACATATCCTTAAATGTTTATTAGCCAGAACATAAAAAATAAATACAGATTTGTATATACCATCCATATTTTATCAGCACATACCTTGGAGAAGTGCTTTAATTAATTTCACTTTTAATTGAAATCTATGGAAGTCTGTTTCCACCACTTTATTAAATATAAAAAAAGGTTATTCATTTCTCAGAATTGTGAGATATAAAGTCAGAATTTGAACTTTACAACTCACAATTGTTGCTTTTTATCTCAGAATTTGAACTAATTTTTAGCTATAGGGAGTTTATATCTCACAATTCTGACTTTATAACTCACATTTTTGTGAGTGTGCACCTCCCAATTCTGAGAAAAAAATTTTAAATGAGAAAAGAGTTCTGAGAAAAAGTTTAAATGTCGCAATATCCTTATTCAGGGGCAGAAACAGGCTTCCATAGAAATCAGCCTTTGAAGGCTTTACTTCTAGTTTCTACGTATAGAGCAGACATGGAGATGGTGAAAGGTGTTGACATCAAACAAAGGAATTCCCATTTCGTATACACACAGATGCAAGATGTTGTGACTCATCTGACATATTGAACAAGAGCGTTTCAATATAATACCTTGCAGGAATCATCATCACAGACAGTTGAAGGCACAATTACAAGCCCTCTTTTGAAAATTTGTATTATTTTTCAAATATTTCCCAAGTGGTATTTAATGTCCCATGAAATTAAAATAAAGTTTTTTAGATGTTAGTATGCGTATTGTTAGTTTGAAGATATCTATATTAGCTTGTGTGCTCCAAAAAAGTGACTTCATTTGTGTTTAGAAGATATAAAGCTGATATGTAAAGCTTGCAGTTTGTCACTTCAGCCTAAATGGATCAATGGTTTTATTCACATCACCTAATACTACAGTTTCTCATCACGTCATAACCAATCAAATACTCTCTAGTATCTGACATGCCCCGCCCCCTTCAAGACAGTTCTCATTTGCTTTTCATTTGATGCACATGAGCAATTACTCTCGCTGGCAGAGCGGTGATAGGGGAGGAGCTACACTATGTCCCACCCTTTCTTTGTGTTTCGGTTGAGATTATGTCCAACATTGAATAAAAATGCATCAAAAAAAGAACTTCACAGGACCTTTAACAGAGCAAGGGAAATTTTGACATAATTTCCAATTTTTTTTTATGGAAAAAAAAGTCATTCATTTTATTTTGGCTAAAATAATACACAGTTTTTACATAAATCAGTCAATAATTTTGTTAGTCCCTTTAAGATTTTTGCTGAACAAACTGTTGTGCAGTGACTTGACTTATTAATCAAACTTGCTTAGTTAACCTAATTAGCATATAATTAAGCCTTTAAATTGCACTTTAAGCTGAATACTCTTGCAAAATAACTAGTAAATATTATCTACTGTCATCATGGCTGAGCCAAGAGAAATATTCTTTGTTAAACGGCACTTAAAAAAATAATTACTATGTCAAAGGAGGGCTAATAATTTTGCCTTCAACTGTAGGTTAAGCTCACAAAACCACCAACCGCTCCCTTTCAACCAGTTTGACAAGACGTTTATTCAGCACTGCTTCATGTCAAGTCAGATAAAGGCATTGTCATTCAAGTCACGCCTAGAGAGAGAAACTGAGAGGAGTCATTGCCTTCATCAATACTTCTCTGTCCATGGCTTCTTTTAAGAAGATTCACAAATTTAACTACCTGCAATATCTGACATTTCGCCTAACAACATTTACATTGAGTGCAAACTGGTGATTTTTATTCCAAACATACACGAAAACACCTTTTTTTAATTAGTGGATATATTCTTCCTCTTTTACATAAAATGGCTGTGCAGTCACAAGATTGAGTGCATATGCCTTATTGCTTTCATGTGACATGTTCAGGTCAATGTGATACTTGGCTAACTCAAGTGAAAGATAATACAGAGTGTTATTGTAAAGCAGTGTATTGAAAAGAGAGCACTGAAGTTTGAAGAGGCCTTAAAATGTTATGTTTATTATTATTATTATTATTATTATTATTATTATTATTATTATTATTGAATATTTTTTTCTTTTCTAAAAGAAAATACGATTAATAAGACTGCGGGTAACTTTAAATGAGAACACTTCACAAGTACCGGGTTGTAGACATCTGAACACTGTGGTCATAAAGGGATGCACATGGTCAGCCACAATACTCAGGCTGTGGCGTTGACACGATGCTCAATTGGTACTAATGGGCCCAAAATGTGCCAAGAAAATATCCCCCACACCATTACACCACCATCAGCCTGAACCGTTGATACAAGGCAGGAAGGATCCATGCTTTCATGTTGTTGATGACAAATTCTGACCCTGCCATCTGAATGTCGCAGCAGAAATCAAGACTCATCAGACCAGGCAACATTTTTCCAATCTGCTATTGTCCAATTCTGGTAAGCCTGTGCGAATTATAGCCTCAATTTCCTGTTCTTAGCTGACTTCTGCTGCTATAGCCCATCCGCCTCAAGGTTCGAAGTGTTTTGCATTCAGAGATGCTCTTCTGCATACCTCGGTTGTAACGAGTGGTTATTTGAGCTACTGTTGCCTTTCTATCATTTCCAATCTGGCCATTCTCCTCTAAACCTCTGGCATCTTTAAGGCATTTGCAAACACAGAATTGTCGTTGGATAATTTCTCTTTTTCTGACCATTCTCTGTAAACCCTAGAGAATGGTTGTGCATGAAAATCCCAGTAGATCAGCAGTTTCTGTATTACTTAGACCAGCCCATCTGGCACCAACAACCATGTCATGTTCAAAGTCACTTAAATTACTTTTCTTCCCCATTCTGATGCTCGGTTTGAACTGCAGCAGATCGCCTTGACCATGTCAACATGCCTAAATGCATTGAGTTGCTGCCATGTGGTTGGCTAATTAGAAATTTGCATTTAACTAACAGTTGGACAAGTGTACCTAATAAAGTGGCCGGCGAGTGTGTATGTACTGTATATAGATATAGGAAAAAACATAAATTTTTCGATATTTAAATTTTCTGCAACAAAAATTACAAGCAGAGATAAAGCAGAGCAAATATACAGATTAAATAAAATAAGTAAATGTACAGTAAAGCTGTATAGTCTACATTATATACATAATTAAATACAATTATTCTTCATTAAAGCTACAAACATTATTTTTCCTTGTGCCCAGATGCTTTAAACTTGATTACAAAATGTTTACAAAGGCATTAAAAACACAAGCAGTTAATAAACTTTTACTTTATTATGGTTAAACTAAAATTAATCAAGCTCTCATGTGTTCTGAACTGTTGTACTTGGTCAACTATAATCCTGACACTATATTGCACATCATGGGATATCATGTGATTGCGTATTTTCTCAAATTGCATTTTATTTATGTTGGAATTACAACATAAAAGCACAATTTTGTAATTAATCTTTAAAAACAATACTAATAATAACTACTACTACTAATATAAAAATATAATAATAATAATAATAATAATAATAATAATAATTATTATTATTATTATTATTATATACATTTAAAAGTCCACTTTAGAAATTAATGCATTTTTAAAAATTAAGCCAACTTTAATTTTGACATTGTCGATTGTAAACATTCACAATATTCATAAGTTGTAGTCCACAACATCATGATTTAAATGTCCCGTGAAATGCTTTGAAATGACATTTTTGACATTTTTATTAGATTTTTTTATGTAATCTGAACCAAAACACTGCCAGTGAGAGTGGTTGAGCTAAAGTGCATCAAATGAGAAGCATCTTGAAGGGGGCGGGGCATGTCAGATACTAGATAGCATTTAATTGGCTATGATGGGATGAGAAACTGTAATGTGAGGTAACATGAATAAAAGCAAGCTAAATAAACACTGCAAGCTTTACATGCTTATATCAGTTTTATATCTTCTAAATGTGAATTTTGTCACTGCTTTGGAGCACACTCGCTTATAGATATTCTAAAAACTAACAATACTGATACTAACATCTAAAAAACTTTATTTTAATTTCATGGGACCTTTAAGTATACATTCATTTCTTTTGTTTTATTTGTCTGAAAATGTGCTAGATTCTGCAACATTCTGTATATGCAGCTAATTCTTTTATTATGACTGGATTCTACTAAGTCTGCCTGTTTTCTGCATTGGGAAAGTTAAGAAGCTCTAATTATGTCTTAGCGAGTTAATCATTACCACAAGTTGTTCTTTAGTTTTGGGTTACACTGAGTGTTTTACCAGATTGATTGATTTCTTATGACATGGCCCATTTAGAAATCTGCAAATAATGTGGAATAGGCAAATAGCTGGATTCCTAAACACCATTATTATATGCTCCCCTCTAAAATTACAAAAATGGCTAAATAAATGTGGTTTGTCCCAAAATAATATGCTTTCTTGCCAGTGTACACAACATAGTACAATCGTTGGCATGAACATATCTGGTTGTCCATGAGGGGGAGCTTGATGTTGGCAATACTTGTATATCTTCCTTACAGCAATGCAGATAGACCGAGACATCTGTGTGTCTGGAAGGTTTTTGGCTAATTTACAGCCTACTGTTTATAGATTCTGACTGCTTTAGTTTGCAAATCTTAATACTACTTACTGTAAATGATAGTTTATTTTTCTGTCTAATTTCTAGAATTGTTTTGAAAATAAAACCAGAAGTTGGAGGAGAAGCATTGAATTTTACACCCTTTGTTTTGGTTTGTTTGTTTGCAGATCGAGCCGGCAGCATCAGCACATTGGACTCCTTGGATTTTGCACGTTATTCAGATGATGGCAACAGGGAGTCGGATGAAAGAGTTGCAGGTAAAATACAATCTTGCTTTATACAGTATGTGTATATAATATATTCCTGTCCTGCTGGTCAAGCGTACAGGTTGTGTGTTTAATTCTCTTGAACTTTCTCAAGTGTCTGACAAAGGTGTAAAAGTGGGCATACTGATTCACAGAAATTGACAGGACATATCAGAGTTGTTTGTGGTTTTTGCAGCTCACTACATTTAATTTTTCAGTCACAGTGGGAGTGTGCGATTTATTCATCGTCTACAAATTATTATTTTTATTTATGACATCCCCGCCAAATCACTTTTCCAAATTTTCATTGACAATCTTAGCCAATCGTAATGATTAGTTTTGTGTCAATTTGCTAATCCCAGTGTTGGGTAAGTTGTTTCCAAATAGTAAATAACAACTAATTACTTATTAAATCGAATTGTATTTAAATTACTTTTCTAATTGCTTTGTTTGCAAAGTAACTTAGTTACATGGCAAGAAATTTATTTAATTACTAAATAATAAAAACCCACATGAATCTCAAAGCTTTTACTATAGAAATAAAACTTTATAAATAAAAAAATATAAATAAATACAATTATTTACCATTTAATCAAACAGAACCCTTTAATTTTGTTAAAAAAGTAACACTTATATTTGTAACAATATTTTGATTGAAACAAAGTGTTTCAAATGAATGACCATGATTGGCATAAACTTCAAAACCATTTAATTGTTTCTTAAGCATTTAAGTGCAGTTGTCAGACAAATAAAACTTATAGTTACTCCTCTGAATTTCTACCTTAAATTGTCCTTTACTATTTTCTCTTTTATTTATTCTAAAATTTTCTGTATTAATAAATGATAATAAAATAGAGTCATTATCTGAAGTAGGGCTGTGCGATAAATTAAATTTGTATCAAAATCGCGATTTGTACATGCATGATTTCTAAATCGCCTTACAGCATGATTTTCTCACAGTATGGTATTTGAACCAATCAAACATAACGTAGCACGCCTAAACAGAGCACAAAAACAGAAGACTGACTTGCCTGCACATACAGGGATGAGTTCAACAGTTTTCTCAGAGGATGACAACCTAACAAAACATTGCTGCAGTTTCAATACAAGTTTTATGTATGTTGAAAAGTAAAAAGCACTTAGTGTCCGGGTGTCTTGTGTTTGTCTAAGGTAATCGAAATGTGTATATTGCATACAAAGGCCCAATGCCAATTCTAATTTTGTACCCCTACCCTTTCCCCTTGACCCTTGAAACAGAGTGTGAAGGGGAAGGGCTTCAAAATTTACCTCTAAGAAATGGGACACCACTACAACACCCGCACACGTCATCATATGACATCGCGATCCCTTTCTTCAAATTAGATTGATGATCATGACTGCTGTAGTTACTCCAGTTGCGTTATTTTTTGGTATTTATCTTTAGGAAATCACTGAAGGCATATATAATGTTATCATAACGATATAATGTGGCAACAAGCTCGTAACTGTAATGTGCATTTACATCCTGGCCATATTTATCCATGTAAACACACAAAAACAACATTAACATTATAGCAGACACTGTAAAAAGGTCATTTCCAGCCACTAGACTTTTCTGACAGGGTATTCAAGTGTTATCGAGTAACAGAATGTTGTGGGACTGCTATACAGGAGTTATTATTATGGATTATAGATAGCAAAATTTAGCTGTTTTTATTTTTTATTTTTTTAAATCACAATATTGTTCAAGAAATTTGTGATCGGTTTCTTTTGCCCGTATCGCACAGCCCTAATCTGAAGTATACTGTTTGTTACTGTGCTCCTCTAAATTAATTTAGAACTATTGAATTTATGGACATTATTTAAGGCATTAAAAGTAACTATATTTAAAATAGGGCTGCATGACATTAAAAAAATCGGACATTGTGATATTTTGTATTTCTGCAATATATATTGCAATATACATACAATTTCACTAGATGAATTGAATAGCCCTATTTGGAAACAATGTATTAATTTTCAATCGATTAACATGATTTTGTAGGGAAACAAATCATGCATGTAATGTAATATGCAAAAATAAGCATGAAATAAACAGTGCTTTATGGTTTTAAGGGTATAGTGAAATTGTGATCATTTTAGAAATTGAAAAAAAAGCCAAACTTAAAATAACACTGCAAAGACTTTTATAAACAGTTCAATAAAATTATTTTCTATTAAATATTGTGTCTGAATGTTTCTGTAATTATCTAAAAATTAAAAGTGATTTTCTTTTTAAGCAGAAAAGTAATTTTAATTAAAATAATAGTTAAATTGTAACTAATTACAGCACAGCACTAATAAATATTAACATTTTTACCTATGTGAGGTATGTTAAGGGAGCTAATAACTAAATTATATAACACTTCATGGACATTCAAGAGTAAAGGTTAACCTTTTCTCTTTTTCCTATATCGCACACTCCTGAGCCACAGTGACTAGTCATGTGGTTAATTTTTAGCATGCAAGTGTTCTTAACTTTCAGTTTTATGGAGCACAATACTTACACTAGAAGTATTCAGTCTATTTAATTTAAAACAATACCCGATTGGCAGTAGCCAGATTTTCTATTTGCCAATGCAGTTTGCTTTTCCAAGAACACATTTGAGCAGTTACAGTCAGCATTTTTTTACAGTATGTCAAAACGAGAAGGAATTGGCTTCAACGTCTGTTTTTCTGCAAACTATTAGTGGTTTGTGTTAAACTGTTTTACGAGAGGTGATTTGGTCAGTGTTACCGTATATGAGCGAAGTGTCTTGGCATACGTGATTGATGTCAATTCACATTGGTCAAGCAGTATGGTTCACTGACCACTTTCATCAGTGGTCTCATAGATGAGTAGGTGGATTACTTTAAGCCATGAATTCTAAACATTTCTTTCTAATTGAGCTGTTCTGACAACGACTATCTTGTTTTCCGATTTCTTTCCAAGCAAAGGGTTTTCTAATTCTGAAGTTTCTTCGCTTGTCATTTCCCTGTTTTAAAACTTGCCTGGCTAGGTTGCCTTTAATCTTCCTTTTAGCATTTTCCTGCATTAGCTTGAATCCTTCCCAAGCTTCAGATTCCTACATATTATCCTGGCAGATATTAATTAAATCCACTCAGAATGTATTCTGTTACTAATAATTCCTCTGATAATTCACAACCCCTACCCTCTCCCAATTTGCAAATATTTGTTGACTACTCGTTAAACATTGAAGCTCATAAAATGTTACTGTTATTCAGTTATATTTTTTATTCACTTAATTATTTATTTATTTAATTTTAATGGTATTTTTTACACCAAGGCTGCATTTTAGCTTAATTTTTTTTAAAGTTTTGTTAAAAGTTTTATTTTTTTTCAGATTTTTTTTGTTTTTAAATGTTTAATTTCCCTTTTATTTATTTTTTTATTAATTATTTAACCTGCTGTATTATTCTATCTTCTTATTTAGTTTTTTTTTGTTTTGAATTCAATTTAATTTCTCTATTAGAAAATAGTTTTTATAGTGAACTTTTAACAGTACAGTGGTCCCTCATTATTCGTGGGAGTTAGGTTCTAAAAAATAACCCGCAATAGGCCAAATTCGCGAAGTAGTTGGCTTTATTTTTTACAATTATTATAGATGTTTTAAGGCTGTAAACCCCTCAATACACACTTTATACATTTTTTCTCAGACATGCATTAACATTTTCTTACTTGTCTTGTTTAAACACTCTCAAAGTTAAAACTTTTGTAGAAAAATAAGTCCAGTGTTATAGAATGAAACCAAAGATCAAAACCTGTTGTCAGGAGCAAACATTCATCGCTATCCTCAAAAGGTTCATAAAGCTGTTTAGCTTTTGTGTGGATAATATTGGCATCCAGCGTAATGTTCTTTTTCCTGCAGTCACTGATCCACAAAACTGAAACAAACTCCATTCTAAAGGAGGTCGCACACTGGATGCGCCGCACACATGACGGTTGGATGTAACACACACCGGACACGCTCATTTGCATTTCATTTAAAATGAAATTATTCAGATGGTGCTTTGTGGCACGGCATCACAGTATCCTGAGTTGTAGCTGGGCACCGCAGACAGCTGCCAACTTGCAGCGCAGATGTGCATACACTGATATTTAAACCTATGTTTACAATTCTAAAATGCATGGTGCTGCATGGCACAGCGCATCTGGTGTGCAACACCCTTTACGATGGTCTTGTTGCGGACAGTTACAACCTTTTTATCATCCTTGTGGAATTTCACACTGCTGTGATCGAAGATTTATGTTAATTTGGCAAGCTGGACACTTTCTGTACTGTACAGAAGAGTCTACAGCCAATCAGGACGCAGAACACAATGTGCTGTAAAAATTAAAAATTCAATTGTAAAAAATTCATTTATTCATTTTATTTTTCGGCTCAATTCAAAAATTAAAATTGCACAAAAACAAATCTGCGAAACTGCACATGCGTCATCATTCTGTGCTTTAAACGTCATCTACACCTCTGCAGCATAGTAGAATAACACACAGGGCGATTACTTTGCCACCGAAAGTTGGTTGTTCATTTTGAAAAAGATTTTGAAGGCAAAACTGGTGCTTGTTAACCAATCTGGTTAACGATCAGGGCACGGGATGATTGTGATGCTAAAGAGCTTCGGAGGTGTTGAGGAAAGGGGATCCGTGCACAAAGGAGGGGGCACTTTCATTTTAAGGACGAACTTTATCTCCGAGAGAATAAAGGGCAGGAGCTCAAGCACCCAAACCCCCCATCTGCACGTGTATGTTGTTTATAACGAAGTAAAATAAAATAACTGCAAACGAAGATAAACCAACTCCGCCTTCACAGTTCAGTCTGCGGCTGCTCATTAACTCTTGATGAGTTCACTACACTGGTGGTCAGACAGACGCGCGCCGCGGTTGTCATAAATCACAAATGATCAGTGTTTTCAATCACAATATTTACTTATTTTAGGTTTCAAATGCCGAAATACACATTAGTAGTAGCAGAACAACCCTTTACAGTTCATGTAATACACCACGGTTGTCTGTGAAAAGGGCAATAATCATATTAAGGATAATCTGACAACGTGCTTCATACAGAACACATTGTGTGCATAATTAGACATTTTGTGTTGTCCGTAACTATACTTCTGCGCATGCGGGTCAGTTTACGACCATGATCTGTTCACACTGCAAATCTGATATTGGCCACATTTATTACAACAGTGTGAACAGCTTGGCAAAAAAAATCAGATCTGCCTCGCAGTGTGAATGTAGCCATAGTGAGGGACAACTGTAGATAAAAATAAATGAAAAAAAAAACATGCGTTTATTGCATCATTGGTATGAACAGGCAAATTATTATTACACTTATTAGTAAATAAACAGGGAAGCAAAATCAACATTAAAGTTTGTATGCTTGTTATGAGTGTCATTTTATTGAAAACAAATTAAAGGTAAGTATACAGCCTAAGGAACCGTGCAGCAGAATAAGATTGCTAAGAAATGCCACACTTGTACCCCAAAATTGGGCATCTCCTCCAAAATGTAGACCCCAGCCCTGGCTGTCTGACCTGGGGTTTATTGGCTGTCTGATGGGTCTCTATTCCAGTATTTCTCTTTCCAATACTGGACCACAAACCATCCAGGCCAGCACACCTTTGCCACTTTAATTTCTTTATTTGTTTGCTTTTTCCATTTTTCCATTTGTTAAACTTGCATTCTGTGCTCTGTTGATCAGAAGCAAAAGTGTCTCATTTGAGCTCTGCTTTCTCTTATTTCTTTATTGATATTTTTTACTTTGCCTTTTTTTGGCCATGTTCAGGTAAACGTGCTAGTGTTCAAGAAAACATTAGGAAGCAGAGCTTGCGGGAGTCCCAACTACTGATCCTCAGCACAATCATGCAAATCGTCCTGTGCTTTCCATGCTTTTGTTTCCCGTGTCTCTGGGTGTGTCTCAGTCCGTTTCTTAGTTCAACAGTGCCCAAAGATATTTCTAGAGCTGAACATGAAAGCAATCATTTCAGGAAACTGATGCGTTCGCTCTCTTAAAATTCCCACAATGCATTAGCGAGAATCAACTGATTTAGGAAGTGAGTCCGGAAGAAAGTTTTTTGCTTTGTTTATACCGTAGCAAGGTTGATCCAAGAATTAAACTATCGGTTTCATAATTGTTGGACCCCCAGTGTATCAGAAACATTTTTAATCCCAAAATTGTACAGCAATTTCTGGCAAAATCTAGAGTACTAGGGAACGGAATGAGACACAGTCACTGTTAAAACTCACCTATCAAGTCCACAAGAGCAGGATTGCTGCAGGGTTTTGCATAAATCCCTTCCCTGTTGAACTAGTCTTTTTTACAACAAAGACCAAATGCAAACAGCAGGGTGATTTAGATTTTTGTGTATTTATGGTTTATGTCTGTATAGATTTAGTTTGTTAACATGTCACAGTAAACAGTCCTAGTAGGGTGTCAGTTTTTTGTTTTTTTTGGAAAACATGAAACATCTTAGAGACCAATTAGTTCAATTTTAAACTGAAGTGTGTAGCATTTGGTGGAAAAGAAACCCAATTCCAAAATGGCATTTAGCATTTTAACTTTCAGAAGGGTGCTCGTGAGTGCTTCATGCCTCCTCCGGTGGTCTTTCAGAATATTTGCAGAGCCCTCGTTGAGGTGAGCTGGACAGCAGACATCTTCCAAACAGTTAAAAGGGCATTACTTAATAAAAGAGGAAAACTGCTAGGGTGCTATTTAAAGTGACTTTCACTCAGAAGTTTCAGAATCTGTTCATGCATTCAGACAAATTTTGTAAAGATATGTGACATCAAGATATTACATGTAATGTAGACATTGAAAATGCTAGCCTACCAATAATTGATAGAGTTCCCTGAGCTTTGCTTTATTACAGTTTACCGATTTTGTTGTTGTGAAATGTTGAATGGCATTCCAAGGGCCTGTTCTTCGTACGTGGATTACTCAATTAGCTGAATTTAGTTATTGATGATTTGACATGAGCCAGGATTGTTTCGTTCTTCAAAATTCATCCAAGAGTTGTTGTCATAACGACAGTTCTAGTAGCTCAAACCTGCTCTGGAGCAAGCTTATTTCATATAAACAGCATTATGTATGTAATATGTACTTTTTGGATACAAACTCGTACTTTTTTTAAGATACCTGCTTTAGTACAATTTGTGTATGATAATAGACATGCACAATATTCACTTTTTTTTAAAGAAATAATAATGTATGCAGTCATGCATGTGTTTTGACCGCTAATATGCCGGTGATTTAATGCTTCACAAAAGTAGCAGACATTTTTACCGATATCAAAATGCTTTTTTGATTCAAATTAATGTATACAGCCAGTTATTCCTTATGCCGGTTAAGGTACTTGAATGGCCTAGGCTACTATAACAAAGAAAATCCGCTCTAAAAGTAAAACTAAATAAATTGATAAATAGTCTTGACACATGAAAGTGTAAAGCCAGCAGCCCACAACAAAGGTGGAAAGTTATTGTGTGTCATATTTAACAAATTGTTTACTACGAATTTTATGTAATTTTGCTCACATTGATATTTGAATATTAATCAGATGATGTCATGCTGCTGTGCCATCAGCCAACCATTGCATTGCTGATCATGATTTTGAGGATCAATAGATCTGTCCTTCACAACACATGCCGTGATCTCAGATCAGTTGATACAGACATTTTAATCTGATTCACGAACTTGTTAGAAGAACCAAATTAGCCAGAGATTAGTTATCAAGATTAAAAGATCCAGGATCTGCCAAATCATCTTAGGTCATTTAAGCGAGGTATGAAAAACGAACCCCAAGTGGGGACTGAACCCAATAGTTCCACACAGGGATTGAATGCATGTTTGCATTCACACAGAAAATGCTCTAACAATTTCCTAGCAGTTTTCTAGCATCAGTGCTCTTTGAAAACTGACTTGAGTCCTAGTACTAGTTCCTAGTACAGTACTAAAATACACTATATGTTTAAAAGGTGGCTTAAGTATGGCATTTTAAAGGCTGAATCACCTGAAAAGTGTAAACGCTGTGTTTGTGGTGCTATCAATCTTTTTTGACACCCTATGGTTGTGAACTATGGACACATGCAAACAATGGCCACAAAATGGAAAATGCACGGTTAAAATTGAATTTTGTCACAATTGTTGTTTTTTTCCAATTTATGTTTGATGATGTTAGTGGCACAGAAATTACACACTTCAGTTTTATAACCCAAAAGATTGAAGATTTTGGAAAAGAAATGCAGGTATTTGTTTTTACTTGTCATCTAAAACAAACAGATTGCTCTAAATCCCTGGTCAGACAGCAGCTAGTTGATTTTGCAAAAAAATAAAAATAAAAAACCAAAGGAACATCAGTGTATAAGTATTTCCATTATCTGGCAGCTCCCCCAGCAACCTCTGCTGCATGTGTTCATTAGATCCATAGTGTGCATGTCCCTGTTTTGGTTCTGCCTCAGCTTCTTACGAAAGTTGTTGTTTTTTCTTTTCTTACTTTTTCTTTTCTTTTATTTATTTTGTTTTTGTTTTTCATGGCCATCCTTTGTTCTTTGTTCCCCCCTTTTTGTTTTGTTTCTTTGTTCCCTTCTCTTGGTTGGATGCCTGTTTGTGTGTGACCCACTTCCCCCTGGTCCAGTTCTGGAGTTTGAACTGCGGAAAGCCAAGGAGACCATTCAGGCTCTTCGTGCCAACTTGACTCAGGCTGCAGGTGGCGTACTTTCAACTTTTACACACTTCAGTCCTTTCTGCTATAGGAGCTGCTCTCATTCCTGAAGGCAGTTTTGTAATGTTGACCATGAATCAAATTTCAGCTCACTCGTTTCTCTTTCTCTCTGTTTCTTCTTTCTCTGTAGAATGCGAGATTGCCTCTCAAGAGAGAAAAAATTACAAATCCAGTCCTGAAACTCAGGTTACCTTCTTTGTTACAATTGTATTTTAAAACTCAACAAATTGATAGTGAACAAGTAGTTCGAAGCACAGAGCATTCACTTTATATTTCATTTCTCCAATATTTTTTCCCCTCCAGGAGCCTATACGCCCTCTTGAAAAGAGAGCCTTAAATTTTTTAGTTAATGAATATTTATTGAAAAACGAGTACAAGTTAACGTCCATCACATTCTCCGATGAAAATGATGATCAGGTAAACTGCTATGCTATTATATTATGCATTTATTTGATTGCTTTATACACTGTAGTGTTTTTATTGCATGTTATTCATCTTTTTTTTTATTCCTGCAGGATTTTGAGTTGTGGGACGACGTTGGTCTAAACATTCCCAAACCTCCAGATCTGCTGCAGCTCTACAGAAACTGTGGGAACAGCCTGCCGTTGCACCGTGACACTGCAGATGTGGCAGTCAGTGTTGACCCAAGTGACTTGCCAGGAGACTATTTTACCCAGGAGCCCGTGCAGCAAACTGAGGTCATACAGGTAGTTCTCTGAGTTAATTATTAGTTAATTCTTTAAACACAAAGAAGTGGTTCTAAAATACCTGAAATGAGTCTTCCAGTCTTATTTTCTGCACAGACCTACACAGATTGAATGAAATTTGCATAATGTCAGTGTGTGGTCATCAGATAATTTTTTCTTTGGCCGTAAATCTCTGTTGTTGTACCTCAGGTCTGAAAGAGTTTAGTTGACATAATGAGAAGATGCTGTTTTTTGAGATGCGAACAAATACTTTACATGCTGGCAGCTAGCTCTCTGCAACTCTCAAATGTTCGCTCACTGAAGCTAAGCAGGGCTGCGCCCGGTCAGTACCTGGATAGGAGACCACATGGGAAAGCTAGGTTGCTGCTGGAAGTGGTGTTGGTGAGGCCAGCAGGGGGCACTCAGTCTGTGGTCTGTCTGCACCCTAATGCCCCAGTATAGTAAAGAGGACTCCATACCGAAAGCGCCGTATTTCAGATGAGACGTTAAACAAAAGTCCTAACTCTCTTTGGTTGTTAAAAATGGGATGTCCTTCGAAAAGAGTAGAGGTTTAACCTTGACAGCTCTGTCCATCATGGCCTCCTAACCATCCCCATATCATAATTGGCTTAATCACTCTGTCTCCTCTCCACCAATCAGGTGGTGTGTGGTGTGCGGTCTGGCGAAATATGGCTGCAGACGCTTCATCCAGGTGGATGCTGCACACTGGTAGTGGATGGGGAGATCCCCCCCCAAAAATGTGTAAAGCGATTTGAGTGTCCAGAAACATGCTATATAAATGTAAGAAGGAATTAATGTTCTTCTAAAGCAGGCCCACTAAACTATATGCACTTGTTTCCGTGGTCCACTGCAATTTTTAATTCAACCCACTATTTGTGGTGTGTTGGTAACTCAGAAACAAGACTGTTAATTGGCTTTATTGAATAAACTTCTGATGATTTGAATAAACATATATTGTACATAACAGGTCACCAAGCCCAGAGAGACTTAAGGTGCATCCCAAATCGCATACTTATGCACTATTCTACACCATTTTGTAGTATAAATAGTGTAAGTAGTGCGTTCAAACTGAAAACTCTAAAAATAATTAGTGCACTTTAAATACCCGGATGATGCACTCAGTCGACTGGTAAAATAAAGTGTGTAATGATGGACACTTCACGCACTTAATGACCACTGCTTTGCTCAAGTAGCGAAAGGGGTGGAGCTATCGGGCGCACACGTTGGATAACTGTATTTATTTTGGATTGTGAAAGCAAAATTCTGCTACAAGAGTGTTTATAGCGCCTCCCAATGGTGAATGCCGTTATACTCATGGCAGGTATTATTTGGTGCTTTGGTCATTTATTTCACTTATTTGGTAACCGTCAAACGTCATCAAAGAAACTGTTTGAATAGAGTGGAGGAACTATGACGTCACCTTGTAGGCCAATCGGCTGCTAGCATAAAACTGGTTCCCTCGATAAAATCCCCATAGTATTTTCCCATAGGCTTTTGAATGCGAAGAATGCAAATAATAAGCTCTGTGTTTAAACTCTGTTCATTACACTCACACGTTTTGTCCAGCCTAATAATCCTCACATGGAAACATAACTTTCAGCACTTTTGGATCTTAAATGCAAACGCAAGAATGGAAAAGCTAACATTAGGCTATAAACGGACTACAGCGCCTTGGGCGCTCGCCTGTGACGTCAGCACCACCCTGCTAAGGACAACTTTTCAAGCTTATTTTTTAGAAATTTGGTCCATGACAAAGATTTAATCTCTCAGTTTATCATACTATAATCCACGCTAAATATTATAAACACATGAATACACAAAAACACATATACCTACGTGCCTTTTGGATAGTTTTTTACGTCGGAAATGCATTTTGTTTTGCTTTACTGTTGTAAAAAGTTTTAAAACTGTATCTATAAATGTGCCTTCATAGTATTATCATAAGACATATTTAAATAAGTGTATCGCTCGCGTGCATACAGCCCGCTTAGTAACAGACGACATAAATGAGGCGTGAAGGACAAGTCTATCAAATGCCTGCCATCATGAACACAGAACAACATTCAATATTCTTTTTTGTCACGAAGTACAGCGAAAAGCAGCCCATGCTGTCACATATGCTATACATTTTAAGGAGTGTAAATATTGCCGTTATGACAGAGTTAAACGTGTTCAGATGAAGAAAAAAGCAGACGAAAAATCCTTTGATTAAATGAAATGACAGTTAATATGTATGTATTTTTTTACACATTTATTCACACGTTTGCATTACTTAGAGCAGGAAAGAGACAGGCTGCACTGGTAAGCAGTATCTTCATAATATCGTTTAATTAAAATAAATGATCAACAAATAAATCTGTCTTGACAGTCTTTACAAGTGAAGGCATTCTACACAATATCAATTCCTACTTAGAAAAATATTACAAACAATAAAATACTATTCATGAAAATACTTATATAACAGACAAATCCAAATGCCCAACACAAGCGAGCTGCGTTCCAGACCAGACCAGCTCGATGATGTATAAGCAACTTGATAGCAACCGTCTTTTTAAAGAAGCATAACCGATTTAAAAAATGTGTGATGTATCTGATGTGTTTTATGTTGTAGAATAAAACGTGAAAGTATTTAGAGTTTGTGTTTGCCACAAACCTTATTTAAGTGATTTAACTGAAATCCCATTCAAAAAAACCCATTGACATTGGGACGAGGGAACCGGAACTGCTAAAATGCTAACTCGCTTCCGGGTTTTTGCATACAAATTGACGTCATAGTTCCTCCACTCTATTTCCGCTTAGTAAAAAAAACTATTAGTGTTCGATTTGGGACAACACTACATTCATATATAGTATATAGTGTACCATTTGGGATGCAGCTTAAGGCTGAAACATTAAGGAAAAGTGAACATTAGTAATTCTGAATGTAGCTCACACGGTAAGTGGGCTTAACAAACCACCTGTAGAAAACACATTAGTTAATCTCTACACCATTTTGTAGTATAAATAGTGTAAGTAGTCTAACACTTTAATCGACACTTGCACCCGTTTTTGCACATTTGCACCAGACACATTTTTACAATCACTTCATATTAATAAACAATCAAAAAACAAACAAACAACATTGTGCTTTTTTTTAATTGTGCTTCACACAGGTGAGTGGGCTTGACAAACCACCTGTAGAAACAAACAAAACTCCCCCACCTTACTCTATCACTGAATTCTCTGAGCACAAAGCACTTCTTGTGTGTATTGGCTCTTCTTGTTGAATTGCTGAATGCCTCATCAATTGTAAGTCGCTTAGGAAAAAAGCATCTGCTAAATGTAAATGTAAAACCAATCCAGGCTGATGTCATAATTGGGTGGACAATCAGAGGAGCAATCAAGGAACAGGCAGAGCAGACAAACTAGACCTGCATGGGAGACATTTTTCCACATTACTGTATTTTTGCCCCTCTCCTAAGCGACATATGAGCAAATACAAATGTGACCTTGTTAATTGAAACTGCCACGCACACACTGCTCAATCAGACAAAACACTTTCACCAGAAAGATACAGGCTTCCGCTTTTAAAAGGCTTTCATGTGACTGTTGCTTCTGTGAGTTATAAACATACCAGTTTATTTGCCTTCTTTATTTATGCTTGCATATATCAATTTTGTGGAAGTCTCGCAAAATCAAACAGTAACAATTCATTTTTTTTATTTTTTTATTGTTCTACATTGTTAATATAAGTAAAAAATGTGAAGTCCTATTTCAATGTTATTTCTATTACTAACAGTTGCCCCCATCCCTCCACACTTCGGTAATGTTGAAAACCTTACCTGTCAACAATGGATTGTTAAAATAAGGGATAAAGACCCCCCCCCTCCCCCAAAAAATACATAAATATGTTCAAAATGATTAAATATGTTCATCTGGAGCTGTTTCATCGTAAATAAACTGTCAGTATTCAACTGTTATTATTGATATTATTTACAACGGATATGTCTGTGAATCTTGGGAAAAACGGGAGGGCTGATGGATATGGTTGAAAACCACAGTTTTTTAAAGGTTGAGAACTTTGCTGTGCAATATTATAATATATAATAAAGTCACACCTGACATTGCAATTCATTTGAATGTTTTATAAGTGAAAGTGAAGCTTCTGGAGCAGAAATTCAAACATGGTTTTGAACATTTTGCTTTTGTCATATTCTGCCTGTAAGTGTTCAACCAATCACAATATATTATGTAAATGAAAGTTTGTTTTGACTAGATGGATGTAAACCTATTATAGAAAACTTCTTTAAAAAAAAGCCAAATTGGGGCATTTTAAGTTCCAAATTGTGGTTAACTCTTTCACTTGAAATTAAAGCTAGATATCTTGGATTTCTTAAAACTAGATTGTCTTAATCTGATTCAGGAAGTCAAGTTAATACATTTACATGAGTACACTCACTTTGCATAATCGAAATAATCCAGTGTGTCCACCGTTTTGGTTAAATATGCTGCTCTATGATCTGAAAAGGGATTTAGATTGAGGTTTGGGTTGCTCTTGTTTAAAATCTGGCACCTTTTAAGTCATTTTGTTGTCATCCACAGCAACAACAGCAGCAGGAAGTGGTTCAGGAGCTGGAATATCAGATCAGCCTGCTGAATAGTGAGAAACAGAGTCTGGCTGAACAGATTAAGAAGCTTCAGAGGTAAGAGTCATCGCCTCCTGCCTGAGGGCCCAATTCAATCAGAAGCAGTAAAGCAGCTGCGTGAGCCTGTATAATCAGAGCTCAGAGCAGCAACCTATGATCGCAGTCGTAATTGATAATTGTTCTCAGTGCAGGGTCTTATCTCGTCAGCTGCTGCTTCTGTAAATCAGATTTATTTATGGGGAAAAAATCACTGTCATGCATTTTCTGTGGTTTTTAAACTTGTCAGTTTGCCTGTTTTGAGCCAATGCCTCATTAATCATTTTTGTTATATGGTTATTAGGGATGCTGCGATCAGGATTTTTGCAGCTGATACCGAGTACTGATTCCTTGTCATGGTGATAGGCCGATACCGAGTACAGATTCTTATGCTTCAGGCTTTATAATGCATAAAACACATTTTTATTCACTTTAGTCGGGTATTTTCACTAATTTGCAGCCGTCACGGAGCTGGTATGAATAGGTGGGAGACTCACACAGCTTCTGACAGAGGTCATACGGTTGGGGCAATTGCTCTGCTCACATCACAGCAACAGGGCTGAAAGTATTCTGGCACCGTGCCAGATCTCCGGCGTGCGGCCGTGAGGGAAAAAATATATTTTAGAGCAGTGGTTCTCAAACTGTGATACTCGGCCTTCCTTCCAGTGGTACGCGGAAGAATCGATGAATAACAAAAGAATAAAATGAACACACTTTTAACCTTTTGACGCGTACGATAACACAGAGACTCATGTGATTAGACAGCTTTGGCTGTTCCCTGAAGGGTTAAAAATCAGTCCGCTTGGCGCAGAGGAAGATTCGCGCGGCGCTTACAGAGCAGATACACACGCGCTAGACCCTTCTGCAGACCGCTGCTGTTGTGCTGCGTTTCAGTTACTGCAAACTCAGGATTTAAAATGTGTTAAATGTGTGCTCATAAAATAATGCGTGTTTTCGAAATATAAAGTTATTTGTTTTGTAAAGCTTTGTACGCTGCTTTCTGTAACTCCGGATCAATAACTCATGACCGAAACATTGTTCCTACACAAATAGCACCTCTTTTCAACCGTCACATTGTATACAACCACCTACAACCTTATTTCCCTAAAAATCAGCTTTCCTACGCGCTGGACGCATTATATTGATCTCTACGCGCAGGCGGCGAAGAGGCCGATCCTTAGGGACCGTCTACAAAGTGCAAAACGCGAAAACCAATACTACAAAAGCTGTCAATAACTTCTCTCTAACTCATTATACTGCCATTAAACTCAGATCACATGCCACTGTTGTCCCGCTGGTTATACTACAACACTTATTTTTCCGAAAAACTATTTTGCACATTTTTTATGAATTTTTATTATCAAACATATTCAATAAATTTACTGTAAATTACTTTATTCTCACCAAATTCGGTTCACACATCACTGCTGTCCTGCTGGTTATACTACAACACAGATTTTTACTAAAAAACTATTTTGCATAATTTCTATGAATTTTTATTATAAAAAACATTTAATAACTGTACTTTAAACCACTGTGTTCTCACCCAATTCTGTTCACACATCACTGCTGTTCTGCTGGTTAATCTACAACACTTATTTTTCAGCAGTGATGTGTGAACAGAATTTGGTGAAAATTCAGTTGTTTACAGTAAAGTTATTAAATATTTTTCATAATAAAAATTCATAAAAAATATGCAAAATATTTTAGAAAAATAAGTGTTGTAGTATAACCAGCGGGACAGCAGTGACTTATTGATCTGGAAAATACGAATCTGCGAATCTGTTGCTAACTTTTGTTGCCTCAGATTTAAATTGGATATGATTTAAATGGAGCGAGACACAGAACGTAGACTCAATCAACTTTGCCATGCTTGAAGCTTAGAGGTAGAATATAATTAAAGTTATTCTTTGTGTGCACAGACGAAGGGACTGCAAACCGTACCCGAGTCTGCTTGAAAACAGTAGTCGGTGCGTGGTTAACGCCAACTTCACGGTTCACTTATGTGATCTCATTTGCACCAGATTATTTAAATACCGCACATATGAATTGGTAAAGCACTGTATGCTTTTTATCACTCGCTTTTCTGACACACATAGGCCTACTGTCCATGACGTGCAGCAGATCTAATTTCTAATTTAAGTAATTCCAAATCATATATTTAAAATACAAGTTTAGATTTCAAAGATATACAAATATGTCATGTGTACATGCAACTTCCAAATCCCAAAACTTTCAAAATTTATAAACTATTAAAATTATATATATAGCCTATATTTATCAGGTCCAAGCAACATTTCCAGGTTTTGATGAATAAGCTATACATTAATACTTTACAATTACGCAGTTTTATTTTTTTTTTTTAGAAAAACAGTACCATTTCTGTTCACCTTTAAAAGCACATTCTAATTTAAATGGTGAAGGTTTTTTTTTTGTTTTATTTTTGTCTGCATGCACAGTTAATATTTAAACTATTTATAATGTTGAAAGTGGCTGACAATAGTAGATATTCTTAATAATAGGAATTAATCTGCCTGTTTTTTTTAACTGTGCAGTGCTGTAGCTGCTTAATTAGACCTATTACGCTACTGTATTTCAATACTGCTCATTATGGTGGTACTTGGAGAGACAATTTTTGTCTGAGGTGGAACTTGGTGAAAATAGTTTGAGAACCACTGTTTTAGAGCCTGCGCATGCGGTAATTAGGGATGCTTATAATTATTGATTAACCGTTAACCAAAAGGGTGCGTTTGTAACCGATTTATGGTATCAGTTAAAAAAATAATTATTTTATATATTTTTAAAATTTGGCTGCATAAGGGGCCAATCACCGATTGGCCCCTAAATGTGCAACACATATTTGTTAACGCTTGGGACAGTAACACGTGCAAACATACGTGTCTACAGACATATTTTGCCAAAGAAGCAAAATGAAAGAAGGATATTTCTGGTCAGAGTTTGACACAGATGAGTTGACAAACCAGCGCTGATGCTGATCGCCTCTGTGCTGCATGGAGCCGCGTCATAAACTCGACAAACAGGCTATTGATGATTTAGTGTACAACCAACAAACCAACCTTTTTTTTCCATTTGGAAAATTACAGTTATTAATAGTTCTTATATAATATCAATTTTTAAAATAGCCCACATAATCTACCAATCAAACAAATCCAAAGATTTTCTTGATTGTTGTATAATAACTTGCCACCAAACTGAGGCTTTCATTTTACAGCTTATAAAACATGTATGCAGATTAATGCAATATCATATGTAAACAACAAAATTGTTATACAAAAAGTCATCATAAAAAGGTTGACAGAGGTTTTGTGAAATAATAAAAACAGCGGAGCATTAATTAAATGCATATTTGCTGTGGAGAGGTCGATTTGGGGTAGCATGATATTTTTATTTGACGAAAGAAAAAACAGGATTGGTCCAAATGTCTTTAAAAAAAAAGAGTTTGCTTGCTTACAACCCAGAAAAAAAAGAATAAATAAGTGATAATGGCCTTGATTTCACTTCTAATCTTCAGTTTTCAGTTCTTTAGCACTTTGAGCACTTGTTATTTAAGCACTTGTTATTGTTTAGAAGAAAACACTTTATTTGACATAGTAACAAACCCCCCCCCTCCCAAAAAAAAAGTTCAGGCTCAGGATTTTTTTTCACTTTAACCCCTGCAGCAGTTCCAATCACTGGATATACAATGGTTGCAACAAAGAGACCATCACTTGTGCAAGTCGTGCCAATAAACTGTATAAACAGAGGTTGCACCTCATCTGTATGAATTTTAGCTGCTGTGACGCAAGCGCAGTGATACCCCCACACATTATTCATCCCCTCACGTGTTGTAGCTACCCAGGATGTATGTTTTATGTGCATCTTCCTCTTCTTGTAAACTCATAAATAAACACTTGCGATCGGTTCATGAGATCGGCCAGATCAGTGAATACCGATCGAGTCATTAAATGTAATTATCGGCTGATACAGATCTTCAGTCAATCGATCGGAGCATCCCTAATGATTATATGTTAGAAACATTTGCTGGTTAAGTTATTTTAAACTGAAAATAATTTGTTATCTTAATACATTGTATGGTTTTGTTTAGATTTTATTTCAATGTCAATTATAATTGGGATTGAACAGGTTTTCATACTACACCCATTGAGGGTCTTGTTTAGTAAGGTTTTACCAGAAAAGATTTTAGAATTTATTAATTATCTAACGTTACTTAAAAATCCCCTCATCATTTCAAATTTTTGTATAAAATATGAAATAAGTAATATATAACTGTATACATAAATAATGTATATTTCTAAAAGATTTTTCAAATTTTTGTGGGGTTGTTGTATTTCATTTACTTATAATGAATTTTTGCCTTGGATGATTTGCTTTAGATGGTGACGTGAAAAAAGAAAAAAACTACCAAATGTATTATTAGTCAATTATAATAATATTACTAATAATAATCTAATGCATGTTATAGACTTTTTGATTATTACGTTTACATTTATTTATTTATTTATTTATTATATTATTTAATAAATAAAAATTTATTTATTATTATAATAAATCCTTATTATAAATTAACAACAGTTACGCAAAAGAATATTATAATTTTGTGGGGTTTTTTTATGAAAAAAAATGTAATATTTAAAAATATGTATATGCACCCAGTGCCTTTTATTACTCCAGTTCTTCAGTGCTTTGCTTTCAAGCACTCTAAAAATTAGAGTCTCCGCCCCTTCTGGCTCAGCAGACTCTCATCATTATGACCTTCTGCTCTCTGACATTTTTCAGCTTGGCATTTAGCTTCCTAGCAAGAGATGAGCTCTACATATCTCTTTAACTAGTTTGCTTCCCCTTCATATTTTATCCTCCTCATCTCACACTGTTCTGTCCTGTATATTTCCTTCCTATACTTTGCATTTTACTGCATTTTGTGGATTGTTAAATAAAAATGTCCCCAATGTGTGTGTTTGCGCAGTGATATTCAGGCACTTCAGAGGAATGTATCATCAGAACCCACAGCTGTAGTGAAGTCGACTCAGTCTAAAGAAAACCCCCAATGTGATAAACCCCCACTTGACAATGGACAGTATTTAGACATAAGAGGGGTCACAGAAAAGGACAGCTCTTCAGACACTACTAAAACCTCAACCACTACCACTATTGCTACTGACTGCACTGAAAACACCACTGCTACACAACCTCAAAGCAAACTGAAGGCTAATGGTCAGCAGAGTAAAAGCTCTGTGCAGTTTGACCAGCCCAACAGGTGAGACCTGCTTTTTCTCCTTCTGGTGGACACCATTATGATTTGCGACATACAGGCATAAATAAAGACGAAGCACACTGAATGTATTTAGAAGATGCTGAAATAGTGTTATTCTATTCATCTGTTTTACTATATCTTAATGGAACTGATCATAGATTTCTGTCAATATTATTTATTTATTTATAAAAAAATATATATATATATTTTGCCTGTGCTTGATTTTGTCTTCCTTATGGCACAAGTATACATTTAAGAATCAAGTGTAAACTAGCAATGTGTACATACTGGAGATTTTAGATTAGGGTTGGTAGTTTTAGTTTAGAGTTGTGTGCAATTGTGCGAAAAGTACAGTTTTTACTGTGGTAAGTACATTTGTTGTATAATAGAGCACAGTAAAATAGTGTTAAGAGATTAAAACCTAATATTAGATTATCATATAACATATTACACCGTAAAGAAAATAGACCTAAAATTGAAAGGCAACTTGCTTCACAGAATTTTTCAGTTAACTCAACTTAAATTGTCAATTACAGTACTTGGGTTAAAAGTTGAGTCAACTCAAAAAAAAAAAAAAGCTGTGAAGTTGCTTTACAATTTTAAGTCGAGTTTTTTTTTCTGTCTGCTTTGACCTGAAGCGTTATAGTATACAAAGCAGGGCTCAAAATTAACCTTTTTCCTTGGTAGCATCGGTGGTCCTAACTAAAAAATTTAGGCGCACCAGCCAAAATTTAGTCGCAGCCACCAATTATGTGCACTGTTACGACAAGTTTTTTTTATTAACAGATTTATCACATTTGAAATCAACACAAATCAAAACTAACAAACAAAAAAAATCAGCATGCACCCACCGGCCCTGCACGCTTGAATGAGATGATTGATACAGAGTTAACGATAATAACTGCTGTTCTCATGAGTGGTGTTTGATATTGCACAGATGATATTGACATGTGACTTATTATTTGCATACGTCATCTTAATAGCAATAACGGTCTTTTCATGAGTTGCAATATTACTTTAATCTTAGTGAGTGCATGCTCTCTTGCGATAGTGAACGTGGTGCCAGTCGCACAACTGACAGCACCCTGATGATTAAATGATGGATTAAATAAAGTTAAAACATCTCGTGCTTAAAATGTGTAGATGTGGCAAACACGGTTACCTGAAAACTCCATTCCACAGGCTTTACGATGAATGGCTTTAGTCATTTTTATAGCAGCCTTTAACCCACTGGAAGTCTTTTACCCACTCTTTAAAAAGTTTAAATTGTGGATTAACATTCACCACAAAAACACTAATAAGATGTGCCATTATTTGTAACTTTTCTAAAACAAAATCTGTCAGTGTTATTTTCATTTTCTCATATCCAGACCTTTAAATTTTCAAGGCTGTAGATACCTGTCATCTAAACTGAGCGATTGACAGCTGATATTAACCAATACGTTTACGTTCTGTTCTAAAGCAGTGGGCCAAAAAGAAGAGCTTAAAGGTGGGGCAAGCATTGCGGGATTTGTTTACTGCAGCAAGTTGACATGTCGACTTTTTTTTTTTTTTTTTTTTCATGATTAAAAAAAATATATTTTTATAAAAAATAGTAACATCATTTTACAAATAAATGTAACTTTTGAAAACAAGACATTTAAAAACCTTAATTTTCTTGATACTCAAAAGTTTCTCTCTAAGTGTACATCTAAAGGTTTTGCCACTAGATTTAAACCTTAAGTTTAGTTGAGTCAGCTACAGGAATATTTAGCATTAGTCTTTGTTTTAATTTTCTTTACATTCAAAAAGTGGTAATAATCAGTACCTTGTTTAGTTTAAAAGCTGAAATGTAGTTTTTTGTCAGTCTAGACATTAAAAGATTTGGTCAAACTAGATATGGACACTAATAATTCAACTATGAGTTCAATAAAAAAAAAAATATATATATATATTTATATTGAATTAAAGTTATAAGAAATGATTTAAACCTTTTTCTTATCCATTCGATGGGATATTCAGTTGTTAGGAAAATAGGAAAATTTTTATTTGAGAAATTAGAATATTGACAATTTGACATTAAGATATTGACAATTCCTCTTCCACTCAGTGTCTAACAAGTGGATAATATTGATCAGCCAGTCCTTAATTCTGACTTTTATCCACAGATGTCTTGTTTTGGGCATGCAAAAAATATCTGCATTTTAAAACAAAGAGAAAAAGTAGGTGAGCACTCGTAATGTATGAACACATCAACCCCTTTACTTTATTTAACTGAAAATCCCTTTAAACGTGGATAATGAGGCATCTTGGATGTAAAAAATAAGTAGGTAATTCTTAGTTTTTAAGTAAAAGGAAGTGTTTAAGTAAAAAATCATACTATTTGCTACGGGCTTATTACAAGCCTATTATTAAGATGTTAACTGTTTATTAGCACTTAAAAATATTATCTTATTTTACATTCCTGGTCCTACCCAATATCCAAACTCAACCTTGATAATTATTAATAAGCAGTTTATTAGTACTGTATTGAGCTAAAATTCTTAATTAATGGTTTGTTGTTAATAGTGTGAATTGTACATTTAAAACAGTGTGAGCAATAACTATTTTAGCCTTTAGATGGCAGCACAGCACCGATCACCCATTACAGTCTCACTGCAGTGCTGATTGGCACCATATATTCTATTCTTCATCGTTTTGAACATCTGCTCTGGATGGACTTTTACCCCTGGAGGCTGATTCGGACAAATAACCCTCTCCTTGTTTTGACTGTTCCTATATCAGCGTTTTTCCCTGTGCTGTGGAAAGCTGGCCTGATCTGTGGAGTTATTGGTAACCGGAGGTGGAGGTGGCTTGTTAATTCATGCTTTGTTTGCTTGTGCAGAAAGCTGTCTCCGGCCTTCCACCAAGCACTTTTGTCCTTCTGTCGAATGTCTGCTGACAGCAGGCTGGGATCAGAGGTGAGTGGGATCAGATTGCAGACAGGTACAAATGCACAAGCACATGCAAAGGGTCTACCTGATGACAAGCTAGAAGGGATAGCTAAAAAAGAGATATGTCTGTCTTTATTTACTTAATCTCATGTTGGTTCAGTGCATTGGGACTTTGAATCAAAATCAGAAGAATTTTGAATTGGCTCCACTTTTCAGTAGGGCCTGAAGCTTTTAAGATAAGTTTTTAAGGATGGAAAAGGCACCATTAATGCATCATTAAAAAGTCTGTATGACTCATGCACTGAGTCTTCTGAAGCTTTGCACTTTCAGAAATAAAATGTACAAAAGCTGTCACTGGGGAGTTACAATTATGCTTTTTTGTACTAATATGCAAACTTTAGGTAATGGCAATATGAAACTTGGAACTTTTCACTACAAATTTCTCAAATACACACTTTTTCGTACCTGTTGTTTCTGAGAGTGTAAGGTTTGTGACATTTGTATTTGATGGACAAGAGTTATTCCTATTTGTTTAGATTTTTGCCATCTTTCAAAAGTGAAATGTTTTTAGTTTCCATCTGACATGACTGAATGAGTGATGTCTGAATAATTTGTAAATCAAAAGTCAATTATTTTCAATTTAGCTTGATCACAATTACAAAACTAAATCTGAATGATTTGTTTATGAATCAAGCTGATTCAAAGTGAAATACTTTTTTTTATCGATCTGTCTCACAAAACCAAGTCTGAATTGTTTGTTCATGGCTCAAACTGAAGATGTCAACTTCTTTTCGATATACAGTAATAAATCAGTCCAGCTCATAAAACCTAGTCTAAACAATTTGTTTGGTTCTATTTTGATGGTGTTTGGTTTTATGATATAAAATATTTATAGTAATTGAAATGAAGCTAAAATAAAATATAAGCTGGGAAACCAACAAATGTTAAAAACTACAAGTACAAATTCAAAATGAGGAAATTTCAGTTCAAATAAGGTACAGTTGAAGTAGGACTAACAATAAATATTTTAACTACATGCATATTACTCAAGGTATCAATATGGAACTTCTCACTATAAATTTTTTAACTACACACATTTTTTGTACCTGTTGTTTCTGAGAGTGTTAAGTTTATGACATTTTCCAACTGACGTGACTGAATGTCTGAAAATTTGGGAATAAAAAGTAAATTATTTTTAATTTAGCTTGATCACAATTACAAAACTAAGTCTGAATGATTTGTTCATGAATCAAAGTGAAAATTTATATATTTTTTTAATTATTGATCCATCTCCAAGTCTGAATTATTTGTTAATGGATCAAACTGATTTAGAAATCAAATATGTTCAATGTACAGTACAGTAATAAATCAATCTAGCTAATAAAACCTAGTCTAAATTATTTGTTTGGTTCCATTTTGATGGTGTTTGGTTTTATAATATAAAATATTTATAGTAATTGAAATGAAGCTAAAATAAAATATAAGATGGTACCCTAGTCTAAATGATTAGAAATTTTGGTTTGTGTTTTATAATAAAAAACATTTTTAGGAATTGAAAAAAAAAGGTAAAATAAAATATAACATGGGAAAATATAAAGATGGGCATCCACTGCATAAAACACATGCTGGATGAGTTGGTGGTTCGTTCCACTGTGGTGACCCCTGATTAATAAAGGGACTAAGCTCAAAAGAAAATGAATGAATGAAACCAACAACTGTTAAAAAAACGTAAAAATTAGAAATGGTGACATTTAAATTCAAATAAGGTGAAGTTTGAATGCTAAGACAGACCTAAGCATGAAATATATATCAAATGAAAAGACTAACAATAAATATTTTAACTAAATGCATATTACTCAAATTCAGTTAGTGAAACACAATTTATATAGGAATATTGTAAATGAACAGTGGTTTGAAATGTTGTTATGTGATTGACATCAAACTATCATATGTCTTCAGACAAAGTCATATGAATCACTTTCATAGTCCTTTTTATATTATCAAAGTCACACACTAGCATGAGGGCTTAACAAACGATGACATTTTTGACTAAAATCCTCATTTAAACTTTTATGACAGTAAGAAAAAAAGTGCTGTGGTTCATTTCACTTTCAAAACAACCAGGAATGCTCTAATAGGCACATTCAAGAGGTCACACAGTTCACAATTTCTTCAGTGTCCAGAATACAAAAGCAGAACAGCTTCTCGGATTGCAGCTATGCAATCATTTAAAGGAACGCGTTATTTGTATGAAATGCCTGACATTTTTTGCCTCTATATTCATCTGATTCTCAGGTGTCTCGAATCGCTGACAGTGAGCAGAGTGTTATGCTCATGCTGGGCCGCTGCTTGCCACACATCGTACCCAATGTCCTGTTGGCCAAGAGAGAGGTAAACAATCCCCTTTTAAACTAGCAGCCTTTCCCATTTTCCCATCACCCACTGCGGCTTCCACGTCCACTGCGGCTGCTCTATTTCCTCTCATTCTGTTCCTAATTCAGCATTGATCAACTTATGTTTTTCATGAGGTGCACTGATCCACTGACCAGAAATCAGAATGTTTTTTGTTTTGTTTTAACTTGTATAATCTCCGTTCCACACGTGTACAAGCTGCACTGCAATTTTATGGTATAACATGTGTAAGTGGAGCATTAATTCAAAGTCAGCTTTATTGTCAATTCAACCACATGTACAGGACATACAAAACATCGAAATTGTGTTACTCTCAGACCCTAGGTGCATAACAGTTAATATTAACACAAAAAGTAGAATTTTATAAAGAAATTGCAATAAATACAATTACACATATAATATAATCTAAAAAAATAAGTAAAAATAAAAATTGTGTACAATACAATTACATAGGGCATATGGCGAGGAGTGCAAACCAGAGTAGTGCAGATGCAATGTATGTAGACTTTATTCTGAGATTCATTCATTATATTGGTGACTCTTTTCTACATAAAGATCACGCAGACTGAGATGGCGATGACTGAGTGAAATTTTCTTTGTTCCTTAAAAGCAAGGTTTTGTTGTATGTGTTAGTATCCACAAATAAAAAAAGTTACTGTTTTGAATGATTTTTTCTTTATGAACAAGATTACAGAATATTTGAAGGTTTTTACTGTTATAGGAAAAAAAACGAGCATATGAGCATACCTGCGTTTGTGGACATCACGTATTAAAGCTTTTATGCAGTGAGTACTGCATACTTTTAATAATACAGGATTTAAGTCAAATTGATTAATGCTGATTTCACAAAATGATCCTCACAATAACATACGGGTGTGCAGGCAGTAAATCACTGATTTATGAATGTCTCAAAGTTATACGTTTAGTAATGTGCATTGTCATCAATATAAACATTGCAGCTTTTTTTATCCGCTCAGACTTGTTTCTAGGCGTTCTGATTAAGATTGCTGCACGCTTGAATCCCGGAAATCATGTATATTTAAACCAATCAGAAGATGACTGATGGTCTACTAAAGTGTTTCCAGAAAAGTGTGCCATATGCATCAGGTGTTTAGTCAAAGTTCTGTGGGCGGTGCTTGACGTCACAGTACTATAAGGGGAACCCATTGATCAGATAAAAATTCAGATTATAAAAATATAGATAGATAGATAGATAGATTGATAGATAGATAGATTGATTGATTGATAGATTGATAGATAGATAGATTGATAGATAGATAGATTGATAGATTGATTGATTGATCTTCATAAACACCAGTGCTTTGTTTATAGCACTAAGCAACAATGTTATTTCTGCTGTTCGATAAGCGCCACCTGCAGGCAGAGAATAAATCCGCATTTTCATTCAGCCTGTCTGAACTGAACTGACTTGTTGTTTTTTGTACAGTTGTTTTTATGTAACATAATTTCACGAAGCTGAGGTAAATGTTTTTACTTTATATTTTGAAATATCAAAATTTAAATATATTTTTAAAAACAATAAATGTATTTATTAATTTATCACTAATCTATTCAATTTGCTTCTAAAAATCACCAGTCAGAATTGGCCATGGAAAATTAAGATCGGTGCATCCCTATTTTTTTCCATTGCAGTTGGGTGTATCTCTCTTTCTCTCTCTTGTCTGTCTATATCCCTCATCCACTCCACCTCTGTCTCTCTTTTGTTCTGTTCACTCATTTCTTCTCTTACTTTTGTGCATGCATCTCACTGCTCCGATAGAAAATGGTTGTGCACCTCTGTCAGGTGAGTGAAACACATCTGCCCTCTTTCATTCATTCATTCATTCATTCATTAATTAATTCATTCATTCATTTGTCATATGTGTGACCTTTGACCTTTCAGTTGGCTTGGCTTTTCATTCGCTTTAGCATCATTGGCTCTGAAAAGCATTTCTTTTTTTTATTGATGACTGAAGCTTTGGATTTATTTAAGCTAGTTTAAACGCCTTTTGGTTTGTTATTGACATTCTAAACTGCTGAAGAGCTTTTTTTGACTTACAAAATATTTACATACACTGATTTACAGCAATAATCTGTAATGAAACTAGTATTTTAATATTTAATAAAAATTATTTAATTAATTATTTTATTTATTTATTTAAATTATGCTGTGTATCAGGGTCATCATTTTCATCTGCAGGCCCTTTGGCAGGTCAATGTTTACAAAAAAAATATAGAATATAGTCAATAACACAGATCAAAGTATGCATAATACAAACAATATATCATACAAACGGTACCAGGGTGTCCGTGGGGTCATAAAAAGTATTAAAAGTTGATAAATGAATTATGAAAAAATTAAAGCTATTAAAAAGTCTTAATCAAATTTTTATGAGATCTTACATTTTGTTCAAGCGTTGTCTAAAGGGTTTGACTCAAAAAAAGCATAAATATATGTATTTTCCTCCTAATATTAACAACGGCCTGCTCAATCCACGCGATTGGTTCGGGCCTGGGCATGTCTAGCCAAGCTCCTCCATTAGGGTAATGTCACGTAATTTGCGACAAACATGGCAAGGTGATGTGACACTCTCCACATGTAGCGAAACCATAGAGCAAAACAGACAGCAAAATAGGAAAATTTAAGTTTGCATACTCCTCGTTGGAGAAAGATGAGTTTAAACAGTGGCTGAAGCCTGTCGCTGAAAACAACCCCGTAATTTATTAAGCTTTGTTTTTTCTGAGCTTATCTGAGTTCTGTTGCATGGTTGTGCTCTATTGATTTATTTAACTACACTAATAAAATTACTGTTTATTAAGTTAAAGGTTACTGATCAGATACTGATTATAACTTGAAGTGGCGATGAGGTCTTAATATTCTAAGGTTTTTAAAAAGTCTTAAAAAAGGTAATGAAATTACCATTAGGATTTCTGCATATACCCTAAGTACAATTGCAATGTTAAAAAGTTATTATTATGGATATTTTATTATTGTTGTTGTTGTTGTTGTTGTTGTTATTATTATTATAGTTGTTATTATTATAGTTGTTATTGTTGTTATTATTATTGTTGTTATAGAAGTGTCTTAAAAAATATCCAGTCAAATATTATTTACTGTCATCATGTCAAAGATAAAATAAATCAATTATTAGAGACCAGTTATTAAAACTATTATGTTTAGAAATGTCTTGAAAAAAAATCTTCTCTCCGTTAAACAGAAATTGGGGGGAAAAATAAACAGGAGGGCTAATAAATCAGGGGGTTGAATAATTCTGATTGCAACTGTACATTATTATTATGTATGTTTACATTGGTATAAACGATGTACTAATAAATAAATAAATGTGCACACACACACACACACACACACACACAGACACACACACACACACACACACACACACACACACACACACACACATACAGTATGTACAGTGCTTAGCATATACAAGTACACACCTCACAAATCTCTCTTTTAAATTCATATTTTTTAATGGGAAGCTATACAATATTATATTTGTGCATATACATTAGATTAGTCAGTACTGAAGCCAAATCTGGAGCTAATCTAACAAAATAACTTGCAACAACGGTCCAAAAACTAGTACACCCAAATTTATGTTATAGAAAATTATTAAATATATAAATCTTTAAAAAGAGGAAAAATCAAAAGAAGCAAAAAAATGTAAAAATTTTGTAGAAATTTTGTAGGTTGTCATTTGTTTTGCAATATTTAGCTTGATTTTAACTCTTATCTTTCTAAATATGTTTGGTGACTAAAATATTATTTTAATAAATATATCAGTTTAATAAATCTGTTTTGTTTAAATGCACCAAAAAACAATGCCTATATTCACTGAGAATAGATAAATTCATTTTCAAAATGGGGTGTACTCAATTATGCTGAGCACTGTATGTATGTGGTTGCTTTAGATTTGTTTCCATTTTTTCAGCTTTGACAAATGTTTATTAAATATATTTTTTCTTCATAATATTTCTAGCTAATCTTGCACTCAAAAAAAAGCTTTGACATACACTAACATCCACTGACAATAGAAAAAGTGAATAGCCCTCCAATATGTCTGACCCCAGTTTCCTTTTTCAACGGAAAATACATTTATAGATCATGAGTTTTAGTGATTTTACTATAGCTGATGGATATTTTTAGGCATGATGTAAAAAGAGCCTGAAGGTCGCAGGTACAGTAGACTTTTGTTCAGCTGATTCCATTCAAACGCAAGTAAATGTACGACACCAAAAATACAAATTCCTGATCTCTGACTTGCGTAGATCAATACATCAAACTCTTAAACTCTTATTTCTTTCTTCTGTTGAACACAGAGCAAGATATTTAGAAGAATGTTCTTCAGAAAAAAGCAGCTATATATACATTGGAAAAAATAAAAAGTAGGGATGTTAATAGTAATTTTCCCCTGGTATTTGTCTGTTTGTGTTCAACAGAAGAAAGGAACTCAAACTAGATTTTGGACAAGTTCTTTTTTTTTTGTTGAGTGAACAAACCCAATTTAAAAGTCTGCGTTGTTGTAATTATTCAATTGAATTAATTATGTTAAGAGTTTAATGCATTGATCTCTGCAAGTCAGAAGTTTGTTGCAGGAAAATAAAGGGCATATATTTGTGTATTTAGATATTGTTTTTACTATGTATTTAATTAGTAATATATTTAAGGCTCCAAAGAGCATTACATCATATTTCAACTTTTGTAAATGTTGATGACATACTTTGACTGAGCGATTTTAGAATGACCAAAACAACATTTCAGATGTTTTACAAAGTGGTCGGTTCGCTGGTTTGTCCTTTAACGTTGTCTCATCACACTCATTTTTGTCATTTTATCACATGATCTGTTAAAAAGAAATCACATGACTTTTTGGATGCAAATGCTTGAACTTATTCAGGAAATGTGTTTCCATTGTAGTTTATGGGTGCTTTTTATCGGATAAAAGGTTTATCTTACATCCTGCTTTTTTAATCTTTTTTTTATGGAATATTCCAAAATGAGCATAAAAATAGGTGGATGGAAACAGCTATTGACAGCGAAGCCTGTGGAACTTTTCAATGCTTTGATTGTTATTATTTTATTTTATTTTATTTTTGCGCTTGAGGCTTTTTCAAGAAAATCAAACTATTTTTTAACTCAAGACATGATGCAGTTGTTTACACAAGATGCCATATCAGACACACAAGACTTACTCATGGACATTTACTAAAAGAAAACATTTGTCCAAAATGTCAACAGAAATTAAATTGTTAACATACTTTTTATTGGAAGACAAAGATTTTAATTTTTTTATCTAAAGACTTTAAAGCAGGGGTCTCAAACTCAAATTGGCGGGGGGCTATATCAGTGATTGACAATTCATAGGATTGCCGTTTTTAACATTCTAGCACACAAAAAAGTGGAAACCTGATGTAATTGATGCACTCAGACATTCTTTCCCATCAGGAGTATCAAAACTCCTTCTTTTTGTTTCTTATTGTACATATTGAAGGGGTAGTTTAAAATGCTATGAAAATACTACAATTTAATAATAGGCATAATAATAATAATAATAATAATAATTATTATTATTATTATTATTATTGTTGGTATTATTATTATTATTATTATTGGTATTATTATTATTATTATTATTATTATTATGTCCCAATCAATTGTTGCTTAACCAAAAGCGTAACAGATAGTGTAAGACAGAAAAAAGAGTTTGAGTAACTTTGTTGACTTTACTGGCTATTGTTCATCTAAATATCAATCTTTTTTTTGTAAAACTACAACAAAGTGGGGAAAAGTATGCATATATTCATATTTACTTTAACATGTTCAATTCAGCCAGCAGTCAAATTTTATTAATGCACATTTTTTACACAATTCATATTAGGAAAATCTATCAGTGTGAAAACTATCATATTTACACGAGCATAACGTGCAAGTACAACAAATTGGTGAAACACATCTGTAAATGGCCTGCGGGTTGGCAGTTTGAGACCTCTGCTTTAAAAGAAATATTTTTCATTGTGAATCCTTTAAAAATTTTAAGATTTTTTATCAAAAGTTAACCTTAGTAAAAATGAATACACCCAAATGTATATGTTAAGGAAAAATATAATATAAATATTTAAAAAGAGCGTAGTTCAAGAGGGGCGATGCGGTGGTGCAGTGGGTAGCGCTGTCGCCTCACAGCAAGAAGGTCACTGGTTCGAGCCTCGGCTGGGTCAGTTGGCAGTTCTGTGTGGAGTTTGCATGTTCTTCCCATTTACAGAGCTCATTTGGTTTAAATAACTAAACTTAAAAACACACTAGCACATATGCATTTCTCACCGTTCCCATCCAGTTCCACAGCATTTCCCCCCTTCAGGCCCCTGTGATTTGCATAGGGCAGTTCAGTTTCACAGGAGCAGGTGACAGTTTGAAAAACACTGGAAGCTTTCCAAGCTGAAGTCGGCTGAAAACAAACACCGCCCAGAAAGCAGAGATCTCCTTGCTTTCCACTAAAATGGACTTTGAGTTTTTGCCGGTTAATTCTGTTGGCTTCATAACCTTCCTCCTTGAATTCAGTCACTTTTTTTCTCCATCCTTCATCTGCTTCACAACAATTACTAATCAGCCGCTGAAGGAACACCTGCCTTGCTATATAATTCTGGTCATCTGCACACCTACGAGAGCTTTATTGTAAAGATAAAGTCTTTCGGAATTAAAGGCTATTCAGGTTATTGATTACCATTGAACTGATAAGACTTTGTGTGTTTGTAACAGTCTAAAACTCCCCGTCTTCTTGCAGAAATATGTCTGATGTGTTTGCACATGTGGGTGTATTTCTGATTGTGCTGTTTTTAGTTCGACTGGAAATAATATGGATGTGCTGCAGACAGTTGATTAGCTTTTGTGTTTAAGAAATGAGTCACTGCAGGCTGATGGTTAACAGCAGATTTGCATATAATTACAAATTTTCATTGGAAGTAATTTGGTCTGGCAAGTAAGCAAAGTAATTTTTTTGCCATGTAAAATTGTAGTTGCATTTAGATAAAAATATTAAAATTTTGCATTTGATTTAAATAATTAATAGGGATTTAACCCTTATGTGCTGTTGGGGATGTTTTCATCCATTCTGGAGTGATTAAGTCTTAATTTGGTTATAACCTGTTCTGTGTTTCAGCTAGCAGAATGATTTTTGGTGAAAAAAATCTTATTTTGACACATATTTTGAGAAATTACTTTGAATTAAAAAAATCTCAACGATACACTCTGGGCAAATTTCCTACCTATTTGTTATGTTCGGGATGAAAACATCCACTGAATTAAACTGCTGTAAAAATGCATCAGATTAATATTTCTTAATTGTTTTTGCATAAACCTGTTAATCAACCTCAGTCCTGATCAAAATTACTAAATTGCTTAGAAAATGACAGGATTTTAACTCTAAATTAATAATAATTTATTAATATAAATGATGTCACCGATTTGGTGAAAAACCACACTAAAAGATTTATTTTTATCTTTTATCAAAGTCTTGGACATGTGAAACAACATTGCCTTTGATGCATTGTTTTTGATGAATTTTCTTTTTTTTCTCCCTAATTTACTGTTGGTGGCTGTTTTTGCCTCATTGACTTCCATTATAACCACATTTTTTGTTACAAAACAATGACACCATACAATCATGCATTTTTGATTGTTGGTGTATTTGTTATTTTACTGTTGATCATCAGTTAGCACCATTAACCCTTTAGATAGGCCTGTGCAAAAAAAAGCTTAGTTTCTGGATTTTATATGGAGTATAACAGCAAATTAAAGTGTGTGTCTATTTACGCACTTATCTTGATGTGTCTGAGAAACAAAAAACAAAGACTGTGTATTTATGCACCATCAAATGTGGTTATGATGGAAGTCAATGGGGGAAAACAGACACCAACAGGAAATTAGGGAGAAAAAATGAAAATCTAACAGTGCATCAAAGCTAATGTTAATACTAATCGTTCACATGTTCAAGACAGTGATAAAAGGTAAAAAAAAATCATCATTTTATGTGTGTTTTTTCACCCAATCAGTTACATTATTTGTGAACTTGGCAATTAAAGAGTTAAAATCCTGTAATTGTCTAAACAATTTAGTAGTTTTGATCAGGACTGAGGTTGATTAACAGATTTATGCAAAGAAAGTTAAAAATGTTTATCAGATGCTTTTTTTACAGTGGTTTAATTCAGTGGATGTTTTATCCTGAACATAACAAAAGTGTAGTACATTTGAATAGTGCACGGGTAAAATAAGTCAAATTTTCAAGTAAAATATGTTTTTTTTATTTAGATTTTTGTTCTTTTGCACAATTATAAGAAATTTTTTTTAAACAAAGTACATCATGAAATGTATGAATAAGGCAAGCATTTTGATCATTTAATGAAACAATATTCTTCTAAAAATGAGTAGTTTAAAAAAAAAGTCAGGGAAAATGTATGGAATTTCATTAGTCAAAGTGTCAAGCATCATTTCATTTAATATACAGAAGAATGCATATTGAACAGATTTTAAGTTGTAGATTTTGTAGAGTATGTACGATAAACTTTTTTAAAATTGCTATTAATATATGATTATATATGATATACTTTTTTTAAAATAAGTAGTTTAAAATCATGATAATTTCAACAGATTTCTCTGGCCAATCTTTCAAATGATTTTAGCATACACATAGGACACCTTTAGAATGATTTGCTTGATATTTTAATCTAGTATAGTGATATTCTCTAGAATAATGTTGGATTTGTATTTTATTTGTATTTTATTATTTCATAAACACTATATTTGTCATGAAGCAGTTTTTCTTAGAAAAGTTTGAACCGCATCCAAAAACAAATACTTTTACTAAAAACAAAAGTATTTACTTTTCAAATTGCAAAACTTTTCCCATTTTGCCTCTTTCAGTACTTGACCGTAAGTGTTGATCTTTTCCCAGTAGCTCCTCCACCAAAAAAACTCACATTGACACACTTTGGCTTTGGACCAGAGCCAAATAATATACATCATAAATGTGTCTCTGTTAAGAGCTTGTCCAGGTGCAGCAGACGCCGCACACCACTGACTGTCCCATAATGCAACACTCCTACACGGACTCACTACTAAAAAAACAGATCGGCCCTTTAAGCTTCATAACATCTGAAAAGCCGTATATTAAAATGATGCTTTTAACTCTTGACAGGTGACAGAAACGGCCGTCCAAACAAACAAGCACGGCGTCAAACAGCCTGCTTTTTTGCAGCGTGTTTTCTCAACCATCTTTCATTTTTAAGTGTCTTTTTGAGGCTGCGGTTTTAGCCACAGTCACGTCTGGAGATGAGATAAATCGAGAGAAAATAAACACTTGTGTGGCGAATTTTCATGTGAATCCTGATCTGTTGTTGCCGTTCTGGGTCATGGTGGAAAACAGGGCTGGTTGACCGTGAGAGACACGTGTGTCAAGGGCATATTATTGCTTCTGTAAAGCGATATCTGATGGGCTGTTTTGCTTTTCATAACTGCGCCTTGCTTGTATGGTAAACATCCACATTTTTACACGGCTACACTGTAAAAAAATTATTGCTAACTTTTTAGGTAAATGAACTTTTCTTGTCATCTAAACTCAATCAAACTGACTAATAATATTAAGTTAAACTTTGTATAACTTAAAAAAATTAGTTAAAACCAGTTTAAAATAGGTTAAAGCAATATAAAATTTTATAATATTTAATATTTTGTAATATTTTGTCATTACATTTTTTTTAGTGTACAGAGAATGTCACATTTGTACATATCTGCATACACATGAAGATACTGATGGCTGGTGACAGGATTAGGTGATTTGTGTCAATATTGAGTTTTTTTGTGACTATGTTTGGAGTGTATTTGTTTTATGTTTGCTTGCACTGAAATGGCTATTTATTTTTTTTCTTTATTTTGCTCCGTTTTGAGAAAAAAATATGTAGAGCAGACTGTCATTTTTTATGCAGGGTCTGTTTACAGGGACATAATTATACAAAATTTAAGTTTCTCTGAAATGAAAATGTAAAAATAGTAATAAAAGCTATTTAGACAACAAAAGACAAATGCACAAAAATACAAAAAAAGTGTAATTACACAAATAACAAATGTTATTTTCAAACCTAAAATTAATGTAATGCCATTTAAATTATTAATAATTAATAATAATGATAAATTAATCATAATTATTAATAATTATAAGGGTGACGCAGTAGGTACTGCTGTCGCCTCACAGCAAGAAGGTCGCTGGTTCGAACCTCGGCTGGGTCAGTTGGCGTTTCTGTGTGGAGTTTGCATGTTCTCCCTGCGTTCATGTGGGTTTCCTCCGGGTGCTCAGGTTTCCCCCACAATCCAAAGACATGCAGTACAGGTGAATTGGGTAGGCTAAATTGTCCTTAGTGAATGTGAGTGTATGGATGTTTCCCAGAGATGGGTTGCAGCTGGAAGGGCATCCGCTGCATAAAACATCTGCTGGATAAGTTGGCTTTACATTCTGCGGTGGCGACCCCAGATTAATAAACATGTATACATACACACTAGGCATGGGCTGGTATACGATTCTGACGGTATGATAACCTTGGATAAAAAATATCACGGTTTCACAGTATTGTGATTACTGCTCTAAAATATATATTTTTTTAAATGTCTGAGTAAAAAACAAAACCTTTTTTTTTTTCTCATTTAATACAATATATTTTATTTGGGCAGTAAACATGCCAGGCTTAATAATTCAAATGAATCATTAACTTCTGCTGTCTTTATTTGTTTCAAAAACACTGATTTATTTACCATTTAAAACAGCATTTTTGGATATCTTTCTGCTGGAGATACTGTTGTCAAAAAAAGTAAAAAAAAAAAAA
>CAIGQZ010001197.1:3711116-3730840 GCA_903798205.1 Danio tinwini
CCCCCCCCCCCCGTCTCCCCCGATGGCCCGCACTCACATTAAATTCAGACCTGAGCACGCTTACGTCATCGATGATGCACTGTTCAGTAAGCGCTCTCGCTCAGCACAGTAGAGATTTCTTTAGTTATATCGTTTTAGACGTTTGGGATACAGTGACAAGCAGTCAAATATTTTGCCCAACAGATCAGCCACTTTTGACGCTCATAAACAATCATAAAGTCCTCGTGCTGCAGGAATTAGATGGTTTGCTAAAGGTGCAGCTGTCGTGCAGTGAAGGGTTTGCGTCTTTAATAATCTACGACAGTTTGCGTTCATTGAACAGTAAGAATGAGTATTAAATCCATATGAAACAGTCTCTTAAAATCATGTCTCGTCTTCAGTTTCGGGCTTTCTGAGCCCAAGTGAACCTCGCTCTGGCCCACCTTTTCCAACCGGGCCAGGGCTGGCCAACTGAACCGTGCCTGAGCCTGATGCAGAGCACTCACACTTCTCAAACGATCCGGGAAACGGGCCTGGGAACGATTCGGATAGCATAGTGTGAGTAAGCCCTAAGTAGTTCTGAAGACAAAAGGAAGTCCAATCCAGTACTAGTAAGGTGTACCTAAAAAAGTTGCCAGTGAGTGTAGACGTCGTCTTTGTGACTAAGAGAAAAAACATTAAAACACTTTAGTTTGGGGACCAATTCTCACTGTGAATTATTAAAGTTTTTTTGTTGTTTCCTTATTCATCTTTGGCTTTAATGAACTTCACTCAAAAATGGCTTTTTCTGCATGTTCAAACTACGAATTTAAAATAAGTTGAAACAACACAATTTTCACTTTTTTTTAGACAACTTAATTGTTTAATGTTCAATCCACTTAAATTTGTTAAAACGATTAAGTTAACTTAATCAATTTGGGTTGGGACAACATGAAAGAATTGGAATCCAGCATTTTTTACAGTGTTCTAATTTGCTGCTTATGTACAAGTTAATAAGTTATTATGTTTAGGTAGGAAAAAGTGATCCTAAATATGGTAATGCAGAGTAAAGTATGTGGAGGTAATGCTAATAATATGCATAATAAGCAACCAGTTAATAGCTAAAGCATTATCTTAATCTTATTTTATCAAAAATCTGGAGTTATTGTTAAATCAAACTAAGCTAATTGTTAGAATAAATCTGCGTGCACCACTCTTTCTATTCCCTTCTGTCATTTGATTTCTAAACTCATTTCTCTCTCTCTCTCTCTCTCTCTCTCTCTCTCTCTCTCTCTCTCTCTAGCAGGGTGAATATGGCCTGGACGAACACAAGCTGCATATGTATCTGTCAGCGCTTCAGTCCCTCATCCCGTCTCTGTTTGCAGTGCTGCTTCAAAACGCTCCTTTCACCAGTCGAGTCAAACTACAGGGCGACGTGCCTCCAATCGAAGGTAAGCGCCAGCCAACGTCAACATGTGCACACGTTCTTCACTCACATTCTCAGTCAGGCCACGTTTAGCACCACAGACCTGGCGCCGGGCTCAGTGGAACTGAAGGGATCATGCCATGCTGAGGTTACTCTCTGGTATTGGGCTCACTAGTAGTGTTTCTCCATAATGGGAACATTTGGTTTATTATCTTCTAATGACCAAGATTAACTGTTATGTGATTTAATTTTTTTTATATTTTTTTTGTTCAAAATGACAGTTGATCATAATAGCAAATTTTTTATTTTGTCGTAATTGAAACTAGTGCTGTGTCTCAATTCGCATTTTTGTACTACACCCTAAAAGTATGCACTTTTTTGCAAAGGAAAAGTATATTTTTTTGATTTTGGAACAGAAAAGTATGCAAGCTTTGGGACATACTACTTCCTCGTTAAAAGATCACCATGTTGCTTAGTTACGTCCACTGTCAATTATCTCGACACATCATCCACATTTCTTTCATATTTAATTACCTACTTTATTGGAGAAGCAGCATCAGGATAATCTGCCATTTGCAAGTCTTTCATGCAGAGAAATCTTCTCAGGTCTTTGGGTAGTTATGTATTCAGAAGTTAATGTCCAAACATATCTTGATATACAGTGCATTCAGAAAGTATTCATAGCGCTTCACTTTTTCCACATTTTTTATGTTACAGCCTTATTCCAAAATGGATTAAATTCATTTATTTCCTCAACATTCTACACACAGTACACCATAATGACAATGTGAAAAAAGATTTATTGAAATTGTTGCACATTTATTAAAAATAAAAAACGGAAAAATCACATGTACATAAGTATTCACAGCCTTTGCTTAATACTTTGTTGATGCACCTTCAGCAGCAATTACAGCCTCAAGTCTTTTGGAATATGATGCTACAAGCTTAACACACCTGTCTTTGGGAATTTTTGCCCATTCCTCTTATATATATATATATATATATATATATACACACACAAATTTTTGAGACCTGTTTGGGAGGTAACATCCGGTTCCGATCGAGTCTGAAACCGTGAGATCGGGCTCAATTTCCAATCACGTGATCAAATTTGATCAAATAAAATCTACCATGTTTGAAAACTTGGCATCTTGTGTTATTTTATGCCAAACATGCTTTTAAAAAATGTGTGCGCGTGTGTGTATTCTTAAATTTTGAATAATTGTTATCAGTAGTTTGCAGATGCAAAAATTACATTTTAATCAATATAATGCATAGAAAGTGAAGATTTCAACTCTAAATTTACATTGAGGACAAATTAATTAGTGAAACTTTAATTTTAAACTTTTTTAAATATTTCCCAAGTGATGTTTAACAATGAAACCATATTTCCTAATATATTTTTCTACTGAAGAATGTCTTATTTGTTTTAGTTTGGCTTGAATAATACAAAATATTTTTCAAAAACAGTTGTTTTTGCTCCCTTTAGAAATGTATATATGTATTGTCTAAAGAACAAACCGCTGTTGCCCAATGACTTGCCAAATTAAGCATAGTTAACCTAATTAAACTAGTTAAGCCTTTAAATGGCACTTTATGTTGAATACTAGTATCTTGCAAAATAACTGGTAAAATATTATGTACTGTCATAATGGCACAGACAAAATTAAATTAGTCATTAGTAATTAGTTATTAAAACTATTTTGTTTAAAATGTGTTGCTCTCCATTAAACAGCGCTTCAGAAAAAGTTTTGGCAAAAAAAAAAAAGAACATTTCACTGGAAGGCTAATAAGGGTAATTATTGTTTTAGGCAAAACTATAACATGTCTTCTCGTCTATTTTTTTTTCTTAATTAAAATAATTGTTAACTGAAATAAAATAATAAAACATATTTAAAGCAAACACGTATTTCACTCTCATTCTCAGTCAGGCCACGTTTAGCAGCACAGACCTGGCGCCGGACTTGCTGTAACTGTAGGTTCTCCTGCCATGTTGAGGTTACTCTCTGGTTTTGGGCTCACTATCAAAGTGCTCTTTCATTTACACGCTGCGGCCGCATCAGTTGATTTGATGCTTTTTTGCAGTATTCTTGGTTTTGAAGACTGCTCCTGTGTGTACGTGTGTGCGTCTGTTTGTGTGTGTGCATGCGTGTGTGTGCGTGTGTGTGCGTGACCCTACAGTGACCCGGTTTCCTCGTCCAGCCTCCCCGTTGCAGGACGTGGCCACCATCGTGGGCAGTCGCGAACAGTTGGCAGTTCTTCTGCACTTATATGATCATCAGCTCCAGCATGAAGGAACTACAGGATGGGACAGTTTGCTCTGGGTGGTCAACCAGTTGTGAGTGGAAGTCTTGCGCACACTCTTACCCCTTTAACCTTTGGTTTTTTGGCCTTTTCTGACATTTTTATTAAAGGTGGAGACAGGAACTCTGGTCGCCCACTCGTGTTGGAGCACAGCCCACATTTCTAGACATTCTAGTATGCTAAACGGCAGTCATTTGAGTTTTAAAAAAAGTACATTTAAGTACATTTAAGTACATATTAATTGTATTCATATTTCACAGGGAGTGCAGAATTATTAGGCAAGTTGTATTTTTGAAGATTAATTTTATTATTGAACAACAACCATGTTCTCAATGAATCCAAAAAACTCAAAGCTGAATATTTTTGGAAGTAGTTTTTAGTTTGTTTATAGTTTGAGCTATTTTAGGAGGATATCTGTGTGTGCAGGTGACTATTACTGTGCATAATTATTAGGCAACTTAACAAAAAACAAATATATACCCATTCCAATGATTTATTTTCACCAGTGAAACCAATATAACATCTCAACATTCACAAATATACATTTCTTACAAAAACAAAACAAAAACAAATCAGTGACCAATATAGCCACCTTTCTTTGCAAGGACACTCAAAAGCCTGCCATCCATGGATTCTGTCAGTGTTTTGATCTGTTCACCATCAACATTGCGTGCAGCAGCAACCACAGCCTCCCAGGCACTGTTCAGAAAGGTGTACTGTTTTCCCTCCTTGTAAATCTCACGTTTGAACCACAGGTTCTCTATGGGTTTCAAATCAGGCGAACAAGGAGGCCATGAGACCCAGGTGGTTTTAATATTACAGAATATGTTATTCCACCAGTCATAGGTTTTACACTGATGTATATATTACAATTTTGAATTTAAAAACAATTTACAAGTTACAAACTAAAATTAAGTAACAAATTATGTCTTTGATACAGTTGAAGTCAGAATTATTAGCCCCCCTTTGAATTTTTTTTTTCTTTTTTAAAATATTTCCCAAATGATGTTTAACAGAACAAGGAAATGTTCACAGTATGTCTGATAATATTTTATCCTTCTGGAAAAAAGTCTTATTTGTTTTATTTTGGCTAGAATAAAGGCATTTTTTATTTTTTAAACACCATTTTAAGGTCAATATCATTAGCCTTAAGCAATATATTTTTTCGATAGTCTACAGAACAAACCATCGTTATACAATAACTTGCCTAATTACCCTAACCTGCCTAGTTATTCTAATTAACCTAGTTAAGCCTTTTAATGTCATTTTAAACTGTATAGAAGTGTCTTGAAAAATATCTAGTAAAATATTATTAAAATATTGGATTGGAATGGATTGTTGAGTGGGCAAAATAATAAAAAAGTCAGTATTTTTAGTAGGCTAAAATATATAAGATATATTAGGGCTGGGCGATATGGCAAAAAAAAAATCCAGATTTTTTCATAAAGTTTGACCGTTTCACGATTTCGATTTTTGTTTTCTGTGTAACTATAGTCAACTTAAAACATTACAACAACATGACTGAAGTAACAATCTCTTTATAAGTAACTTGAAAAACCATCTGGTTAAGAAACATGTATTTTTAATGGCCATACATACAGTACATATATTGGTCAACAAGGTGTAGCCTATTACATTCCTATAGACAAATTCCTGCTTGATGTTTTAGAAAATATTTGTGCGTAGCTACACCACCCAGTATATATTAAAGATCACCGTGAACAACAAAAAACCCACAGAAACCTGTTACATATCTATCTGCATTTAAATGTCTATCTTATATTTAGCTGAATCGTATAATAGCCTATAGCTGAAATGTTGAAAATTGTTTAATTTATTTTTATAAAACATTTGTCAAAACATATTGATATTTTTTTGGAGTAAAAACAATACTGACATTTAAGAATCCATATTTATTTATTTTATTTATTCATTCATTTTACTTGTCTATTGGTGCATATCTGGGTTATGATTTAATTTATAGATACAGTACCCTGGACAGCTACTGTGCCATTCCGTAAAGCTTTCAAGCAAAAGTCCAAATTAAAGAAAGATTTGACTTTCTGCTGTGACAGCCGACATTCACAACACACCGTAACAGTCCTTCAGGTGGTGCGCAGATACCTCGATTTTATAAAAAATTAAATTGTCTTAAAACGTAAATTCGAATTAATCGAAAAAATTGCCCAGCCCTAAGCTATATATACTGTTACAGTTATATAAGATTATAAGTGTGTGTGTGTGTGTGTGTGTGTGTGTGTGTGTGTGTGTGTGTGTGTATATATACATGTGTGTGTATATATATATATGTGTGTGTATATATATTTATTATTATTATTATTATTATTATTATTATTATTATTATTATGGAACCATGAAACTAAAAGGTTATATATATACTGCATATAGAAAATCATTATACCATGTAACAGACATTACACTCTTCTTTCAAAAGACCTTCTGGATAAAGTTGTAGAAAAGCATAGGACAGGAAAAGGCTACAAAAAAATCTCAAAGAAAACATGTAAAGTTTAAAACTGTTTTTATAGATAGATATACAATATTTGTGTCAGAGTTATTTCTATTAACTAAAAGTAAACAAGTGAATGACAAACAGTGTTTTTAATTAGATCTGATTGTCTAAAATAAATATATACATACATATACAAAAGTTAAAAAAGTGCAGAATACTGATACATTTCTTTTAAGAGACAAAATCCTTCTACTGGCCCAAATACATATGTATATTACAATTTACATTATTACATCAATTAAGTTGCTACATATAAATGTTCTAGCTATCTTTTTTTTATTTTTACCTCAGTTTACCACAGATAATAGACATTGTCGGCCGCATTAACGTCACCTCCTCCACCTGTGTACACGAGTTCTCCAGATTCTTCTGGAGATTATGTCGGACGTTTGGAAAAATCTTTACCAACACTAAGGTACGACTTGCAAGAATCTGTCTCTAGCACCTCTCTCTTTCTTCACTGGCCAAGCAGAGTAGCTAAATCGAGCTTGTGCTTCAAATAGTCCATCTCAGTTACATCGTTCAGCAGTTCTACTCTAATTTAGGTGTTGTTTTTCCCTCATTTTTTGAAGGTAAAACCTCAATTCCAAGAAATCCTGCGGCTATCAGAGGAGAATGTGGGTAAGTGACTGTTCAGTTAACCAAAAATAACACTCCCGCTGTCAGAGGAGCGACTGAGAAGAGAAATAGGCACACACACACACACACACACACTCTCTCACTCACACACGCTCTGTATCTCTTTCCCATGCGGGAGAATTGTGTGTCAAATATGTGTTTTCACTCTTCATGGGATTTGAAAACGGAGCTTTTTCTTTCATTCTTTGAATGTTTGTAGAGTAAAAAAAAAACTCTGGGGTTAAAGTATCTGCCAGCAAAACTGGGCATGTTGTATCATTTTAGTATTGCTGAATTAAAACCACATGTGTTCAATTAAAGGGGTAGTTCACCCAAAAATGACAATTCTGTCATCATTTACTCATTTTCCACTTTTTCCAAACCTGTTTAAGTTTCTTTTTTCTGTTGAACAAAAAAGAAATATGCTGATAAAAGTTGGAAAAAACAGCCATTGACTTTCATGCATTTATTTTGTTCCTACTGTGGATGCAAGTGGCTGCTTTTTTTTTTTCAGAATTAGTGAATTTTCAGTGAATTAGTGAATCAGAATTTTGTTTTATTTTTTTACATTTATTATTATTTATTTATTTAATTGCTATCAAAAATGATCAGAAAAAATGCAAATATGAGCTAAAAAAAGTGGAAAAAGCACCAGACATGAAAAGCGCTGCACTAGCCCTAACACATACATTTCAATGGCTGTGCAAGGGCAGTGTGCGGTTTACAAATAAAAAATTGTGGTTAAAGTTTGAAATATTTAATATTCTGTTTTGTGGATATTCTGCTCACTTACATGTACTTACCTATGCTTATACTGCCCATGCTCACCAGATAAGCAAAGTCAAAAAATGTTTGACTCATTCACTCTATTACAAAAAAATGTGGTTATTTTGTTGGCTTGTGTTTTTTGAGAGCAGTACAATTTTAAGTTATTAAGTTACATTTAAAAAAAAAACTTTCAGAATCACTTTATGTTATTATTTATTAATTTCAGTGTGTCCATATTCCAGGGTATCTGCAGGCATTTAAAAAGTCTTAAAATGTTTTAAGTTTCAAAAACCAAATTTTAGGCTTTAAAAAGTCTTAAATCCACTGAAATAGTGTCTTGTACTGTAGGTCTTAAATCATTTTAAACGGGTGTTAATTTTCCTATGTCCATGTAAAGCTATACTCAGTTGGGCCAACACTCATCCAATCTCTAGCAATATATTTCAATAAAAGTATTAAGAAACATTTATTTATTAACTCTGTTTACTTATTAATATGGTTTAATTATCTTCTTTACAATAACATTTGTTTTCAATGTTTGTTTTAAGGTTTTAACTCGGCTATTATAAAATCTTAAGGGTTTAGCCTTGTGTACGTCTAAATTTCATTCATTATGGTCATAAAAAGGTCTTAAACTTGAGTTGATGAAACCTGTAGAAACATCTTATTTTGCGATCAGCAAAAGAACGAAATTCATAAAAGTTTAGAACTAATTGGACATTTTAATGGACTTTTTAATTTTTTTGGTGATCCATCCCTTTGAGAAAAGACACTGCATGTAAAAAATAAGTTGTGTTAAAAAAGAAGACTAATAGTCATCACTATTCTTCCACAGTTGATTGGAGAATTGCAAGCTTTCCAAAAAAGCTTTTTTTTACATTAGGATTCCTAGGATCCCTCTATACTTCAGAATATACTGTGCACATCCTGAAAAAAAATCACACCATTCTCTAGAATAAAATGTTGTATTTAATCAGGCATATTAATATTAAGTATGAAAATATTACTCTTTAAAAACTTTCAGAATGCACAGCATATATAAGTGCACCCCTCACAAATCTATTTTTTAAATAAATTTTTAATAGGAAGCTATACAATATTATATTTGTGCATATGCATTAGATTAGTCAGTACTAAAGCCAAATCTGGAGCTTATCTAACAAAATAACTTGCGATACCGGTCCTAAAACTAGTACACCCAAATTTATGTTACAGAAAAATATTAAATACAACTTAAAAAAAGAGGAAAAATCAAGAAGCAAAAATATTGCAAAATTTAGTTTGATTTAGTACAAATGTTGTAGGTTGTAATTTATGTACTCTGTTATGCTGAGCAATGTATTTATGATAAAAACTGTGAAGTTTGGTTTAAGTGCTACTGAAGTGCATATTTTTGGTTCAGTTCAGAGGATAAACATATTTTTGAGAGAACTGCCTTTATAAATATATTGTTATTGAACTCTACACTCACAAATTGAGGAAGTGTGATAAAATAAAAAGTTATTACAAATGTTTCATTTACATTAAAGGGTCACGAAACACCAAAACACATTTTTGGAGCTGTTGACAGTCATATATGTGTCCCACGCTGCTATAAACACTATTAGGACACATATATTTCACTAAATAGTAAAAATTGGTTGTTTTTGTGTTACTTTGAGCAAATTCGTTCTTCCGGTTTGAAACTAATTTTTGAAGCTGCGTCACGGCAATTAGATACTTGCGTGTAGTCCAGCGTGGAGAGTAGATGTGTGTACCTGCGAGTACATTGTGACGTCTCTGAGTGTGCGACACCGATTCATGAGAAAGACTTGGTTCAAACCAATTAGTGTGTTCTATTGTGTGCGGTGCAACTTCATTAATATGCATGATAGCTTAGAAGACCTGTTACAGTGTTAAGACGACAGAGAGACGCCACGTTGTGTTGCCAAAACAAGTGAAAGAACGAGAATTTGGAGACATGGGTCGTCAGTGTTGCATTTTATTGTGCTGCGTTTATTATTGTGCTTCAACAAAGGTTTTGTTTTCATTTCCCCACTATGAGAGCAGAGCTGGACTCACGTGTGGAAAACAGTGCATGCAACACGCGTCAGAAATGCGTTTGTAAGGAACATTTTTACCCTAGAGCTTTTCGCATCACGAAATGATGAAATCCAGATTTGCCGCTCGTCTCCTTTTAAAAAACACACTGCTTCAGTTTGTATAGATTGTCCTGTGTCTACAGATTTGGACAGTGTGAGAGCAGTGCCCTTTGTTTGTTCATTCAGATGGCAAAGTTAGTTCGTATCGTCAGCAGTGCTCTTGCAGTTTTTAAAGACATACCATAGTCAAAATGATTTAGTTACTAAGTTAATATCACTACAATGTTATAGTACAATATTATAGACTGAAAGATACGCTGTAAATGCTGCTCTCCGACTGTAAACATGTAAACACCACAATGAAACTATTACTGTCATGTAGGATTATCGCTGCATTTTGTGACAGGATAGTCTATACACACACAGCTTTCTGATGCTACCTACCGAGTGCATCTAAGTTACAGAGAAATGCGGTAATATTTTACTCCGTGCTGTATCAAACATTCCATTTAAACTCCACTCTCCAGCAGTTCCTCTTGTTTGTCATTGGGGACATGCAGGAAATGTTCCTGAATAAAAAGTGAAAGTGCCAAACTGCAGTTAAAGTCAACAAATCACTGTCTTTCTCCCCTGCATCGGTGTGTTTGCTTTGCCTGTGAAATCAGCGCGTGCCCAAATGGAAACTCCCTTCTTTGCAAATCCTTCCCTCTTGCCCTCCCCCGACACTCCCACACTTCCACAGCTAGACACGCCCACTTTCCTGACTTTTTCCAAACTAGAGGTGTGAAAACACCTTGCTGAGACAGGGGGTGTTGTGGCCCTTTAAACAAAAAACGATTACACTTTAAAAAAGCTAAACAAATGTTTTTGCCTGCAGTGTCTTGCCTGAATGTCAGATTTCATTGACGTTGTGATTATGTATGAAATTTCTGCTATAAACTCTATGCTCGCACAGGCTGATAGGTTCACCTAATCTGCTCCTGCGTCATTAACTACATATTGCAGGAGTTTGGTTGCTGTCACCTCTGCAGCCAATGAGCTTGCTCCTCATCAATTTAAATGCTCTGCGTAATTTTAAACTGTTAAGCTGCAGCACAATATCGGAGACCCTCCTTCACCCCAGCTCCACCTGTATTAAGATCTGCTACAGGGGTTACATATGTATTATGTTTGCAGCAGCAGCATGTTATATTGTCAGACGGCATGTCTGTGTATATACTGGCTGTAGCAGGTCTCGATACTTGCTCTGCCATAATAATCAAAGCAGCAGCAGTGTAGCAGATCTATACCGCCTAGACCAAATACATCAACATTACCATATACATATTCATTACCATACTTAATCCCGAGAGGGTTCATGACAGAAAAATAACAAGCATTATACCCTGCAGATGCCACCGCAGGGAACGGTATCCTTACAAAGGCTACAGTGCCCATCTATGCAACCGGAGTCCTAACATGCTACAATCAGGTAGGCCTGTGGTCATACGTCTGCTGTACAGCATGATGTCAAAACTCACAAGACCTTCTTTCTAACAGAGGCTTTTATTCACAGGATGAGGACCGTAAGCTCTTAGTGGGCTTTCTTGAGGATGTCATGACCACTTTATCTCTCTCCCATGCTCCTCTCGACAGTCTGAAGGCTTCATTTGTAGAGCTGGGGTGAGTGTCTTTCTACATCAACTCATCTCATGCTGGAATTCCTTTAAAATTAGGTCAAATGACTTACTTGGAGATGTGAACCCATCATTTAAAGGGATAGTTCACCCAAAAAAGAACATTATGTCATCATTTACTCTCCCTTTACTTGCTTTTAACCTGTTTGAGTTTCTTTGTTGAACACAAAAAAAGAATGTTGGAAAAAATATCTAATGAGAATTCTTTCCGTTGCTAGGACAGATTTATGTGAATTGCAGTGAGTCTGTGATGGATTTATGTCAGTAGCTGGGTTATTTTTGTAATAAATGTCTAAAATATTAAATAAATAATAAATAAATGTGGAGCCAAAGCGTGTTCCATTCTCTACTAAGAATTCTGTATAATCACTCCACTTAGGATCCACTCTGGGTTTTCCATTCCCATTCATTAGGAAAAATTGCTCTGTTCACTCCATTTTTTTTTTCATTATTTATGTTTCTGTTTGTTTGTTTGCTTGTTTTTTTCTTGAATGCCTAAACACGACATCTATAATACTATATTTAATAGTTTGGGAATTATTCAACATGTTTAATAGATTGATAGTTTAATAGAATTACACAAACATGTCCAAATGTATACCTTAAGTGTGTAAATCTTCCCTTTACTTTTCTGACTCTAGCATGTTAAATGTGTTGCATCTAAATGTGTTCCATCTAATAGTTGAAACCAGAGCTTGGCACTAACTTTTTTGATCACCTGCCACTGTGGCTAGTAGTTTTCCAGCGTTACTAGCCACTCGCCATTTTCAGTAGCCACAGTTTTGTTGTTGGGAAAATGTATATTTTATATGCAGAAATGTGACTTTGGCATGCTAAAATTGCTTGATTTAAATTATGTGTTATGTCTTCATGCCTTTTTTTTATTTATTATTATTATTTCACATGACTTTTAGGGCTCAACACTAGGATTCACCATTTTTTTTCTCTGGCCACACAAAACTAATTATTTCCTTGCCACACATTTTTTAAATGTGTCAAAACAAGCTCACTATAGCTGTATACATGCACTTTTTGTTCAACAGAAATGTTTTTAAAAAACTACTGACATTTAAAAAAATTATTCTTATTCGTGTAAAACTAAGCACAGTAGTTTGCCCAGGCTAAAGGTCCCAGATCATCAGGTAACTATAGATAAGTGGAGAGTTGATCTACTGTATTGTAAAGGATGATAATTAAACCTTATTAACAAAAATAACTGTGAGCAAAAGAAAGCAGGTGAAAAACATTCTTTGTGCGATAGTGAAAGGATGATCACATGCACACGGTGAATGTTAGGCCCATAATTGCTTTTTTATTTTTATTTTATTTTATTTTTAGTTTTTTACTTATTAATTTAAACTTTTTCAATTATTTTAATTGTTTATTTTTGCTAACTGCCTGAAATAAAATAAACTTAAGCTTATTAAAACATTTTTTTTAATGACTTCACTTTTAAAATGCAATAATAGCTGGATATTTTAGAGCAATAAAGTAAGTAAAATTAAATGAAATGCTTTAACTAGAAAATTTGCAAACGTCATTTATTAAGCCATTGTTGCAATTTTAAATCTTCATTTATGTTACCAATTTGCCAATACCGCCTGACAATTAAAACCTAAATAATCACAAGATAAAATATGTTAAATTTTTTTATGAACTGTTATTGTTGTTATAAATATAAAATTCTAAAATATTTATTAAATAAAAAAAATAAAATGCATAAATCTCTGCCAAATTTTACATAAAACTGCATGTTCACATTTTCAAGTCAATCTGTAAGACTCACAGCTGGCACAGTATATTAGGTAACTGTTCTGTCAACAACACTATTCTTCAAGTCAAGCCCTGCACAAATCAACAATAATGGTTTATAATAATGGCAAAATTTAGAAATAACACAATAATGTCAAATATAACAAATAGCATGCCCCAATATGCAACACTACCAAATTTAATCCACCGTCTAATGCGCCTGACGTTTCACACTAATGGCAATTTAACAGTCAAGAAGATCAGGTTTAGTACGTTGATCAACTGTCATTTTGTGATTACCCGTTACTTCCTGTCTGCAGGGCAAACCCGGCGTATCATGAGCTGCTCCTGACAGTGCTGTGGTATGGAGTGGTCCATACATCTGCACTGGTCCGCTGCACTGCTGCACGCATGTTTGAGGTAAGCACTGACTCCAGTTCAGGCCTCAAAACATTGACATTATGTTTATATATAGTTAATGAATACTTTGTGCACTTGGGATAGTTCACCCATAAATTGGAATTTGGCCTTTTTTTTTTTTTTTTACACCGTAAAAGTTTAATACTAGAGCTACCAGAATTTTATAACTATTAAAATGTCCATAGCAGTCCTTCTGATCATGAACCCAGTGGCATTTTTGCCATGTCATATTTATCTGTTGAGGTTATAATATTCAATTACTAGCTTTTAATTAGTCATTTTTTTCAGCCGGGAGAATGTTGTTTTTGAAGTTCTAAATGCCAACAGATATGGGTTGAAGCAGAATATGTTGGTAAATTAAAACATGTTATGAATTTTAGTGCTGATTATATCTATATTTTTTCAATGAATTTTGACTTTTGGACTTTACAATGCTCTGCAGTAACTGAAAACAATAAATGCAACCTTAAAGGTGTAGTTCACTCAAAAATGAATGTTCTGTCATCATTTACTCTATTTTCACTAGTTCAAGATTTATAAGAGTTTCTTTCTTCTGTTAAACACAAAAGAATATATTTAGAAAAATGCTGGTTGCTGGTACCTATTGACTTTTATAGTAATTTTTTGCCTACCTTCAAAGTCAGTTAACTTCAAAGGAAGTTAACGAGAATTATTTATGTTATTTATGAAATTTCCGATTTATTGTATTTTATTAAAGTCTACCCCAACCCTAAACCCAACCGTCACAGAAGCGTAAAAACAGTAGTTGTACTGAGTATTATTTATCTTATCTATTAAATTACCCATTAAGTAGTATTTTTTAACCCCTACCCCCACCCCAACCCTAAACCCAACCGTCACAGTACTGTAAAAATATTAATTATTGTAATACAGTGTCATAAAAAAATGCCGCTATATTAATGTGCATATCACACTTCCGGCCGGCCGCATATCCGATTTAGACTTTACCATTTCTTCAAATTACCCCAAATTCTTTTGTTCACAAAAGAAGAAAGAAACTCATAAGTTTAAAAACTCATGAGGAGGAATAAATGATGAGGTCATTTTTATTTTCTGGGTGATGAAACTATCCATTTAACTGAAATGAAAATCCATAAATAAATGAATCTGTTATGTTAGGAAAGATAATAAACTTAATCAAATTTATTTGAAAAATGCCATTGTAGCTAATTAGAGATATAAAGTTGAACTATTCTGTATATTTTTTTGTAAAATAAAAACAATCTTAATATATAACTAACAGAAAAACAATTGGTCTGTGCAAGAAGCTAAATGTTATTTGCAACATTATTACTAGGCCCACACAGAATCTGCGTGCGCAGAAATCCGCAGATCATCATTGAGTCTATTTATCTACTTCTGTAAATGTGTGTAAATTAAAATGTATTAAGTTTTTAATTCCGATACTCCCAAAATCATTTTGTATAAATCCGCAGATTATCTACAAAATTCTGTGCAAACATAGTAAAAATTTCTGGAGATTCTTCGTGGCCCTAGTTATTACCTATAATTCACAGGCTTAGCAATAGTGCGCTCACAAAAGTCTTTTTCACATTTTTGGGTAAACTATCCCTTTAAGTTTTAAGCCTTTATCTTCATTCAGGCCAGTCAAATGATACATTTTTCATCTAGTGTTTGTTTTAAGTTTAAATGTGATGTTTTTAAAGTGCTGTTATTTAGTTTAAGGTGGTAAAAATGTATTTTCAGACCTCTCCACACTCCCTCTAGGGCCTCCTTTGTGCCTTGTCCTCCCTGTTACTTGTCAAATCACTGAATGTTTACCTGTATTTAAAGTCGCTACAGCTTTTAAAGCATTTGTGTGTCTTTTGCACCACAGCACGCTTGCTATTGCCATTTAAAAATTATGTAACAAACCCCTACATTTCATTCTCCCCACCCCGTATAAATCTGTTTTGAAGGTTCGAGGAGTGTTAATATACTCTTCCTTCTGAGAAAAACCCCCTTCTCCTCATCTGTGGTCATAGCTTTAGTTAAATTTGCCTGGCCTCTTTAGTCTTTATTTTTGTTTACAGCTCCAATTACAAAAAAGTTGGGACATTTTGAAAAGAAAATGCAATAAAATTTAATTATTTTTATATTTATAACTTTATCTGATAAAAGTACAAAGAAAAGATTTCCAATGTTTTCACTGACCACATAAACAGTTTTCTATAAATGTATATAAATTTAGATTTTGGTGGCATAAGTCACACCAATTGCTGCTTTTCATACAGAATAATAACATAGCAGAGCCCTCTGGAATGTAATACAAATGTGCCAGTCATTGCCTTTGATATCGCAAATGTAATGTAAACAGAGATATGGATCATGATCGAATACTTCTGTTTTAGGACTCCTTCTTTTTTTGCAATATTAATAAATAGCACGCTTCTGTTTTGCCAGATATGGAGAAACTGGTTGCCAGGCAACAGAGTGGCGATGTCACACACACTCATTTTACAAGTTCAGCATGGTTGTCTAACCATGCCTAGAATTTCTTACTGAAAATGGTTTGCAACCGTGTCGCACCATTCCAGGCTCAAATGGAAATGCAAATGGAACCATTTCTGACCGTTCTTAGAACCATTCAGCACAGTAATGAAAAAGTACTAATTTTCCTTTTAATTACAAAGCTTATTTGTTTGGGAATTGAGGATAATAATTTTCACTTAGTTTTACAAACAAAATTTTTGTCCAATCTCACATGACATAAAGTTAGTTGCTTAACAGTGTGTGATTGTCATTGAGTCACTCGTATTACCACTTCACCTACCTATATGTGCAGGGTTCACCACTAAGGATTTATTTAAATGGCCCAATTGAGCCAGTAAAAGCTATTTTTAGCCACATAAGCCAAATGTAACTTCAGCATAACATTTCATTAAATGCAACTGACAATATAAAAAATACAATTGTGATGTAACTAAATTTGAAAAGGTGTGTGTGTGTGTATGTGTGTGTGTGTGTGTGTGTGTGTGTGTGTGTGTGTGTGTGTGTGTCTATTATAAATGAAAATGTACACTTTTGTGTGCAAAATTTTGCCACCCACAGACTTTGTCACCAAATATGAATCAGAGAGGTAAGACTTTCTCATAGCCCCATTTCAATTGTCAAGTTTTGTAAAAATCTATCTTAAATTATAGAGAAAAATAACAAATGAAGCGAAACTGCAGTCAGGTCATGAAGCAGATCTATGCTGACCTTTCTTTTGAGGTGTCAGTGCAGAAATGTACAAAACAATAGGCCTAATACAAAATATTATAAGATTAAGATATGGAAAATAGTAATTTTTTTACGAAAAAACAGCACTCTAATATTTCAGCCTGCTTTCACTTTCGTATTTGACATGAAACGCACATTTGCCATTAGAAATGGCATCCAGTCCTACTCATATTTCTCTCTCTACACAACCATAATACATTGATATAGCCTTGTTCGTTGGATCGTTTTGCTTTCTCATTACAATCGATCCGCTCCAGAGTTTGTTTCAATTGAGCCAAAACCACCTCATTTAGGCAGTCTTAAACTATTGTTTTGCCACAATTGCTGGATTCACATATGCCAAATGAACTGCGCTAACGGGGCAAACAAGACCGATTCCGAAACAAACATCTAGGTGTGAAAAGTACCCTGTTTTCACGCAATTGACAAAGAGTCAAAGCCAAATTAAACTTTAGTGACAAGGCAGCACAGTAATGATCCTGTCTACTGTCCCGAGCATCTCGCACGCTGGCCCCAGACCTTATTGTCGAGCCCTGATGTGTATTTTTTTGTGTGTGTTGCAGCCATCAAAATTAGTTTATAGTTACAAAACGCATTGCATGTATACAAAACACTGGAAATCTTTTCCTTGTACTTTTGTCATTTAAAAAAAGCAATAAAGAGAATCAACAAATCAAAAGTTCTTGATTTCATTGAATTTTACAAGTGTCCCAACGATTTTGCAGTCGGGTTGTAATTAATGTGTGTAGCACCACTTTGGGCTTCCATCATGTTTTATTTTTTTCGTTGTATGTCTGCACTGTTTTTTAGTTTGTTACCGTTTTTTGTGTTTTTTTTTTGTTCCTCTCTCTTTCTCTCTGCGGTGTTCATGACACTGTGCTCGCTCTTTCCATGCATCCTGTGTGACATCACCCCTGCTCTGACCAATCAGCTGTTGGTGAAGGGGGTGAATGAAACGCTAGTAGCTCAGAGAGTTGTTCCAGCACTTATCACTCTCTCCAGTGATCCTGAAATGTAAGTCTCCTCCTGCCTCCTTCATCCACGCACCTCGCTCCGCCTTGGTTCTGTCAGGAGGCCATGCCTTTATTATAAGCCCCTCCCTCCAGAAAGTAATGAACTGAGCCACTATTTATTGGGGTTTTAAATAAATGTCCAGATATGTCCAGAACGCACATATCCACATAAATAGTCAAAACAAGAAAATGGCAAGGACCAATTTTACCCAATTTTTTTTTTAATTAACATTTAGCAACACTTTCCTTCAAAATTATCATTATCATAATGTGAAAAATAATCTTTATAATTACTGTAATACAGTAAAAGGCCACCGTGCAGCCCTATATTATATTATATTATATTATATTATATTATATTATATTATAGTATATTATATTATATTATATTAATAAACAACTAGGTTTCAACTGTTTAATTGTAAAAAACGATTATATTATGGTAATTTTATTATATTACGTTATATTACTATAATATATTACTATATCAAATTATTATTATATTATATTATATTAATAAACAACTAGGTTTTAACTGTGTTTAATTGCTAAAAAAAATTATGTTAATTGTATTACTATAATATATTACTATATCAAATTACTATATTTATATTATTCATTCATTTTCTTTTCGGCTTAGTCCCCCTTCCAATTTGGGGTCACCACAGAGGAATGAACCACCAACTTATCCAACATATGTTTTACGCAGCGGATGACCTTCCAACTGCAACCCATCACTGGGAAACATCCATACACACTTATTCACACGTACACTACGGACAATTTAGCCTACTCAATTCACCTCAATTCACCTGTCTTTGGACTTGTGGGGGGAACTGGAGCACACGGAGGAAACCCACGCAAACCCACGCAAACACAGGGAGAACATGCAAACTCAACACAGAAATGCCAACTGACCCAGCCGAGGCTTGAACCAGCAACCTTCTTGTTGTAAGGCGAACGTGCTACCCACTGTGCCACCGTGCAGATTATATTATATTATATTATATTATATTATATTATATTATATTATATTATATTATATTATATTATATTATATTATATTATATTATATTATATTATATTATATCATATTATATCATATTATATTATCATGTTAAACAACTAGATTTCCTCTTTTCTTAATGGCAAAAACAAATCTGCTTCTTTTTTATATGGCCGCATAATAAAAATAAAAAACACTATCCCACCTGATAAGCAGTAATTATTCCTTGTATATTTGCGATTCTCTCTGATGTGGCTGTACTGTATACAATAGCTGGCTCTCCAGATGAAACCAAGGCTCGAGAGACTTGTGCGTATTTTTGTCTCACATGCTCGATGTACTAACACTCTCCATTCAGCCTCCACTAAACCACCGCACGCTCCGAGAAGCTGCCTTGCTTTCCACAATCCATCCATGCCTTCAGTCGAGCTCATCTGTCCATCCGTTTGGCTGCCAGTCGATCTCTTCCCCTTCCCCAAAATAAACCCTTAGCACTAAAATTTCCGTTCCCTGCTAGATTGTTGGCCATCTGTGTTTGACCCCCTCGTCTCTTTTTTGCATCTGACTGGTTTGCAGCGGGTTCTCCGAGGCATGAGCGAAGCCTTAATTGACAAGCGAGTAGCCCCGGCCCTTATTACCTTGTGCAGTGGTCCTGAATTGTGAGTTAACCGCAGCTATGAGACCTTTTAAACAAAACAACAATATCTCCTCTCCGCATTCTATTGGTTGGATGTTTTTATTTGACATTTCTGTTCATTTCTGTTATGGTTTTTCATACTGATGTGGGATTGTTCATTAATCATCTTGCTTGCCACATTTTCCATCAAGTGATTGATTTGCATCTCATAGTTTTGTACAATCTTTTGATCATGTTATTGGGGATTGTGTGGTTTCTTTTGGAAGTGCACTGACGTGTTTTGTGTTTT
>CAIGQZ010001197.1:3730850-3757638 GCA_903798205.1 Danio tinwini
AACTGGTTATTATTAATTAAAACTGTTTTAGCTAAAATAAGACCATTTTTAAATACTAAAATAAAAAATATATAATATACAGTTGCAATCAATCCAATTGTTAATTATGTCATATTAAATATATTAATAATCAAAACTTACAAAAAATCAATGTGTGTGTGTGTGTGTGTATATATATACATAGTTTTAATAACTCATTTCTAATAACTTATTTATTTTATCTTTGCCATGATGACAGTAAATAATATTTTACTAGATATTTTTATTAAATTTAAAATTGACTTGAATTAACAACTAAATTATTATAATTTAAAATACAAAGAATTTATATTAATTGAGTTATTTAAAAAAAATCACAATTAAAATATGTATGTATGTATGTATGTATGTATGTATGTATGTATGTATGTATGTATGTATGTATGTATGTATGTATGTATGTATGTATGTATGTATGTATGTATGTATGTATGTATGTATAATTTTTTTTATTTTAAGAAATCTGTTATACTGTCTGCTATTACCATATTAAATAAATGATTAAAAAGTAATTTGTATGTTATTCTGTAGGGTTCTGCTAGGGTTGTGTGTTGGTAATCTATGGTGTAGGAAGCTTTGTGTTTGTGCTCTGTGTTTGTGTTTTGTATTTGTGATGTTTGGGAGGCCAAAAACGAATTTCCACACATGTGGACAATAACGTTTCTTAAACTATCTAAATCTAAATTATCACTTTGATTTAAAAAAAAAAACTGTATACATTAGCAATGAATTAAAATTTGGGCTTCTGGGGTTGAATTAACACTTCAAGTTCAATTCAAAAACTGTATACATTAGTGCCCTTAAACAGCTATCATAACTGCATGGTTGACCTTTTGTGTGTAAGTCATCATCAAAATGAAAACAAATAACTTCAAATTAGCTTAGAGTGATGTCAGGAACACATTTTTCCTTTGTGTGGTTGTTTAAAAGGTTATTCAGTGTTTTTACTCTGCTTTGTAGCTGCTAGAGAGAGTGAAAATGCAGCTGGCCTCTTTTCTGGAAGACCCCCAGTATCAGGACCAGCATTCTTTGCACATGGAAATTATCAAGACATTTGGAAGAGTAGGACCCAATGCAGAGCCCCGCTTCAGAGATGAATGTGAGCACAAATATTCACCAGCAAACCAAACACAAGCATATGCAAAGAAGCTTTTCACTGACTGCATGAAGAAAAACACAATAGCGTGTTGTAATGTCATGCTTCAGTGGCTGTTTGCTCAGTTGTTTTTTCATGTTCTGTTCTCTGTCTGTTTTTATCCACAGTTGTTCTTCCTCATTTGCACAAACTGGCTCTGTGCAACAACCAACAGACGGTTGAGAATAAAAGAATTGACATTGCCACTCAACTCTTCGAGGCCTACAGTGCTTTATCCTGCTGTTGTATCCTTCATCGTCAGTTCTGCAGTTTTGCCTGTTTAGAAGTACTTTTATGTGCTAAGCGCCTTTTAGTTTGTCTCAGATACTGTAGCATGGCTTTTAGTATTAGCAGAAAGCCTGGTCCACTTTGCTGTTAAATCCAGTCACTAAAAATGTGCTGTTGATAAATGCTTACATTGTTTCGTAACAACACACGCGTGACAATATTCCAACAATGAGCAGTTTGAGACATTTACATTTTGTCAAATTCCCATTAGCATTCCTTTGTCTGTTCTGAATACTGTTATATTTAAAATATGCATTGTGGAGTGAAGAGAATATTAAAATGCATGTTTGTAATGTTTAAATTAGAGTAACCTTAAGTCTATTTTAGATTTGTTTCTAAATAATATACTGTAAAATGTATTATAAAATGCATATTGCATGCCAGTACAACTTGCTTTTCCAGAAAATACAGTACATCTGGTTTCTGCATAGAGCTGACTGTTTGATTAGATCAAATTCTCTGTATAAAATCCTATGCCAAATTTCACCTTACAACTCTAAAGAAATGTTTAAAATGTACCAATTTACTTACAGTAAATAAAATGGTGAACTCCACCAACACTTGTAATAAAGAAGAAAATGTAATTAAATGAAGTATTCCAATGCGAAATAATTCCAAATAATTGCCAATGTGTTTCGGCTTAACACAGTCACAGGCCTTAAAGGGACAGTTTACTTAAAGATTAAAATGTACTCACTATTTACTCACACTTCACTTGTTTCAATACTATAGGAGTTATTCAATTATATTCTTTTTGTGTTCATTTAAAAAAAAAGAAAACCCATTAATGTTTGAAACAAGTGAAGGGTGTATTGAAAATAAGTAATTTTGGGTGAACTATTTCTTTAAACTTTTAATACATTATGATTAAACTCTATATTAAAACTATAATCCCAACATTGCATATCCTGCGATGTGACTATTGCAGATGCACACATTGCGATATCGATGCTGAAACGATATATTGTGCTGGCCTAACATGAATATAGGTTAGTTGTCTTTACTTATTTTCTGTCCTTGGTCAAAAACTTGCTCTCACATTGTTAGTGCTGTGTATACATTATCAAAATCAATTTTACATAGATATAAAAACAAGTTTAAACAAAATAGATTGTTGCGTGTTCTATGAAATGCTGTAATAAATTTGAACCTCATTTTTTTTCTTATTATTTACTATGTATATGTAGACATTAAATGAAATGTTACATCATGAAAATGTACTTGAAAGTTCTGGACAAGTCTTGGAAAAGTCATGAAATTTTAGTAGTAAAAATGTGTATGAACCCTGAAGAAAATAATACCCCAAACCAACCCCTTCTCCCTTCCCCAAGTCTGTATCTAGTGCAGTAGGGAAGGCTACTGTAAATGGGAGCTGGCGTACAATCTAGCAATATCCCCATCAAACAACTGTTCAATCTCTCCCTTCCATGTACCTTATGAACGGTTCCCATATTTTCGAAAATTGAAACTTCTTATTCTGTAAATCGGACCGTATTCTTTCTAAATGGAGTGTCTTTGTGAGTTCACTTAGCCATAACTTGAAAGAGGGAGGAGATTTATTTTTTCCAGAACATTAGAATAAGTTATTTGGCTGTTAAAAGGCCATAGGAAACAATTTGTTGCTGAGACTTGGATAATCCAAGCTTATGCTTTGAAACCCCAAACACAATAAAATATTCATCTGGTTCGATTTTGCTCTGTGATTTTGAAAAAAACAAAAAAATATATACAAATTTAAACAACAAATAAAAAAAACATTTCAAAAGAAACTCAAAAAGCTTGTCAAAGAAAATCACAAAAAAATCGTTCAATGGAAAATATTAATTCATACCTTTTGGAAAAAAAAATCCTCAAGTCAAAAATCCAAAAAGCCTCCAGTTATTTTCCAAAAATAATCAATGTTGCCACTCCTCCAATTCTGTTGATTTTTATTTTTATTTTATTATTATTTTTTCCCAGAAAAAAAATCCCAGAAAGAAAAAAGTTGACGTTTTATGGTTACGTTCACAAAAATGTCTTGCAACAGGGCGCTTAAACATTGCTATACATCCTTGTACAATTTGCCAAGCTCTTGCTATTTTGGAGAACAGTATGCAGCAAATCAGGCAGTCCATGAGCAATCACTGGACTGACCATTTAATCCTTATTTTTACCAATCAATCAACTTTTAATTATGTTTGAGAGCCTCAGCAACCGCTGAGGTTTGCATTTTACAAAATATTCCACTTGATTTTTCTCTAAGAGGGAATAATTTAATTGCAAATTGAAAACAGTTAGCCAGTGGAACTGGACCGTACACCGTCTTTCACAGGTTTCTCTACTGATTTTATAGAGCATGGCAGCTTGCACAGTAAAACCACAGTTTTATCCTCCAGTTTCGACTTAATAACAGATACTGAACACACAATCTGTGTGGCCACTTGCTCTCTGTGTGTTTTTGAGCGATGGTCAACTATTTGAGCTGGACACGAGTCTTCGTAGTTGGAGTTGCATTCTCACTCTCATTTTCCCCCTCTTTCTTTTCTTCTGAACATTGCGAAAATGTTTGCATATCCCGCTGGCTGGGAAAGAAAGAAAATAAACCTCAGCCATTTTTGTACTCTAAATTGCAGGGTGGATGGCAGAATTTGTCGTTAAAAGCTCTATGATGTTGTTCGTTTGAGCAGAGAGAGCCGAGCCCTGCCCTTTGGTCAGGATTCCCAGCATTCATGCCTTTGCAGATGCTCTTTTGTCTTTTGCTCCTGCATCTTGCTTCTCGGTTTGGCTTTATTTTCATCGAGACCCCCCTGTAGTAGTGGCTTGCCCCCCAGGCAGCTTTCTAAAACCTTCTGCCCTGCCTGTGTTTTGAGGTTTTGCAACATGATCAATATGAGGTGGCGGACTGTATATTGATGTGTATTCATTGGAGAAGTGCAAGTCATAATGGGTAGTTGTTAGGGGTTTAACAGTGCACAGTTTGGTTTATATCAAGTATTGTGGTTCTCATGGTTTTGGTTATAAGGGCTGCACCAATCACAAACTTTTAAGGGGATCCTGATAACTGTGTGTTCTGTTAATTGCTTTTTTATTATTATTTGTGGTTTTAGTGCAGTGATTCAGCTAAATTTAGCACAGTGACTCCTAAAATTACATATATAAGGATTTTGGATTGTAGAGACTGATAGACGGTGTTTTAGCATGACAGATTAGCTTAATATCATGTTCTTAACTCACTGCTAGCATGTTTCAAAAGTTGTTAACATATTAGAAAGTAACATAAATCTTTTATCACATTGCTAACATTATATCATGCAGGGACATGCAGAGACATTTGAAGGGGTTGGGACTCAAGCGGAAAAAAGGGCACGTTTTATTAAATAATAATAATAATTGTACTTTAATAAATAAAATATATTAAAGAAGATTTCATCCTAAATTCACCATATACTCACCCTTAAAAAGATAGTTCATTCAAAACTAATAATTCTGCCACCATTTAGTCACACAAAATAATATTTTGAAGAAAGCCGGAAACCTGTAACCATTGACTTTCATGGAATTTGTTTTTCCTACTCTGGAAATCAATGATTTCAAGTTTATAGCTTTCTTTAAAATATCCTTTTTACATCTTTAATTCGTTAGTGTTCAACAAAATAAAGAAACAAAGATTTGGAACCACTTGAGGGTGAGTACATAATTTTTTTTCCCTTTTCAATCTATTATTTTTGTTTGAGCATTTTTTTTCTGTTGAACAAAATTATAAAATATTTTAAAGAATATAGGACACACTGATAACCACGGACTTCCATAGCTAGCCTACTGTATATGTAGATGTTTTATACCTTCAATTAACATGATATATTCTGAATAAGGGACTGCAAAAACAAGGGGGCAATATTTTCACTATCCAGCTGTCGTTTAGATTAGATTAGATTAGATTAGATTAGATTCAACTTTATTGTCATTACACATGTACAAGTACAAGGAAACAAAATGCAGTTTAGGTCTAACCAGGAGTGCAATAGCAGCAAGTGCAGGATACAGGTATAAGTTATAAAGTGCATTTATAGAAAAACTATGGTGATATTTACAAATGGATGTACTATGAACATTATATACAGGTTGTATTAGCTATGAACAGATTTACAATAGATGGATAAATGTACAGGCTGCTATTAATAATCAGAAGTGTGCAGATAGATAAACATAATTACAAATGTATATGTACAGTGGGTGTGTACATAATTACAAATGTACATGTGCAGTAGGTATGTACAGTTCAAATAAATGAATCGAGCAATGAATATGTGCAATTTTTAAATGTGCAAATGTTAAGTAGTGCAGTGTTTCTCCTTTACATTAGCCTGTATGCTGAAGATATTGCCCTGGCTAAACTTTAGCTAACTTGTTAATCAAGGAGGATGTTAGCAAGACAAAATAGCCTATTTGCTTTTGAACTTTGGAATAAATAGCTGACGGTAAATTTGAAATTTAAAATTTGAAATCTTTTGTTAACCGTTACTCACCTCCAAACAATATAGATGAATGACGGATGAATTTACATTGGTGCTTCTGTCGATCATATCGTGCCGTAACGGAGGTCAGCTAGTAATGTAGGTTTTACACACACTCCGTCTGCAGTGTGTGTATGGGCTGTAAAGCTATGGCCCCGATGCAGTGCGGATGCAGGAGTTGGCATAAGCGCTGATAAATGTTACTCCACTGTTGACACCTTTCTTTTGCAGACAGAGTAACATCATAAATAGAGTCTTCGTTAGAGCATTCGCTTCGCATGTGGTTTTTCTTTCCAAATCGCCGGCTCGAGGCTCGCTTGGAGCGGCTAGACTAAAACCTAAAGATATACTTAAAAATTGTGTTTTTTTTTATTGTTTCACAGGGAAAGCTGTCCTTAAATAGAACACACATTAACTTATACATATATTATATTATTTAAAAAACAATGATTATCCCCAGGAAAAAAGGGCACTTTCTCTCCCTAAGCTGGTTGGCTGGTTTTAGCTGGTCGACCAGCCTGGTTTTAGAGGGGTTTTAGCCATTTCCAAGCTGATTTCCAGCCATTTCCAGCCTGATTTTAGCTGGTCAGGCTGGAAAATGTCCAGCTTAAACCAGCTAAAACCAGCTTGACCAGCCTGGTTTAAGCTGGACATAGCTGGTTTTGGCTGGTCAAGCTGGTTTTAGCTGGTCAACTCCCAGCCTGACCAGCTAGGACCAGGCTGAAAATGGCTGGAAACCAGCCTGGTAATGGCCAAAACCCCTCTAAAACCAGGCTGGTCGACCAGCTGAAACCAGCCAACCATCTTAGGCTGGTTTAAGCTGGATTTTTCAGCAGGGATACTGACATGTTTTATCACATTTTACCATGTTAACATTTTAGAAAGTAACTTTTAGCAGATTGTTAACATTTTATGTTTCTAACAAATTGCTAGCATGTTTTAGCTATTGCTTTTGTTTTTTGTTGCTAATATATTACAAACATGTTCTAACACATCTGCTAGCAAGTTTCATCACATTGCTATATCCTTTTTTAATGTTGCTAATACATTACTAGCAGCGTGTTCTTTAACACTGCTAGCCTGTTTTAACGTCTTTGTAGCATGTTTAGCTTGTTAATAGATATTAGACATTTTGTCACATTTTTAGCATATTGTTAGCATGTAACCTTTTTAGAAAGTAACTTGCAAGTTTTGGCACATTACAAACTTTTTATAATGTTTCAACACCTTGCTAGCATGTTTTAGCCATTGCTTTTGTTTTTTGTTTCTAATATTTTTCAAACATGTTCTAACACGGCTAGCATGTTTCATCACACTGATATAGCTTTTTTAATGTTGCTAATACATTACTAGCATGTTCTCTTACATTGCTAGCCTGTTTTAGCATCTTAGTAACATGTTTTATTTCAAACATGTTATTTTTCTAACACGTTTTATCATTTTTGTAATGTTTCAGCTAGTTTATTAGTTTATGTTATTAGAATTCGTTTAGTTTATTAGAATGTTACTAGCATGTTTATATTTAATCACGATGTTGTTTTTTTAGCATGATTCAACATGTTATGTTTTTTTTTCATTTAAATGTCATGGTGGTCACATTTTAGAACTTTGAGGGCTATTCATAAATGTTTTATTGCGTCGTCAGACTTTCAGTTTCATTCTGTTCAACAGAATTACCATCTGAGTTACCACAATTACTTCTAGAAACTAAATGTTATACATGTTTTAAGAGGCATTGTGAGCACAGCTGAGCAAAGTTACATGCTTTAATTGTTATTTATTAGAAATTATTAATAAATTGCTAAATCTTTATTTTTTATTAGATTTTCATAGAGCTTTAGGGAATATATTTTTGCGTCAGACTACAATTTGGCATTTTAAAATTTATTTTATTTTATTTTATTTTGGCAATACTTTTTAGTTTAGATTCATACTCGTGTCCAAATTTTTAAATTACTATAAAAATTGTTAATTAAAAATTAAAAATCTTATTATTAGACAAATGAGCGAAAATGTTCATCTATGCATGCTAAACTGTGAATCTGTACACGTGCATATTTTACATGCTGGTTGGCGTTGTCTTTTCTTAACTCCAAGGATTCAGTTATTTCTGAAGAACTCATGGTGAATCATTTCCTGCCTGGACTGAGGTGTTTGAGGACTGATATGGAGCAGCTCTCTCCAGAGCATGAGGTATTAAATCAACGTTTCAAAAGAAAAAAAAAAGTTTGCTAAGCTGTTTCCTTCTCATGTCTACATGGCATTACAACAGCAGCCACCCATAATTCCTAATCGCAAACAGACGGTGCAAATCTTCCTGCTCTTGTCGTCTAAACGCTTTTTCACTCTGCATGTCGTGTAACCCAATTTCTATTTATTTAATTTCTTTTGTCTAGTAATGTGCAGCTGATGTGCATGTGTCTCGGGTATGTCAGACTTCCCAGCAGCGCTCTAAGAATAATCTCCTCCTTTTCCCGTTTGTCCTCCAGGTTATTCTCAGCTCCATGATAAAGGAGTGTGAAATAAAGGTGGAGAACAAAGGCATTGGAGAGGCACAAGGGTGAGAGAACACACTCTGTTTATTCACAGTCGACTCTCAATGTTTTGTTTGCTTATTTACTGTAAATGCAGCCACAAATCTCGACACACAAGGAGAAAATTGGCTGACTATAGTGTCTTCTTCTCCTGTTTCAGTTTAAATAATCCCTGGCCACAAAAAGAAACAAGCGAACAAATGCTCATTCAGTAGCGGAGTAAAAATAAACTAATTTCACAACATTTGTCGAGTGCACCCACTCAGTCGTATAAGCTTTTCTGCACGTTAATTTCCTCTGTTTGAGTTTAGCTTGAGTTTGACTCAGTTTCTCCACTGGTTTGATGGTTCCCATCATGCATTGCAGGCCACTTGTTTAACCACATGATTATTGCAAACACACTCTATGCATACTGTGGGCCTGTGGACCAGTGTGTGCATCTGTTGCTGTTTCCATAGACCTATTTAATGGTACAATTTGTGATTTTTCATTAGAAAATGATCAAATACTTTTGCATTCACGTGAGGCAGGTATTTTTTCTACCATAAAAAAGTTTGAAGTAGTTTAATAAGCAGTACTTTTAAAAGCTTTAGGTTGAATGTAAATTCTAGCATGTTTGAATTGCGTTTTTTGGCATTCTGTTAGCATTATTTAGCCTGGGGTTAGCATGCTAGCATGTTTCACATGTTGTTAACCTTGTAGACAGTAACTTGCTCGTTTTTATCACATTGCTAACCTTTTTTCATGTATGTAACACATTGTTAGCATGTTTTATCACTTTAATAATGTTGCTAATACGTTACTAGCATGTTTTTCACATTGCTAGCATGTTTTAGCATCTTAGTAAAACATTTTAGCTTGTTAGTAGAATGCTCCTGACATATTTTATCACATTTTAGCACGTTGTAAACAATTAAGTAATTTTTTTTAGAAAGTAACTTGCAAGTTTTAGCACATTGTAAACATTTTCTAATGTTTCTAACATATTACTAGCATGTTTTAGACATAGCTTTTTTTGTTGCTAATATAAACATGTTTTAACATATTGTTAGCATGTTTCATCACATTGCTGTAGCTTTTTTAATGTTGCCAATATAGTATATTGCTAGCATGTTATTTCACATTGCTAGCATGTTTTAACATCTTAGTGACATGCTTTAGCTAGTTAATAGGTTACTGACATGTTTTATCACGTTTTAGCATGTTGTTAACATTTTAAGTTTCTAATACATTGCTAGCATGTTTTAGCCATTGTTTTTGTTCTTTGTTGCTAGTATATTATAAACATGTTCTAACACATTGCTAGCATGTTTTATCATTTTTGTAATGTTTTCAGTACTTTTAAAAGCTTTAGGTTGAATGTAAATACTAGCATGTTTGAATTACGTTTTTCACATTCTGTTAGCACTTTTTATCCTATGGTTAGCATGCTAGCATGTTTCACATGTTGTAAAACCTTTTAGACAGTAACATTTTTTTCATGCATCCATAACATTGCTAGCATGTTTCATAACTTTTTTAATGTTGCTAATACATTACTAACAAGTTCTTTCACATTGGTAGCATGTTTTAACATCTTAGTAACAGGTTTTAGTTTGTTAATAGAATGCTCCTCACATCTTTTATCACATTTTAGCATGTTGTTAACGGTTTAGAAAGTAGCTTTTTTTAAGTAACTTGAATGTTTTAGCACATTGTTAACATTTTCTAATGTTTCTAACACATTATGAGCATGTTTTAGCTATTGTTTTAGTTTTTGTTGCTAATATAAACATGTTCTAACACATTGCTAGCATGTTTCATCACATTGCTGTAGCTTTTTAATGTTGCTAATACAGTACATTGCTAGCATGCCCTTTTACTATTTTTCTTGTCAATAGAATGTTACTGTTGTATCACATTTTTAGCTTGTTGTTAGCATGTTTTAACATTTTTGAAAGTAACTTGCAAGTTTTAGCAGATTGTTAAGATTTTATAATGTTTCTAACACATTGCTAGCATGTTTTATATTTTTTTTATGTTTTCAGTATTTTTAAAAGCTTTAGGTTGAATGACAGCATGTTGTTCTGTATTATTATTATTATTATGTTGTTCAGCACTATTTAACCTGTGGTTAGCATGTTTAACATATAGGCTAGCATTTAACACATTATTATCATGTTTGTACCATATTGATAACATGTTGCCCATTGATAACATGTTTCTAGCATTTTTGTAAAACATGCTGGTAATTTATTATCAGCATCATGCTCGCACCATTTTAAAGCTTGTTAACTGTGCTAACAGTGTTAAAACATGCTAGTATTTTACTATGTTATTAATATGATTTAAAATGTTGTTAGCGTGTTATAGCTCATTGCAAGTTTGTGTTGCTAATGAGATTAAAAATTTTAACATGTTTTAGCATAGTAACACTAGTATGTTTATAATGCGTATTTTGTGCATGTTAGAATGATTTATCACATTTTTTATCACAAATGTTGCTAGCTTGATTTAACACATTTGAATATGTTAACGTGATTCAGCAAGCTTTCAACATGTTTTAATATGTTGCTAACATGATTTAAAATATCATTTTAGTTTTTGTAATATGTTTAAATATTTTGATAAAATGATTTAACATGTTGCTAGGATATTTTTAACAGCATAATAACAACATTTAAATAGCATATTTCTCGCAATTTTCTTTTTTTATTATTATGGCTGGCATGTTGTTGTCATGTTTTAACTCATGGTTAAGATGTTAATGTTAAACATCAACTAGCATGTTTCTAACATGTTTTAGTGTGTTGATAACATTAATTACCATGTTGCTAGCATATTTTTAACACTGATCTTATATACTGTCACGGAGCTAGCATGTTTTTGAACATGGTTGGAATGTTGTTAGCATGTTTCTAGCTATTTTTAACATGGTTGACATGAACTTTTAACATGCTGCTGTTTTAACTTATGGTTAGGATAACATGAACTAGCATGTTTTAACATGTTTAGCTCCTGATTTATAAAATGTTGGCTTTTTTATCTTAAGGTAGAAACATATGCAGGATGTGATTTTTATTTGGCTAAGTTTTTAGGAGTTGAATGAATATAGATGGGATTTTTGCTTGCTAAGATCTCTCTTAAATGTGGGTTTCCAAAATGAAGCGTATCCATCTTGTGAACATGTGTGGCGCCCTTTAAGACCTTTAACCCAAAGACGTGGCCTGATCGTAAACAGAGCTTGTCTTAATTTGACAGTCAGTATCTGAGCTGCAGTTGCAGTGGTTTTGTGTCCATGCCTCTGTGAGATATTTATAAACGCTCAAACTTCATAACTGGACTGAAGTCTATCATCGCGACTGCCACTGCGTTTCATGATACATCAGCTGCATCTGCCCCTCTCAAACGCTGTGTTTTTTTTTTCTGCCATGACTCGGCCAGGATCTTTTTAGATTTAATTAGCTGGGCGGGTGACATTTAAGCATGAGTGTTTAGGAGGAGCAGGCTTAAGAGAGAAATGTTTTATGTTAAAAAAAGGATTAATTTATTAACTTTTTATCATATTTGTCAGTTGATAAAACCTAGATAAAAAAAAACATTATAGATATTATCAAACAGATTATAAATCAGAAAATATAGAAGTCTTCACTCATGTGTGATTTTGCAGCTGCAAAAACATCATTACATTAAGACAGAAATGACATTTTTGAGTGAATTACACCTTATAAATACAGTACGTGACACTTTCAACACTTGTGCGATCACCTTTATGCTTCTCCCAAACTTGAAAATATATTTGTCTGAATCATAGAGATTTTTTAATTAAGATCTTGTAGGGGTCGAATCGAGATTGCGATCTTTTTTCGATTTATCGTGCAGCCCTATAACTTATGTACAACTAAAAGAGAATATTGAGCAGGGGATAATTTTATTTTTGCACTCCCCCTCTCATCTTTCACTTGCAGCAAATTAATGGTTGTATGGGCCTGGCTAGAGCAGTAGCAAATGGTTGGATTATGATTAAGGATTATCAAAACAAACATCTAACAATGAGTATGTTTACATGGACACCAATACTCTGATGTTAATAGGATTAAGACAATACTCTGATTAAGAGTCTACCATGTAAACAGACTTTTGATGACATTAATCTGACTTAAATCATAATCATATTAAACAGAAATGGGATGAAGACGTGGAGTATGCCGATTTTAGTCGCATTATTAAAGTGCAGTACAGACAAGTTAATCAAACTATTACCACCACATTTTGCTGCTTTTTGCGACAGGATAGGTCATACACACAACGTTGTTTGACACCATTCTCTACTGTAGGGATATTTTACAGTTTGAACCTAAAAATGCCCAGTCTGTCAGATGAAGAGCAGCCGGAGTGAGTCAGAGATTGAAATAAACAGATAGTTTGCAGTTTCATCAGCAGAAGCCAGCTTTAACGCTCGCAAATGAGTTCGTAGGCCGCCGCTCTGCTTTCAATAACAAAACATCAACAATTATACTCTTACATAACATCATTAACTGCGTCATACATTATACAGAAGATAGACTTGGGAAATTTCCATGTGTGTGCGTTTGTACAATTGTGAAAGATATCTCAAGCATACAAATGTCAGACAGTCACTAGGCTTTTCAGAGCTGACCCCAGACCTGTAAAAGGATCCACAATCGAATAGATTACACACACACACACACACACACACACACACACACACACACACACACACACACACTCAAAGTGTAATCTGTTTCTTACCCAAGGCTGAGTGTACTCCCAGCCATCTTTATCAAAACTAGTTTAAAGCCAGTATAATCTACATCCAAACTTGCAGCTTACATACAAAGGAATTAACTTTAAAACATTTAACATCTACAATGGCAAATATCAATTTAGATATAATTAACACATTAGCAAATAACAGTAAGAACAGGTGGTTCCAATTCTTCAAGATTCCAGGTCCACTCAAGAGGTCTCCATGACCTGGCAGGGTAGATCATGAGGAAACTAATCATTTAGTATACAGAAAAGCAATCACACACACATTATTTCAGTTTTACTCTATAGTGGGATGACACTGAGGTCATAATATAATCTAGGCTCCTAAACATTTAGCATTATTAATAATCATAAAAACATAAGAAAGGATATGTGTTACTCCATCCTCGAGCGGACATCCATCAGAAAATCCAAGCCATCACTACACCTACTGAGGTCCAAAGACACTCATATCTGCAAGTGCACACACACAGTGAACTTCTGGAGATTCATCACACCCATCATCATCATCATCATCGAATACACTTTTATATGGTATCACACATTATTACATCAACTCTCTCCTATCAGTCCTTACTTTATACTCGCATCCAATACCTCGCGTTTGTCACAGGAGCATGAATAAAATGTTGAAGCTGCCAGAACTGCTGCTAAAGTCCAAAACATTTTAAATGAAATGACATGAAACTTCAGAGGAAACATTGGATAGCATGGAAAAAGAAATGACTATTCAATCTATGTAATATAGCATGTAAAATGGAAACATAAAAGGAACATTTAAAAAGCAACTCATACGAACACCTTAATCATATAATTACCTTATTTAAATTAAGGTAAATAATTTCATTACTGATGTCCATGTAAACATAGGTAATGTGCGCTACATTGTAAATTTTTCATCAGTTTATTCCTGCTGACTTAACCTAGGTTGCATTTACACTGTTTTAGAATGAAAACGCTTTGTGTGGTTTATTTAAAAACTAATTTCCAGAGGATCACATGCTTATGATTGATCACAGCTGGTCCTGTATCAGCTAACACATAATTAGCCAATCAGATGATTCCTAACTCACTATAAATAACCAGAGTTTCTAACTTTAGTCATCTTCGCCTTTAATAATCACCCCCACGCACTCTTACTCCTCCTCATTTTTTCAGATAGGGTGAGGCAGTGGCCCAGTGGTCAGCACTGTTGCCTCACAGCAAGAATGTCAAGACATGGAACATAAGTAAACTGGCTAATCCAAAATGGCATCATAGATGAACTCTTAGCCAGCTATCTCTCATAGCAGTTCCTAACTCATTACCCATAACAAGCAGGGGAATTCTCGAGACCTACCTGTGCTTAAACTCCCCTCTTACCCTTCTAACGAGAGGGAGCCCTGGGCTCGAGGATCTTTCTAGCTCAGTGCTTTCTCCTGGGACAGCATGCCAAACACATTTTGTTATCAATCATCAGCTAAGTGTGAACTCTTTTGATACCTGCGTACATACTCTGCCCACACTATACAACATAAAACAGATGATACTTGACTATTTATTTATCTGGGCATGGACGTATTTTTGCCGGCATCCATATTTGAACTCTACCTGTTGTGTAATAGTAAATAGTATATCAGGGAACAATACACAATAGTCCCAGTGACCAATCAAAGAGTGCCTTTTAGAGTGCCTTTGTTTTCAAAAGTCTGCGTTTTAGCCCATCTAATGTATACCAAGATGCAACACTATCGTTATCAAATCAAAACAGGCTCTTCAGAGTTTGTTTTCAAAACATTCATTTTTGCAGGTCAGAGATGCTGGAGAGGTGTGGATACGAAAAAGCAACACAACTTATGTATTCTATAATAAAAACACACTAGTGTAAAAGTCACCATAATTGTTTGTCATTTTAAAACGTGATGTAGACGCTTTGGGCAAAATCCACACAAGTGGTCTCAAGAGACTAGTTTGTACCAGGTAGATGCAGAACATCATGACTGATTATTGGTTTAGTGTGCTTTTTCAAGTGTTGAGTAAATGTTTAACGCAGGGAATGTTTCATCGTGACTTTTCAGGTCCATTTCTATTGCCGCAAGTCTGGTGGGTGAAGATGCAAAGACCAAGTTTCTAAGTAAGATGGGCCAGTTGACCACCTCAGGTGCCATGCTGGCCAACGTTTTCCAGAGAAAGAAATGAGAGCTGCTTCTGTTTCTCCATTTTTCTGGGATCTCCTACTTGAAGTTCAGTCGTCTGCCTTTTTTTTTTTTTTTTGATCATCGTTGATTTGATAGCCTGTATTTTTAACATATTTATGTCTTAAATTTATTCCAGCCTCCAAAGATATTTGCACTCATATTTCAGTGTTCTGCTTTTTTTTTTTTTTGGATTTTATTTCAGAGGCATATTTACATCACTACACTTTTTTTCTTTCTTCTTTTGGAACAATGTGAACTTTATGAAATCAAAATGATTCCTTCCTCGTCTCCTTGTCTTTTATGTGTTGCTGTGTCTTTGAAGAATATTTTCTAAAAGTGTGTAAAATTGTCCAGGGTTTTGTTTCTCTTATTTTGGATATGCTCCAATGGTAAATAACTGTAAAATACAGTGAACTGAGAGAACAGTACCCAATATCATGTATATTTGAAAATTCGTGTCATAAGATAATAAAAAGCGAAGACCACTTGTGTACTTATGTACCTCTGATTCAGCGTGTTTCTTTTGAACTATTATTGCACCTGTTGTTACCTATTTGGAAGAATAAGAGCATTCCTGGGAAGCATCCATTCTTTGTTTTTTGTTTATTCATGTTGTCACAACACAAAATCGATTAGGTTTACTTAACAAATTTAAGTGGATTGAGCATAATTAAGCTCCTGTTTCCCCCACAAGTCCAAAAACGTGGTATAGGTGAATTGGGTAGGCTAAATTGTCCATAGTGTATGTGTGTGAATGGGTGTGTGTGGATGTTTCCCAGTGATGGGTTGCGGCTAGAAGGGCATCCGCTGCGTAAAAACATTCTGGATGAGTTGGCGGTTCATTCCGCTGTGGCAACCCCAGAATAATAAAGGGACTAAGCCGAAAAAAAAATAATACAATTAAGTTGTCTTCAAAATTAAGTTGTCCTCAAAAAAATCTCACAAAGAGAACCTAAAGAGAATGTTCCTGGAACATTGCCCAAATAGAAGGAACTTTCACATAAAGAAAACATAACCAATACTTTTCAATAATCATAATAAATCAGCTGTTATGGGGATAATTGGTCATAATTTATGGTGTTGCTCCAATGCCGTATGCCATTTTTTCTGTACAAAAAGCAACATAATAAAAAGCGCATAGAAGAGTGATTTTTTTTTAAAGGGCACCTATTTAACCCCTTTTTCAAGATTGAAGAGAAGTATTTTGTGTCTCCAGAATGTGTCTGTAAAGTTTCAGCTCAAAACACTCATCAGATTATTTATTATATTTTTCAGAATATTGGGTTTTTCTGCTTCATACACAATGAACAGTGGCTGTTTTCGTTGTCTGTGTCTTTAATGCTAAATTCTGAGGTGAATTATCTCTTTCTACCTTTGATACAGTAAAGCAGTAGCACATTATTTGTCCCTGCTATCTCGCTCATATCAGTTTACGCTCATGCACTTCCAGAATGCGCCTGAACAGTGCTGCATATTTTCAACCTCGACAGGTGTTGCTACAATAAACTCGTGGCCTTGAAAACCAACAAAATAAAATGAAGAGCTTCAAAGACGCGTTTGTTTCCCCCAGCACATTTGGAGAAAAGGTTTCAAAGTTCAAGAGCCTCTTGGTCACATGGTCAGCGACTGGCGGGAGGAAAAACTGGCAGGACTCTACTGAAGCCTTTGTGTAGGAATCATTTATTGACTAAGGATAACCAAATTTGCATATTGTTTTTTAATCTTTAACTTTTATTGAGTACCTACATCGTGAGTGTAACTCCTTTCATTCAAATACATCATAAAAATAAAACTATTTGCATAAAGTATTTCCTTTGGCAGGAGGCGGCCTGCGCATGATTTCGGGTCTAGTTACTCATGAGCGCAGGGCAAGAGTTGAAGAAGACCGTGAGTCAGACGTCAGGAACATTTCCAAAGCTGGAGAGAACCGCAGGAACATTCTGCCCCTCCGTGTTTTTATTCCTGTTGCGCTGTTGACTGCTTCATAACAAGACTGCAAACAGGAAGTCCAACGCTTTGAGGAACGGCCAGTGTGTGATGGCAATTTATGAAGCCAGTGGTGTTGGAGGGTGCCAGTTTCAGCATCAGCTCGCTTTTAAAGCTTCAAAGTTTGTTCATATTTAAGTGGATGAAAACATACTAGATGAGGAGAACGTACACCAAAAATCCACGATTTATTCAGTGTTTAGTGTTAGTGGCAAGCAGATCTGAACATTGGTTAAAAAGTCGGTAACACTATTAATGAATCATTTTTAAGCATTAGCAAATAGTTCATTATCTGTTAGCATCAACTCTACATTAATAGACGTTAAGCAGTTTATAAATACAGCTACGAATGCTGTATTCTTGACATAACTTATAAGCACATTTATAACGTGCTTAATGATTGTCTTTTTTATACTTTGTTAATGATTATTTTTTCAATACTTAATTATTGCATTATTTACAAACCAGTCATTTAAGTTATTCAGAATGCAGAAGTAAATGATTAATAAACTATTCAAATTAACATTTATATATTCAGGCATATGCTAACAGTTAATTTGACAGTTAATAAATGCTTTATTAAGTCAACTTCATCCAGTGTTGTGACCTAATCTAAAGTGAGGAGTATTTATGCTTTATAAATCACTTATTAATGACAATTAAAGGCTCAGTTATGTTCTAAACAGGAAACAAAAGGAGAAAATAAATGACTATTGATTTCTATTCATTTGAAGATACACAAATGAAACCTTATCTTTGCAATCTTAACTAAAATAAAATTACTGTACAGTTTAAACGTTGCCAAATAACTTTGAAATGAATCATAATAAATTGTTAAATTATTATATTGTTGTTTTATCCAATTTTGTTTAATCGTATGTATTGCTAATTGTATTTTGACACTCCTGTTATTCTGCAATGTTTAAAGTTTACAGTAATTTATTTTTTTAGATAAGACTGCAAACATTCATTGTTCATTTGATACTGAGCATTTAGCCTTATCTCATAATTACAACTTGTAATGTCATATTTTAGCTTAATGCATTATACAATGCCCAAAACAAATAAATACACCCCTCACAAATCTCTCTTTTTTTTATTAACAATTTTATGGGATGCTGTACAATATTATTTGATATCACTTTATTTTGATGGTCCCTTTAATCCATTTTGTTAAATTTAAGTTACATTGCATCTACATGCCAATTAATTCTCATTAAGTAGACTGTTAGGTTTGGGTTAGGGTTAGTGTAAGTTGACATGAACTTGCAAACTTTCTTATAGTCAGTTAAATGTCTGTTTAGCAGCAGTATCAACAGATATTAAGCAAACAGTCTACTAATACTCAAATGAGAAGTAATTGGCATGTAGCCCAAACCCAACTCTACCCCTTAGCCCTTCCCCTTACCCCCTTATGCGTGTTCACGTGAAGGGGTAGGGGTGTCACAATTCTCTTTAGCTTGAAGGCGTAGGCCTAAGGGGAAGGGCTAGATAACCCTCGAAACTGATTTTTCAGGACACACATTTTTTTTTTTTTTTTGCACACGGAAGTCGGGAGATGCGCAAATTTGTATTTTTTGTCATTATTACAAATATTTACAACAAGCATATGTTTTAATACATTCATAATCACGTTTGTGTTTTACCGTCATGGGTTTTAAAAAAAATGCTTAAATAAAAGCCGCTAAATTTCACTATATATAATCCATAACTCCTGTATAGGAGTCCCACAACATTCTGTAACTCGATGACACTCGAATACCCTGTCAGAAAACCTAGCAGCTGGGAATGAGCTTTTTACAGTGTCTGCTATAATGTTAATGTAGTTTTCGTGTGTTTGCATAGATGAATATGGCCATGGTGTAAATGCACAGTACAGTTACGATCTTATTGCCACATTATATCGTTATGATAACATGATATCATTGCCTTCAGTGATTTCCTGAAGATCAATACCAAAAAATAACGCAACTGGAATTACTCCAGCAGTCCCCGTCATCGATCTCATATGAAGTAAGTGATTGCGATGACATGATGATGTGTGCAGGTGTTATAGTGGTGTCCCATTTCTTAGGGGTAAATGTGCAATAGGGACCATCAAAAAAGTGTTACCAAATATTTTTTTTACATTAGATTAATTAGTACCAAACCCAAAACTTGAGCTAATTTAACAAAATAACTTAAAATCACAGTCCATAAAAATAGGAAGAATCTTAAATAAAATTTCAATAAATATAAAAATCAAGATAAACATAACATTCTTTCATTTTAATTAATAAAACTGTTTTATGCCCTAATAATGTATTGTCTATACCCCTTGCAAAATGGATAAAAATACACATTTTAATAGGGGGTGTACTCATTTATGCTGCATGTGCACTGTGTATATACAAAATACATTTGAACTTTTTTATGACAAAAATATCACAATGAATTTTTATTTTTACAAAGTAATAATAACATGTTGACATCAGGTTGGGTTGGAGTGTTGTTTTTGTCAGGTTAGAACAATAGCTCTATTATGACACCGCTGCAACCGCCTGTCACAAGAGCTCTAAAAGGTCTCAGGAATTGAGACAGCGTGTACACCTGATTTGCATGCGGGATGGTGCATGGATGCCAAAACATGCCTTTCTGGTGACTGTTATTCAAAGCAGGTGGCCTTTGCTTGAAGGAACAGACACGGCAGCTTTGTGCTTGAAAGCGAGAGGACGGTGAATTAGTGAAACTTTTGGCAAACTCTCAAACACCCACACCTATGCTCCGAAAGCACTGCTATCTGCTCAGTTTACTAAGAAAGATGCCAATTGAACAACTATTAGCTGACAGTTAAGCATGATAAGATTCACAGGCAATGACTTAGTAGTTTAACACTACACAGAGTGACAGGTGCTTATATACTAGTGGACCATTAGTTTGATGTTGTTATGACAAATAAAGAAATTTAGTTTGTCATTTAACGACAGTGGAAATTAAAATTACAGCAATAAAATGTGTTTTCTTTTTTTTTCTTTTTTTGTATTACAGCAGTCAACAATCAATAGGAAGTGTAGAGGCCCTGTTTAAATGACTTGATTCTAGGCTCACAGTAGTAGTCTCTCAAGACTTCACTAGCCTCTCAAGGATATAACTAGTCACTCACAAGACATTACTAATTTCTCACAGACGTCAATTCTCTTACAGGACATCTAGTCTCTCATAGTCAGATCCTGTTATAGTTGTGAACACTAGTAATGTCGTATGTGCTGTGAGAGTCTAGTGATGTCCTGTGAGTTAATGGACCTGTTTAATTTCGGTTTGTAAAGTATTCATTTGTACTTCCTGACTGGTGTCACCAGCTTACTAAATTTATTTTAAAAAAATCTGAAAAAATTTGTTTTCCCAGAGATGGGTTGTGGCATAGAAGGGCGTAAAATCATGCTGGATAAGTTGGCGGTTCATTCCGCTGTGGCGACCCCGGATTAATAAAGGGACTCAGCCGACTAGAAAATGAATGAAAAAATTTGTTATGTGTAATAACAATGGAATGACACAAGGAGAAAGTACTGAACTACTGAAATGTTTTTAATACTTTATATAAAAGGTTTTTTTGGTGATGGCAGCTTAAAGCCAACAGAGTCTGGCTGCAGACACGATGCAGTCTCAGCCCTTCTCGCTTAAAGACACCTCTCATATGGAGAATGAAGTCATGCATTGCTCAGGTGTTTTTTTTACACAGTCTTCAAGAATGTAAAAATCTTGATGATTCTGTGGGTCTTGTCTATCAAATCTGATCTTTGTTTTGAATTTTCTATTGGATTCAAGTCATAGTTTCCTGAAACTATTTGAGACTTTCCTAGGCTGTGTTTTGGATCATTGTCTTGCTGAAATGTCCACTCTGGTGTCATATTCATCATAATACAAAGTATTCATTTGTAAAGTATGCTAATGTAGATGTTGGACTGAAGCAGATGCTAATGTAGATGTTGGACTGAAGCAGATGAAATTAATTTGATTTAAAATGATGAAGGGCAGAGGGTTGCTGAAGAACTGCTGAGAGATTTCAGCTGCTGTCTGGGCTTTCACTGCCTTTCTACACTTCCCTTTCTTCATGTTCAATACTTTTTTCCTGTGTCATTTCATTTTATTACACTTAACCTCATTTGTAAACTAATTAATTTTGTTTTACTTGCATAGATGGAGTTCTTTGTATATGGTCAACAGCACCTTTAGAAATATGTTTTCTGAGTAAAATGTTGACAAACATCAAATAGACATCTCCATTATTGTGCTATCAGGAATAATTCGTTAGGTTCATTCACCACACTAGAAATGTAAGGAAAACACCTTTAGCATGCACACTAGCAAATTAATAGCTAATGTTAAATTCACGGGGTTTAATGTACATCAAGGTTTTAAAGTAGTCCTGATTGCATAGGCGATATTTGTAAACTTGACGTGGCACGTGCAAAAAAACAAAACAAAAAAACAGAATTGAGCTGAAAAGTTTCAGACAGTGGATGTCTGGTTGTTAATTTGAACGTCACTCGGTTAATATGCGGACTTGCTTTGATTAGAGGAGGAGCATGTGCATGAAGTGCATTGTGGAAACGCAGGAGAGCAGCAGCAGTCTAGGCGTGGGTGAGTGACGGAACACTGACATGAACTGTGGGAATGAAGCACAGCAGTCTGGAGCTTCATCCCGTCCCACACCGCACACACTTCTGCTGCTGATCCCGGCTGGACAATAGCACTGAAGCTGCGATTACCGAGTCCTCTTTTAACGTTTACAAATATGAGGGTGATTTTTTCAGCTAGTTGGATATTTCAAGGATGGATCACACACTTTGTTCTTGTGCTGTGCACTCAGGTAGGTTTGCTTACTGTTTCAAATACACCAAACATTGTTTTTTTTTGTGCTGGTAGCGTTAAATGACAGTTTATTAATACAGTTTTTATTCTAGTCTGTTTACTGGAAACTTTGTGTATTCATCTTATTCTCCTCAATGCTAAACTGTGCTATAGCCTACTTTTCAGCAGTTTGTTGCGATAGCGGTTTGCGTAAATGACTTGTTCTTTTAAATGAATCTCGGTCTGATCCCGATCGCTTCGTTCAATCATCTGCCTGAATCACCTAACGGTTCTTTTGCCAACAACTTGCTTATTGAATCAAGAAGATCTTTCTTTTAAACATGTCCAGTTTGTAATAGTTGAGATTCGCATTCTGGAGTAAACTGTGGATTTGACTATGTGGCGAGAGTAGAATGGCGGAAACGTTACAAATAGCAAAACAGCTATGTAAATTATGTTTGTTTACATTTTTATGTAGCCTAGTACACGCGCATTAGCCTACCCTTACTTTAAAGTAATAGACTATATTAGTTTTAATGTTGTAAAATCCATCTATATCTTAAAAAAGTTAGTTTACAATGACTCTGGGAAAGAAAGAATGAAAGAAGAATTGAAAATTATTGATGCTTTGACAAAAGAATTGATGAATCGTATTAATTTTTGTCATTGAACTGAATTGTTCGAAAGAACCGTTTCGCGGAAATCATTTTGATATCCTTAACTGTTTTAGTCGTGCAAGAATAAACTTTTTTAGGCTAAACCAAAAATATCAAGTATACTTTTACTTGTTGCCTGCTTCTAAGAGACGTGCTTCTCAGAATTACAGTTAGAAAAGTATATTTTACTTGTACAATGACCGAGATATGGACCACTTAAAAGTCTACTTGTGCCTGTTGACTGCTTTGATTGAATAGCAAATTGAATACAAAATTGTTTGTATTGTCTTATATTTAGAATAGTCTAAAGAAGGTATATAAAGTACCCTTCCTTAAGCTTGCCTGAAAGTAAATAAAACAAGCAGAACCTTCAGTTAAACACATATTTAAACATTAACATGTACTATAAATAGGAACACTGTAGTGTACTTAAATTGACAAAATAATATGTAAGCAGTATATAAATGTGTGATACAGTAGTCGGTATACAGATATGGCAGTATAATAACTGCAAAACTAGTAGTAGCGTAGTATAGGTTATTACAGTGCTTAAGCAAATTATTCTACAAGTGTAATAATTGTTCCAGTGGGCTACAAACAAAAATATATACTCATGTTTGACCCAAAGAATAGCCTACTTAAATGTCTAAAATGTAATAAATTTAAAAAGTGTGCAATTTAGTCCAAAGTAAAATAGAATAATAGACTTGCAAGTACTACTTGAACTTCACTTGACTACAGTAAATTCATAAAAAAATTACTTAACGTGCACTTGAGTTAGTCAAAAGTGAGTAGATATAAATATTAGCATTTTTGACTGTAAATCCCAATGCCCAGAAGTGTTCTCAAATTAGATGCTCATTACATTACTGAGACTTTCCTTCTCTGGCTTGAAGATTACTTGTAGGTTTTAAATTTCTGCTCTTTTTTCTCTTGGAGTCTGAAGTGATGCTCACTTTGAGGGGAACTCCATGTGGATGTGGATGTTTTTGGGATTGTGCTTTGTTCATGCTTTTGAATGGTCTTACTTAACCGTAAGTGTGCAGCATGTGGGTTTTTGTTTATAGAAAATCATAGGATCACCCCACCAAATGTAAATGTGATGCTCATTTAAAGTAAATGGAAAAAAAATTCCTTGAATTGCGTAAAAATTGATTTACATGTAACCTTTTTGATTTAATCAAAGGATGATGTGAAACCCCATGGTTTTGCCACGCATACATTTGGATAAACTCTAATATTCAAATGTGTACATCATACTGCTGTTTTATTTAGTTTGAGCAATATACAATATATATGGCACATGTTTTAAGAAATTACAGTACATCTGTATTAAATCGTTTTACAACATCTTTGTCAAAGGTCATTCATTCATTTAATTTTTGAACTATCTAAAGCCCTATATATGAGGTTAAAAGTAGCATGTTTTCTATTACATCACATGCATGTCTAAACTTGTGTTTGACAGGTTGTAGGTTGCACTTTATCTTTTTTAACCTTTTCCTCTTTCATATTTTCATCAGATCATGAACTTATGAACCCACTTTGTTTCTATACAATCATAATATACAGTAGAACAAACTCTTTATTGCTGTTTTTGTCTTTGCATTCATTCATAAACAGAACAAATGCAAAGCGATGCACTCAACTGAACTATAATCATTAGAACTTAGGGGAGTTTTAATATCTGAGGGATTTTGCCATATGCAACTTAATATAGCAAGATCCTGTGAGAAAAGACGTGTGTCCGGTGCATATTTTCAAACATGTAATTTTTTCAGGGCGTCACTGACCAAAATCGTATATATTTAGTCATGTTGTGCGAGTATAGCCTTACATTCAAATGTAGAGGATCAGAAATGGACTCTGGACATTCCTTTGGGTTTCCTGTGTTTTTTTCACACGTGTCCGTCAAAAAAGCCTTTAGGTCCTTCTGCAGTGGTAGAAAAAACCTCAGAAGAGCGTCTTTAGCTGTGCCTTAAAAACACGTTGAGTAGATTATTTTTCATTATTTTCATTAGACACACTGTAAAGGACTACATATCATAGTTTGATATTGGTTTACATGTACTTCCAGGAATACAGCATGTACCCAAAAATATGATTTGAATAAGGTTTTCTTCCTGATGAGAATTTGTTTTTGGTGTGTAAATGAGCTTGACACTTGTTGACAAAGGTTGCGGTCATTGACTTATCTGATAGGGAAATCATAATTCCTCATAATGAATTTCCATAAAACCCATGGATTTTTCCAAAGGAGATGATGGATATATCCATGATCAATCCCAGGAAATATCAAAGGGAAGAGTTTGATTCATATTTTCATAATTACACTGTAAACAAATTAATGACAAAAAGTTGAGACAACAAAACATTTTATTTATTTTAATATTTAAATATTTTTTTTTTATAAAAAAGTGAATTTATATTTATTTTATTTACAGTATTTTCATATTATTTTAAATTATTTTAATGAGTTAATCAGGTTTCAACTAAATTTTTTAAGTTATATAAAGTTTAACTTAATAATTTTAGACAGTATGATTGATATAAGTTTAGATGACTGGAAAAGTTCATTTGATTCAACTAAAAAAATGTAAGAAAGAGAGAATTTTTTTACGTCAATTTTATTTCAAAATATATTTTGGCTACAATTAGATACAAAAAAATGAGGGTTTGCCAGTGGAGCTGTATTTTACTGTGCTGTGCAAAAACATAATAATAATAAGTGAAGTTTATTTATAAACTAATTTCAAGAGGATTACGTGCTTATGATTGCTTGCAGCCGGCCCCACATTATTCAATTTATGATTCACCAATCTGACGATTCCTAAACCACTATAAATACCTTAAGTTCCATATCACAGCCATCTTATTTTGAAGAATCCCCCCCTTCCACCCCTACTTCTCCTTTCCTAGATGGGTGGCACGGTGGCCCAGTGGTTAGCACTGTTGCCTCACAGCAAGAACGTCACTGGTTCTAGTCGTTACCAAGCCAGCCGACGTTTCTGTGTGGAGTTTACACTTTCTCCCCATGCTCACGTGGGGTTCACCAGTTTCCTCCCCCCGTCCAAAAACATGCAACTTAAGTTAATTGACTAATCCAAATCAGCACCATAGTAAGTAGTTATCTCTTAAGAGCAATCACTATCTGTTCATTAGCTACTACAGCAGGGGAGTTCCCAAGATCTACTGAGCTTGGCACTATTTTCTTTTTTTATTGTCTTTTATATAAACGAGAGACTGATTTTCTTAGATTTGCACTGAATTAAAGGATTGCATTTAATTCTGCCCTGCTGTTAAACCGTGGAATGCCTTTGCGGTATCTGGAGGGATGTGGGTGTTTTTTTTTTGTTTTTTTTTGCTTTCCTTCATGTTTTTTTCCTCCTCTGAGTTGGGCAATACCCCTCCTCACACAGACACACACACACACACACTCCCACATCTCTTTCATTCGCTGATGCTTTTACCAGTCAAATGATCATTACGCCTTGAATATTCTCATTCCAACCAGAGTGAATGTTTCAACAGGCCAAACTCAGTGTAGTTTCTTTTTTTTCTTTCTGTGTAAATCATTCGGCAAAGCGGAGATTCTGTGACCCCAAAGAAGTATTTGAACTCTTAAGTTAAGCCACACTTGAAGAGTGCCTGAATGTCATTGCAGCAATTATGAAATAACCAATTGGCATGTATTTGAGAAAAAATAGCAAACATTTTTCAAGAAAGAGTATCACGCGTTGGTTAAAAAGAACATTTTGACTTTACATTCTCTAAAAATGACCTTAAAAGTAATTTAAAACTTGTTTCAGAAAAGTAAAGGTTTTATTGGCATAAATAAATAAATAAATAAATAAATAAATAAATAAATAAATAAATA
>CAIGQZ010001197.1:3781446-3799172 GCA_903798205.1 Danio tinwini
TATATATATATATATATATATATATACATACATATACACACACAACTGTTCTGTCTGGTTCTCGAATCTGATTGGCTGTTAACAATTTCCTGTAAAATCAACAGTAAATTACTGGCAGCAATTCATCAGTAACTCAATTACAGCAAAAATACTGTATTTACATTTACAGCATCATTTATCTTACTCTGTATATGTATTTACAGTATTGTATAGTCTTAATGTAAAATATACAGTAATTTAAAAAACAGCTTTATAATACAGTAACATACTGCATAACGGTCCTACAGTAAAATAAAGTTCTGTTACAGTTAAATACTGTGTAATTTACAAAAAATGTTAACAGTGAATATATACACTGTTAATAATTCTGATTTAAAAATCTAAATAAATAAACAAACAAACGAACGAACGAACGAACGAACGAATGAATGAACAATCTGCTCTGAATGAACTGCTCTCTGCCATTGGCCTGTAGTTTTTGGCCATTTGAAGCTTTGCTCAGATCTGCTGTGGTCGTTCGGGAATGTTTATATAAAATAAAACAGCAGTGTCTTTGACAAAATACTCCTATTGATTAAGTGTTACAGGAAGGAAAGTTTCCTGGAATTTGTTCAGCTTTATTTAGCAGCTTGGCCTTTCAGATTACATGCAGAATAACAAAGTCAATGGATTTATTTTCCTAGCTGAACATGATCAATTTGTTCAAGAGAAGAAAGGGGATTTTCTGCCCTCCTTCTTCAAGTACAAATGACACTTGAGCATTTATTTTGACACATCGTATCAGTCAAGAGTAGCTATTTTTTGCTGGTTCACATGTAATAAGAGCATTGGGAAAATGAGTGTTTTAAGGTAAGGGGCTTTTATGTATAATTTGCATGATTTAGAGATATTAAAATATATATTGCCATTTATTTGTAAATTACCACAGTATATATCTAGTTTGGAGTACTGCTCAAATACTTATAATACCAGATCAGCAAATATACTTTTACCTAGGATGCCATTTTTCCACACAGAGTTAGGTCGATCTGCATTCTCTAAGTATGTTCCATGTGTATGGAATGAGCTTTAAGATATAATACTTATGAAATCCATACCATATATTGCTATATATTTAAAAATATTTTAAAGAACAGTGCACATGTTTTAACAATTGATTATAGTATGTGTTGTTTTTGTGGGTGTGTCTATGTGTTGTGATATGTATGTTTTGTAACTCTGTCCTATGCTGCCTGTCTTGACCAGGACTCCCTGGTAGAAGAGATATTTTATCTCAATTCTGGTTAATTAATTAAATAGAAAAATTGAATAAATAAATATTATTATTATTATTATTATTATTCGTAGTAGTAGTAGTAAAAGTAGTAATAGCAGTGCAGTTGTAGAAGTATAAATATTATTTATAGTAGCTGTTGCAAATAATTCAAATTATAATTGTAAAATTCCCTTTTAATAGACTTTACATAGGATTACAACCTAAGGTCTCTCTTTCGAAAGTATTACTTCTGCACTGTTTAACCTTAAAATGAAAAACTTTCAAACTTTTCAGAATGATTTTCAATAAATATTTATTAATTATGGTATAACAATAATAATAACAACAACAACAAATAATAAAAATAATAATAATAATAATAAAAATAATAGTAATAGCAACCTCAACAATAATAATAACAACATTATTATTATTATTATTTTTTTTTAATTATTGTTTTTAATCTTAATATTATAACACATTTTAATGTGCTAAATTTAAATACCTTTAAAATTTTTATGTTTCAGATTTTTAGAACACTATACAACATGCATATTAAGAAAATGTTATTATATGTTAACTTTAATGTTATAATATTATTAATACTTTTATTATTTTTCATTATTTATTCTCAGTTATTTGAATAGCAGTAGAAGATGATTAAAACTACATGTTAAAATTCCATTTTAATGTGCATATTGTATATGATTATAAACTGAAGTCTCTCTATTTAAAGGATTACTGTAGCACTGTTTAACTGCTCTTATCAGCAAATATGCTATTAAAATGTTTAATAAACAAATAAACTCCTTTCAGAGGACTCATTATCAAAAGATGGTCATCTGATGTTCGCCTAGATGGAAAAACTGCTATAGTGACTGGAGCAAATACTGGGATTGGGAAAGAAACAGTGAAGGACCTGGCAAATCGAGGTAGGTAATGAAGCCAAAGATTGACACACTGTGGAAATAACACATCGAGCCTTATTTTGATTGAGGAACAGATGAGCTATATTATTTTTGACTGTGTGTCACAATTTGATCTGATATTTAAGTCTTTGCAGTACTGTATTTTTTTAACTAATGGAACAAAACTTGTTATTAATCCAAGGTGCTCGAGTGATCCTGGCCTGCAGAGACATGGTTAAGGCTGAACAGGCAGCCAGTGAAATCAGCAGAGACGTGGAGAACGCCAATGTTGTCGTTCGAAAACTAGACCTGGCCGACACAAAATCCATCTGTGAATTTGCTGAACTCATTTATAACAGTGAGTTATGGTTAATTGAAGCATGTTTACACAGTGGGCTAAAAATTATTAAATAGACAATTAAAAAGTAATTGTGTGCTTTAATCAAAATACAAAATATAAATGTTTTCAATCAGTTCTGAAAAAAAAGTTAGATTTGGAAGATATTCATTATTTTTTGAGAGATGTAAGCATCAGAATTGCAACACGTAAACTTGTGATGTAAACAGAATTGTGATATATAAACAGTGGAATTGTGAGAGCTAAACTTGGAACTGTGAGATGTAAACTCAGAATTGCAGGATGTAAACTTGAATTGGTGGATTCAAATATCTGAACAAATATCTGACCATGAAAGTGAGAATTGTGAGATGTAAACATCTTAATTACAAAATGCAAACATTAGAGTTGTGAGATATAAACTCAAGATGAAGATGTATACATCAGAATGTGAGATGTAAACATCTTATATGTGTGATGTAAGCTTATTCAATTTCTAGATGTAAACATTAGAATTGTAAGATTTTAAGAATTTTAAATTTGGTGAGTAAACTCAGAATTGTGAGTCATCTAAATTACAAGATGCAAACATTAGAGTTGTGAGATGTAAACTCGGGACAAAGATGTAAACAAATTGTGAGATATAACCATCTCAATTGCAAGATGCAAGTTTATAGAATTTCTAGATGTAAACATTAGAATTTTAAGATGTAAGCTTGGGGAGTACACTCAGAATTGTAAAACGTAAACTTGAGAAATAAACTTTTGAATTTTCAAATTCTAGAATTTAGAAATAGAATTGCTGGATGTAAACATCAGAATTATGAGATAACAACTCAGGTGTTAACATCAGAATTGTGAGACGTAAACATTTTAATTTAAGCTTATTGAATTTCTAGATGTAAATATCAGAATTGCGAGATGTAAACTTGAATTAGTGGATTTAAATGTATGAATTGGGAAAAACATCTAAATTATGAGATGCAAAATTTAGATTTGTGAGATATAAACTCAGGATGAAGATGTAAATATCAGAATTGTGAGACGTAAACATCTTAATTGCAAGATGCAAGCTTATAGAATTTCTAGATGTAAACATTAGAATTTTAAGATGTAAACTTGGGCAGTAAACTCAGAATTGTGAAAGGTAAGTATGAATTGCCGCAAACATCAGAACTAAAATGTCAACTTAGGGGTAATTACTAGAGGTGTGATATAAATGCAAAATTACAAGATGTAAACATCAGAATTTTGAGATGCAAACATTAGAATTTTGAAATGTAAGCTTAGGGAGTAAACTCGATGAATTTGAAAATTTAAAGATTTGTTAGAATTGAAACAGAATTGTGAGATGTAAACTTGTTGTAAACTTCACAGTTGCAAAAACTCACAACTGTCAGATGTAAAAATATATACATGGATTGCAAGGTGTAAACATCAGAATTGTGAGGTTTAAATTAGATAATAAATTGAAATGTAAACTCATAATTGTGAGATGTAAATATCAGAATTTGCAAGATGTAAACCCATAATTGCAAGACATAAACATAAGAACTGTAAAATGTAAATAAACTGCATGATAGAAACAGCATTTTTAGTGTAAATTCAGAATTGTGAGTGTAAACTAATATTTACGAGATAAAAACTCAAGAAAGCAAGACATAAACTCATAAACTCTAAATCTAAACAAAATAATTGTGCCAAAACCTTTAGTCACAACTGCATAAATATATATATATATATATTTTTTTTTTTTTTTTTTTTAAATGACAGAAACAAGTAGATCAATTGAAATCAGATTTTTTGAGTAAATTATTTCTCCTTAACATATAATTATATCTTATCTAATTTCAGCTGAAAAGTCTCTTCATCTGCTGATTAATAATGCTGGAGTGGCAATCTGCCCTTACTCTACAACAGCAGACGGCTTTGAGACACAGTTCGGAGTCAATCATTTAGGTATGATGAAGTGCGCTAGCCGTTCTCATTCTTTCAGAGAATATCAAAGAGTCCCTAATTGTTCTGTAGAAACTAAAGAGACTGTTCATTCTTGACATGTGACGTATGACTCCTTTTCTTCTACAGGACATTTCTTTCTAACGTTCCTGCTTATGGATCTGTTGAAGCATTCAGCTCCTTCCACAGTGATTAATGTCTCCTCATTTGTTCATCCCATGGGAAAGATAGACTTTGAGGACCTGAACAGTGAGAAAAACTATCATCCAGTGAAGGCCTATGTACAGAGCAAACTGGCCAACATACTTTTCACAAGAGAGCTTGCCTCCAGAGTGAAAGGTAAGAGTAGTAATCTGAATAAAATCTGATTCCATACCCAATCTTTCAGTCATTTCACTAAGCTGCTTTTCCTGTTTTTTGTACTCAAATTGTGCCAGAAGACTTGTTAGACCACTGCACCCACATGTTTTACAGAATCTTGTGCATGTTCATGCAGTGTTTACACTATACACTACCTGACAAAAGTCATATCACCTATCCAAGTTTTAGAAACAACAAATAATAACTTGATCATTTGGTATCAGAAGTGGCTTTTACACTCTCAGAAAAAGGTACACGGTGTTACAAATAATGTTCCTTAAGGAACAATTTTGTACCTTTGTAAAAGTTGTACCTTATATGGTACAAAAAAGACCTTTTATGATACTGTTCTGTACCTTTTATGGTACAATTGAAATGAAGGTACATAATTGTACTCATATAAAAGGTACATTTAGGGCTGGACAACTTCTTTATTACAGTATATACAGTACGGAATTAAATATTACTGGAAAGGCAAAGTGATTTTATGAAAAATTTCCATAAAGCATACTTTTAAAGAAACTCAAACATTAATTATTATGTTCTATAATACAAAACAACTGGTAAAACAAAACTATAGGTATTGTGAACTAAACATTTAAGGCATTTTAAATAAACATTTGGTAAGCATTTTCTAATGAATACATTTTCATTATTGATATCCGCACCTTTTGGCGTTTACTTTCCACTACGCACATGAGCTGGCACAAGTCCTGCATACAATATGCAAAGTGTTCATGCAGACATTTTAGCATTGTAAAACTAATCAAACATTGAGCATATCTCGTTACAATACTTTTGCATAATTCTATTTCTATTTTAAAATTAAGTAAACTAAATTACAAAGGTATTGAAAATTGGAGAATTTTTTTTTTATATTGTACATGGGATAATGTGTTTCTGTAACATTTTTGTGAAAAGTGTGAAATGTTTAGCAAAAAAAAAAAAAAACAGATCTTTTGATTTATGTTAAACTATTTTTTATTCTTTATTGTAAATGGAAAAGGTGCATTTGCTCAAAAAGAAACTTATTTTAAAAACAATGTTTAAAAATGCATTTGATGTTTTATACTTACTCAAAATAAATTGACACATTTTGAATATACTGTACAGTAGCAAAATGCCTTTAAATAGTTCTTGAAGGAACACATTTGTGTCTTGTCACTGTAGTGGTACCTTCATGGAACACATTTGTACCTTTGATGAAGATACAATATTGTTTCTGCAGGTTTTAAACACCAAAGGTACATTTTGGTTTCCCATGGTACAAATCATGTCCTTAAAGGTAAAAACTGCAATGGTACAAATTTGTTTCTTTGTCTTAAGGTACAATTCTGTTACATAAAAAGGTACCGCCCCAGTGACAAGGGTTTGTACCTTCTTTGGTACAACATTGGACCTGAGAGTGTATTTTTCTGAGAGTGTATGAAAGGCAAAGGCTTCTAGATTATATTAATTTTACCAAAATAAAATATGATAATGCCTTGATTTTTTAATTATTTAATTAGGACAGTAGGTCTGACTTTTCTTAGACAAAAGTCCTGTCACTTAACAGAAATAATGCAAAAATAATGTACAATATAGAATATAAAGTCATGGTGCAGTGGAAAAAGAATGAATATTGTGTATGACTCCCATGAGCTTGGAGGAATGCATCCATACAATGACTTAAATAACTTATTAATAAAGTCATCTGGAATGGCAAAGAAAGCATTCTTGCAGGACTCCTAGAGTTTTTCAAGATTCTTTGGATTCATCTTCAATGTCTCCTCCATCTTACCCCAGACATGCTTAATAATGTTCATGGTGACTGGGCTGGCCAATCCTGGAACACCTTCACCTTCTTTGCTTTTAGGAACTTTGATGTGGAGGCTGAAGTATGAGAAGGAGGGCTATCCTGCTGAAGAATTTGCCCTCTCCTGTGGTTTGTAATGCAATGGCACAACTGTCTTGATACCTCAGGCTGCTGATGTTACCATCTATCATGCATATCTTGTGCACGCTCCCATACTAAATGTAAACCCAAACCCATAATTTTCCTTCACCAAACTGTGAGAAACTTGGGTCCATGTAGGTTCCAATAAGTCTTCTGCAGTATTTGTGATGATCGGGATGCAGTTCAACAGATGACTCATCTGAAAAATATACCTTCTGCCACTTTCAAAATGATCAACTAGAAGTCAAGTTATTATTTTTGCTCTTACAGCTGGGATCGACGACAAGATTTTTGTCAGGTAGTGTAGGTATGGACACATCGATACTGCTGTATTGATATATTCCGATACTCACAAGCTACTTGTTTGACTTAAATCCACATAAAGTTGACTTTTTGTGTCTTGAAATGGCAAGATATACACTATATTTTCAAAAGTTTTGGGACATCCGCTTTTACACGTATATGTACATTAGCTTTAATGACGTCCCAATCTTAATTTGTATAGGGATTAAAATGGAGTTAGCTGACCCTATGCACCTTTAGCTCTCCTGGGAAGGCTTTCCACAAGGTTCAGAAGTGTGTTTATAGGAATTTTTTACCAGTCTTCTAGAAGCACAATTAAGAGGCTCAGGCACTAATGTTACAAGAAAATGCCTGGCTCATAAGTCTCTGCTCTAACTCATCCTAAATGTGTTCAGTCAGGTTGAGGTCAGGACTCTCTGCAGACCAGTCAAATTCCTCCATAAACTTGCTCATACATGTCTAAATAGACCTTGCTTTGTGCACAGTCTTGTTAGAACTGGGAGGGCTATCCACAAACTGATCACACAGAGTTTGGATCATGAAATATCCCAAAAATGTCTTGATATGTTGAAGATTTCCTTTCATGGGAACCAAGCAGCTAAGCATATCCACTGAAAAACAACTCCATACCACAATCCTCGCTTCACCAAACTTTACAACTGGCACAATACAGTCAGGCCAGTATCGCTCTCTGTTCTGAAATGCCATAGTCTTTCTGAGACATTTTTATGTGGGGCTCTTAAGGGGTTTCATAACCTTGCAGTTCTAGCCAATTAAAATATATATTTAGAAAGCTGAAGCTGGTTAAACTGTAACAAATTGATGATACAATAAAATGTATCAGCAAGATCTAGAGATGCATCTACATCTTTACTTCTTTTAACCTAAATCTCTTTAAAATGCTGTGTCATCATACAGTTTTAAATGTTACACAAAGGCAAAACAGTGTAGTGAAAGGCAAAAATATGATTTTATAATCATCATCGATGTGAATAGTGTCTTTGCCATTCTTTAAAACACAACTAGAGATGTTATTCAATGTCAATAGTGCTCTTTAACTTTATTGGAAGACACACCATTGGGACTAAATGATCACCAGATTTAAATTATTAGGTTAATTATCCTTTTAGGGTCATTAAAACATAGGTCAGAGGTAATATTTAAAGCCAAGCAGTATGGCAAGCCGTTTTGACATTTCATTTATGTGCTCAAAGTGTTTGCGAGAAATTCACTTTAAAAAAAAATTTCAATAACAATATACCAAAGTCGGTTCTTTTGACGTCGTCTTTTCATCCTGACATCCTAGTTACTAGTCTGTTGTAACAATTAACAAATGGCTTCTTTGGCAAGCTGTCATTAAGCTTTTGACTATATTCAGATTTACCTAGCATGCATTCTAGTTGTAACTCATTCATTTAAATACTAGTAGATATTCATTGTGTATAGCATTTATTTTTTAAATAGTACTATCTTTAGTAATTATTACCTATTTCATCTTACTAGACCCAACTGTTTGCTACTGGCCTAATGTTATGACTAGCTGCAGTAAAGTCCAAGCTGAAAACTTTCAAATTAGTACCTAATAAGTGTGTACTAGCTATCATCAATAGAAAGAAAGTATCTAATAAATAAATAAGTGTGATTATCTAATAGTTTACTATTGAGCTCATAATTAGCTCTAATTATATAAGTACTAGTATATACTGAATATAACTAGTGTCTATATAAAAGGTGCAGTACTAGAATGAAAAAGTACCAGAATCACAACAACTATTATCTAATAAATAAGTATCATTTAATGGGACAGTTCACCCAAAATTGATAATTCTGTCATCATTTACTTACGTTTAAATGCTATTTGAATTTCTTTCTTGTTGAATGCAAAAGAAGATGCTGGTAGCCGTTGACTTCCATAGTCATTTCACTGGGTGCCAGCAACCAGCATTCTTCACACGAAATATCTTCTTTAGTGTTCAACAGAAGAAAGAAACTCATAAAGGTTTAAAAGCACCCGAGGGAGAGTAAATGATGAGGTGATTTTCATTTTTGGATTAAAACAGCTTGCCATATTAGCAGTGCTCTTTAAACTGGAAAACCTGCTGTGTAATGCATTGCTATTTCATAAGCATGCTGTTCCAGTGTGACTGTCTCATGTTTTACCCACAAATATTCTCTTTTAAGGCTGTAATAATTGTAACTGCAGTGTCGTTCATCTAGATTATATATTTTTTTTCTGTGGCAGAGCTGGGAGTGAGGGTCTATGCTGTGGATCCAGGCCTGGTGAATACAGATATCACCAGGCATTTGATGAAGCCTGTTCAGTTCTTTGTGAAGACATTTGGTTTCATGATAAAAACCGCTGCCGAGGGTGCATATACTACCCTTTACTGTGCTCTTACTCCAGATTTACCCACTGGATCTTACTACAGGTTTGTTTGAACTTCATCTGTACACACTGTTAAATATTATGTACACAATATGTCATAACAACATATATTTTTGTCCATTTAACTTATTTTTTTAAGTTATACAAATTGTTTTTATGTTAAAGTTGAATGATTCAACTTAAAAATGTAGGGTAACCACAAATAATCTTGATGATCATCTTTTCCATTCACATGCTCTTTCTTTTGCACTTGTGATGCTAAATTTGGCTCCAACCTAATGAACTGTTCTGAATTTCCTCATGCTGAGGTTTAATAAAGTAGTTCCTCTCATGATCTCTCACAGTAACTGCGCCGTGGCCTCGTGCTCAAGGGCTGCTAAGGACGACAACTCCGCCAGCAAACTGTGGGCTGTCAGCTGCCACCTGCTGGGCATTCGCTGGAGATGAGCTCCTATACTGCCACTGCACAGCTGCCTTAATTCATGCTAATGCTCTTTTTAAGATGTATTTTTACTCAGTTTCTGCAGCAGCCCCAGCTGAGCTCTATCTGTATTCATATCTTATGCTAATTTAGTGACATTTTGGGTAGTTTTTGGTTCAGAGAGACAAAGAATATTTTTCGAAGAACAGTTTTCCGAAACCGTGTGGTGATGAAGATTGTAATGATTGAGGGCTATCTTTTTATCATTTGACAATAAAATACAGTTATATCTATAAGACAACTATATTAGTGTCCATACCACATTATTATTTTTTTTATTATTAGCATGCACTGCAGTTCTGTTGTATAACAGCTACTGTAAGTGGGAACATTAGCAAAACTTTGGTTAGTATTTTGGCAAGGTTCTGTGGAGCACCACACATGTACCAAGCACTAAGTAATATGTTAACACATTTAACATTAACATTTAATTATTACGTAATTTTAAAGCTGTAAAAAAATGTTTTTAGTTCATATTAGCATAGCATTTAATTACATTTAGTTACATTCCATTAGTTAATGTTAGTTAGTTAGTTATTAGTTAGTTAGTAACATAAAGTAGAGTAGGAATTGTTTAAAATTCTAACAACATAGTGCAAAATTGTTAATGTAAAAAACACGAGTGAAAAAATATGAATAAATGCTGTAATAAATGATTGTTTGTTCATTTGAATACATTTACTAGACATTTACAATTAACCTGTAATGTTAGGCCCTGTAATGTTTTTGTTGTTGTTTGTTTTATTTAAGAGAGTATGTGATGTCATAGGAAAGAGCATGTTTTTGTTAGCTGGATGGATTTTGTTTGGCATATCACCAGCCTTTTTTTTTGGGCTTGTATGCTTACAAAACTCTACCTTGGTTTTGCAACAAATAAGCAAAGCAACTATACTAAGCATAGTTTTGTAAAACTGTGGTTATGGCAGGCCAATCAATACGAATATCTGACCCTGGACCACAATTCTTTAAGGCAATTAAAAAAACTAAATTATAATTTAAACATAATCTGAAAGCTGAATAAATTAACGTTTCACTGATGTATGATTTATTAAGATATGACAATATTTAACAATGATACAATTAGAAATCTGGAATCTAGGGATGTAAAAAAAGGTGAGAAAAATCACCTTAAGTTGTCTAAATTAGGTGCTAAGCAATGCACATTACTAATCAACAATGAATATACAGGACATTTAATACAGTACGACATTTACAAAATATCTTCATTAAACGTGAACTTTATTTAATATTAAACTGCATAATTATTACTTATTTAGGCTATTATATATATTTATAGGGTGGCGCAGTGGGTAGCGCTGTCACGGTTCATTCCGCTGTGGCAACCCCTGATTAATAAAGGGACTAAGCTAAAAAGAAAATGAATGAATAAATATATATTTCGTTTTATTATAATTTATATAATTATTATTTTAAATAAAATCACTCATTTTGGCCCATACCACAACATATTTTGCTAAAAAATCACTGCAACATAAGGCTGTTTTTGTCATATCATCAAAACACATTTTCAAGTATACAGGTATATCCTACTAAATAAACCGTATGTTTGCAATCTAAATAACTATATACCTTGTGTACTAAAAAGTATTAAAAATGCATTATTTTCCCCCGACAACTGCAGTAGGCTATGTCAAACTATAGTTGGTTGGTACCAGTACACTGGTGAAAAGGCGGGAAAAGAGTTGGAGAATACAGTTGTGCTACGCTACTAGAAATGTGTTGTACAGGCTAGATTGAGCGGAATATTAAATTATACGTAAGAATACTGGTCAAAGAGAACGTAAAATGTAAAATGCGCGTGCTAATGGAACGAAATAGCATCGCCAAATAAAGCGCGATGATTGAATTACCTTTAATGAGGGGAACGGAACGTTCATTGAAAGAAACAAAAAACTAGGACATCTAGTGGACACACAAACTCACGGCATTTCTACAGTTTGGCTCAACTGTAAGTCAATGACGTAATTGTTCAGTGTGTTCTGCGGATGTGTGACGGAATGTCCAACCTGGCAAAAGAGGCTGAATTCAACAAAGCTTCATTTGGGGGTCCAGTCCAGGCCATCCGAGCGAGCACATTCATGCATGAACGCGCAGCAAGTTCACAAATACAGAATTCTGGGACGCGCTTCATTGGCCAGACAAGACGAGCTGAGGACAGGCGGAGCATCAGTCCAGACCGCATAGTAATATCCCATTCATAAATCACAGCGGACGCTGGAGCACAGCACTACTGTCTGCTGAGGACAACACAACACTGACACCATGCACTCGATGAGGTAAGCGAGAATCAGAACTTTTCCAAAGTCTCTATGAATCGTTCGTTGTTCATTAGAGTATTCGTTTTTTAACAGCACGATATAATATCATTATCTAATTGCATTTAGGCTTTATTAGGCTATGTCTGTACTTCTTTATCATGTTTAATAATACTGGTTCATATAATTTTAATATGCAGAATTGGGCAAGTTGTCAAGGAATGTGAAACTGATTTAATGTAAGATTAATATATCCAGTTACTTAAAAGTGTTAAATGTGAGGTGGAATTTGTTTTAAAACAACTACAAAATGCTCTTAAATTCAATTTAAGATATATAAAAATCATTAATTTCTATATATATTCATTTTCTTCATTTTCAGATTAGTTTTTTTATTAATCAGGGGTCGCCACAGCGGAATGAACCGCCAACTTATCCAGCATATGTTTTACGCAGCGGATGCAATTACTATATTTATTGCACTGTAATTTAATATTTGGTCAGTGTATATAATATAGTGGTTTTTGGAGCGTGCATTACAATTTATGTTTCTGTTTAGTTAATTGTTTTGTTTCACAGATATTTCTGGGAAAAGCCTTTAATATGCAACTTAATGGCAAAATATGCAATGGCAAAAAAAAAAAGCGCATCCTAATTCCCAAACAATAATAATACATTTACAGTAGATTATTTTAGATTTTAATGTTTGTGTATATACAGAAATTATTAAGTTCATTCGAAACTCTCCTAAATAAATTCATTGTAAAATTAAACCAATGGTCTGATGTTTTATAGTATTTTAACTGATTTGATGAATTGTATTATATTTATTGTACCACAAGAAAACCCTTGTGGAAAAGATTCTGTTGTGATTACTTTATAAAGTGTGAGTTAACTTAAATACAACTTAATTCCTGAGCAATTGTAATATAAATGCATGGCAGTAGAGCTGGGTGATATGACAAAAAATGCTATCTCGATAATAATTTTCTATATTGAATGATAACAATACATATTTCAAAATAAGTTGTTGATGCTTTCCGATTTAAAAGAGTATCCCAACAATCACAGAAGCCACAAAAATTAGAATGGCATAACATATTTTTGGCCGATATATTTTTTGTTGGCCGAAAATAATATCAACACACTTTAGATTGCATTGTTGCATATTTCTGCTGTGTGATTGGCTCTTAAATCAATATAGAGTAAAAAAGTCCAGAGCTTATCATCACTGACACAAATTTTATTGCGATTCGATATAATAGCGTTTATCGGCCCAGCCATGGTAGCATTTACTGAAGACTTCAGAGTGTGTGTACATGAAGAAATGGTTCAAACATTTGTTTTATTAAATTAAGTAAACCAAGTTTGGTCATAAGGATCTGACACTTATTATATTTTTGTGTTTCAGGATAATTTTGCTGATTCTTTAATAGTACACTGGACTGTGATCACTCATATAATGTGACAACATGCTCCATAATTTAATTTACTTCTACTGCATCTATAATAATGCTGAAAATGTACATTTTATATTTTGTGTATATAAAAAATTAAAACTATATTCACTACAGTGAACTCTGTAACAACTTGCCCTGCATTCTCAAACTTTATTCCCTTCATAAATAAATTAAATCTCAAAACATTTGCTCTGTGCTTAATTCCAGAAATTTCTTCGGTGGTCAGTGGAGCTCTTCAGTACGTCTGGATGAAAAAACAGTCATTATCACAGGAGCGAATACAGGCATTGGCAAAGAGACAGCTAGAGATCTTGCGAGAAGAGGTAAATAACAAACAAAACGCTCATGCTGTATGTTTTCAAGACTTTTCAGCTCACTCTTGACCACAAAAGGAAAACCCTTTGAATGATCTGATTGGTTCTGTTGAGCGCACATGCCGTGAATGCCATCAACTGCCAACCTGTTGTGACAAAACCCTGCCACATCTCATGTCAATCTAATTACACTAATTAATGGGGTATGGGGAGGTTAGCTGGATTAATACAAGGTTTTTAAATTGTTGTTGCATATGACAGATTTATTTTGTATTAATATTGCATAAAGCCTCTGTGAAGTGGGACAAAATACCTAAGGCCAAAAGGATTTTACAAGCTTTGAATAGAAAGCTTGTAAATAAACAGCTGATAAATAAATTGATAAATAAACAGCAGGATTATACAATCTGCCAAAGAGATGTAAAACTTACACTATTACATTATTAAATTCAATGTTGTTTATTTTTACTATTTAAAAAAGCTAAAAAGAACAAGAGAGCAAATATTTCATCTTTAAAGACAGAGAGGCTTTTACAGCTTCGAATGGAAGCTGATGAATAAACGATTACAATGATTTGCCAAAGAGATGTAAAACTACTCTTACAAAACATTCATTATTAAAATCTATTTTGTTTATTATTACTGTTTTAAAGAGGCAAAAAGAAATTTTATAGAAGCTTAAGAAAGAAAAAGAGAGAGAGAGAGAGAGAGAGAGAGAGAGAGAGCAAATATTCAACTTAAAAGACCAACAGGCTTTTATAAGTTTTGATTAGAAGCTGATAAATAAAAGAGATGTTAAACTGACTCTTACTAAACATTCATTATTAAAATCAATGTTGTTTTTACTATTTAAAAAAATGAAAAAAGCTTTTTATTAATAGCAGAAGTGGTGGAAAAACAAGTCCCTGGGCCTATTTTAGCTATATTTAGTGTCAGTGATGATGCAGAATTATCTAAAAATTTACGTATAGTGATTAGAGTGATAACCCTTTTGGTACGTAGATTGATTTTACTGAATAGGACACAAAAAGATCCTTTCCGTTGCTCCACAATAATAAAAAATGTCTTGCCTGAATCATGAGAAGCTAAGACTTTTCCTTAAAAATAAAACCAATAATTTCCATGTATTATTGAATCCATTTATTGAGTACTTTAACAAGAGAACAGTGATTGAACCCTAGTAGAAACACCTCAAATTCCCCCTTATTTAATGTTCCTCTTCCCCCACTTTTGTTTGTATTTGTTTGGTTCTTTTATAGATATAACAGTATCAAGCTATTACAACGTTTCGTTTGAAAGAAAAAAAGTATACATATGTAAAAGTTATAATTTGTACGGATGTAAAAAATACAATAAACTGAATGTACAAAACAATTAAAAACGCTAAAAGAAAAAGAGAGCAGATGTAAAATGCAGAGAGTCTTTTACAAGCCTAGAATGGAGGTTGATAAATGAATGACAGGATTACAACACAATCTGTCAATGAGATGTAAAACTGTACTCTTTGAATACAGTCATTATTAAAATCCATGTTGTTTATTATTACTGTTTTAAGAAGCTTAAAAAAAGCTAAAAAAAAGAGAGAGAGAGAGAGAACATATTTCATCCTTAAAGACTGAGGCTGTTTTCCAGCCATGAATGAAGGCTGATAAACAAAGGACAGGAATTCAGAACAATCTGCCAAGGAGGTGTAAAACTGTTCTCTTACAAAACATTCATTCATTCAGCTTAGTCTCTGTTTTCGCCACAGTGGAATGAACCGTCAACTATTACAGCATATGATTTATGCAGCGGATGTACTTCTAGCTGCAACCCAGTATTGGGAAACACACACACACACACACACACTACGGACAATTTAGTTTATTCAATTCACCTATATAGCGCATGTCTTTGGACTGTAGAGGAAACTGGAGCACCTGAAGGAAACCCACACAAACATGGGAGAACATGTAAACCCCACACAGAAATGCCAACTGATCCAGCCGGGACTAAAACCAGTGACCTTTTTGCTGTGAGGCGACAGTGAAAACCACTGAGCCACCATTTATTATTAAAATCAATGTTGTTTATTATTACTATTTTAAAAAGCTAAAAAAGTTCAACAAAAATAAAAGAACAAGCGAGAAAATATTTCATCTTAAATGACAGAGAGGCTTTAGCTTAGCATGGAGGCTGATAAATAAACGACAGGATTACAACACAATCTGCCAAAGAGATGTAAAACTGTACTCTTTGAATACAGTCATTATTAAAATCTATGTTGTTTATTATTACTGTTTTAAGAAGCTTTACAAAAGATTAAAAAAAGAAAGAGAAAATATTTCATCTTAAAATACAAAGAGGCCGTGAATGGAAAGTGATGAATAACCGACTGGATTACAATATGATCTGCCAAAGAGATGTAAAACTGTACTCTTTCAAAACATTCATTATTAAAACATTATTATCATTGTTGTTTATTATTACTATTTTTAAAAGCTAAAAAAAGAGAGAGCAAATATTTCATCATAAAGGACAGAGAGGCTGTTACCAGCTAGGAATGAAGGATGATAAATAAACGACAGGATTACAATATGATTTGCCAAAGAGATGTAAAACTGTACTCTTAACATTCATTATCAAAATCAACGTTGTTTATTATTACTGTTTAAAAAACTCACAAAAATAGCTTTAAAAAAAGAGAGAGAGCAAATATTTCATCTTAACAGATCGAGAGGCTTTTACAACCTTTGAATTGAGACAGGATTACAATACGATCTGCCAAAGAGATGTAAAACTGTACTCTTTCCCACATGGAGCCGCTGAATTCCAACAAAGAAAGTCTGATGCTTGCCAGCCAAATTGCTGTGAATAGTTTAATAGACGTTCTGCACAGTAATTACCAAGCAAACAGCTATTGTGTGAGCTCATCAGCTTTACATCCCGCTTTAGCACCACATTAATTATTATGCTAGGGCATTTCACAGCAAGGACATTTGCCGGAACATGCAAACACAATTATTTCAGACGATTGAAGGATATGTGCTCTGTTTTAAGAGAAATCGTCCGTGACTATTTGCAGGTTTTTTTCAGCTCTTTTATGTGTTGTCCTCAGGGGCGAGAGTCATCATGGCCTGTCGAGACCTCGAAAAGGCAGAGGCTGCCAGAAGAGAATTAATGGACGATTCTGGAAACCAAAACATCGTGGTGAAAAAACTTGATTTAGCCGATACCAAATCCATCAGAGCATTTGCAGAGCTCATAAACAAGGGTGCGTAGAACATTTGATTTTCACTTGAATTGAAAATATATTATATTATATTATATTGTGTCTTTTTTGTTTTAGAGGAAAAGCAAGTCAATATCCTGATCAATAACGCTGGAATCATGATGTGCCCATATTCAAAAACTGTGGATGGCTTTGAGATGCAGTTTGGTGTAAACCATTTAGGTAAAGCTATTTAATTTATGTATTACAATAAAAAGTTACAATATCTATCAGTTCTAAACACAATTAGACATGTTAAATTATGAAAAATGGGCTACAGACATGCTAAAATTTATTTGAAGCTAGGAAGATTCTTGGACAAGCTTTTTTTGTAAATAAATCTTTATAAATTTCCTTCTAAAATGAGTATTTTTCTTGGCCTCCTTTGTTTATATTGAGTTATTTCACTTTAAAGGTTTATTTCACTTATAAAATAAATAATTTATTTTCAAAATTATTTGCCATAAAAGTGAAATTAATCAAGCTCCACACAGAGGAAAAAAA